>JAJOZX010000552.1:0-410000 GCA_023014485.1 Bathynomus jamesi | reverse complement strand
ATATAGGGACAATGTTTGTTCTTTTCAAGATGCTCGGTATTTCCCCAGTGTCTAGGGATCTTCTCCATATCCAGTATAAAGGTGTAGCTATTTCATTTTTACGGTTGCGGCAATCATCTCGCCGCACCCTCTCCCTTTTGAGTCACCTGTCCCACATGACCTGGGGGGCGGACAGGCGTACTCTGCTGCGCCTGTACACCTCCCTGGTGCAATCCCGCATCGACTACGGCTGTGTGGTCTACAGCTCCGCCTCCTCTCCGGCACTCCGTATGCTGGATCCTCTTCTCCACCGTGGCCTTCGCCTGGCGTCGGGTGCCTTCCGCTCGTCCCCTGTCGCTAGTCTTCAGGTGGACTGCGGACACCCCCCCCCTGCCCCTTCGCCGGGGCCTTCTCATGGCGAAGTGTTACCTTCGCATCTGCCGCCTCCCGAGGTCCCTACTCTTCTCCGCGATCTCCCAGGCGCTACCCCGGCCTGACACGTGGCATTTCACTGCCTCCCTGGCCGACGTTTTTTCGTCCCTGGGGATCCCCCCACCCTCTATTCTGCCGTTCTCCTTCGACCTGTCGCCCCCCCTGGCTGACCACCCCTATCTGCCGCTGCCAGGCGCTCCGTGGCCTGCGTAAGGAGTATCCTCCTACCGTCCTCCGGTCTTCTTTTCTGGCCCATCTTCCCATACACTCGGACGATGTCCCCGTCTACACCGACGGCTCGCGCTCCCCTGCAGGTGTCGCGGCCGCCGTCTTCTCTCCGTCGCTGTCACCTACCTCCCGGGGTATCCCCCTGCCGGTTCAGGCCTCCATCTTTTCCGCGGAGCTCTTTGCCCTTCTGGAAGCCCTCCGTCTGGTATCGGGTTTTTCGCGGTCTTCCTGTACCATCTTTTCGGACTCGCTGAGCGCTATGATTCCCCGGACCCCCTCGTACGCATTATTCAACAGGAGTACCATGTCCTGCACACCGTTCACCGGATCCGGGTCACCTGTTGGGTTCCTGCCCATGTCGGTGTTTCCGGTAATGAGGCGGCTGACCGCACAGCCCGGTCCGCCGCCTCGATGCCTCCCCTCCCCCGCCCGCTCCCCTTCTCTGACTATGTGCAGGTCTTTCGGTCCCTCTACGACCGCATATGGCAGCAGTCCTGGGACGATGCCACCAGAAATAAACTCTGGTCCATCCGCCCCCGCCTGTCATATTGGGCGTCCTCTTTCCACCGCTCCCGACACAAAGAGGTCGTCCTTGCGCGGCTTCGCATCGGCCATACGCGCCTCACGCACGGCTATCTTATGTCCCGGCAGGAGGCTCTTTGTTGCGCCTCCTGCCAGTCGCCCCTCACCGTCTTTCACATCCTAGTGGAATGCCCCACCCTGTCGTCAGTACGTCGTCGCGCCTTCCCGTTCCTCTCTGATTTCCCCCTCCCCGATCGTTTACGTCTTATGCTCGCTGAGAGCCCTCTCTTCTCGCTTGACCGTCTTTTCCTTTTCCTCTCCCAATCTCGCCTCCTCTCTGAGCTTTAGGTGACTTCTCACCCGTCGTCCGCGGTCCTCCCACTTCTAGTGCCTTTCCCCCGTCTCCGTTTCTCTTTCTCATATTCGGCTTCGCCATGATATCCACTAGCGTATAGCGGGAAATGGCGGTAAACGCCCCAATACAAAAAAAAAAAAAAAAAAATTTCATTTTTACAGTTTTTAATCAATAATGCGTTCCAATTGTCCGGACCTGCAGCTGAATGTAGTTTCATTTGTCCTATAGCTCTGGCTACATCTTCTGGTGTAAAATCAAAGTCTGTTGTATACTCTCCTTGCAATTCCGCTTCAAAGAATGCATTTATGTCAGGTATCGCTTTGTCACTTTTTGGGGTACTGAAAACTGATTCATATTGAGCTCTCAATGTATCAGATATTTCTTTTGGATCGTCGGTTAGTTCATTATTTCCCCTCCTTAAGGGCCCAATAGCGGCGCGCGTTTTTGTTTTCCTTTTTGCATAGCTATAGAAGTATTTTGGATTTTCCTTTATTGCGTCTACCGCCTTTTCCTCTTCCCTCTCTGTATGGTCCTTAATCAGGGCTTGTATTTCCCTAGCGATACCCTCCAGTTTTGCTTTTATTGTTTTCCTGTCATTATCTCCGCAGTTACCTAACTTCGCATCCACTCTCTTTCTTTTGCGGAATAGTCTTCTCTTTTGCCTTTCTAGCCAGCTCCTCTTTCCTTTTGGCTGTGATTTCGGAGCATATTTTTCTAAAATTCTCAGCGTTTTTTCCTCCAAGGTTGTTAGCATTTCTTCAGTTGTTTTATTCTCGAAAATTGTTCTCCATTCTATTTGGGCCATGTGCGATCTGATTGCTTCCCAATTTATAGTCTTCGAGTTCAAGTTAAAGGCCCCGAATTTACTTCTTTCCACAATATGTGTATTGTCTTCTAATGCTGCCGTCATATTTGTTGATATCTCGATTAAGTTGTGGTCTGAGATAATGGTTGGGGTTATTTTTATATCAGCAATCAAGTTCATGTTATTCGTGAATACCAGATCCAGGCAGTTATTTTTTCTGTTATTTTCTGTTATCTCCTGTGTCAGCATAAACTCATTTGTGAGAGCCATCAACATTTTTGCTTGTTCATATTATATATATATATATATAATATATATATATATATATATATATATGTGTGTGTGTGTGTGTGTATACAAGGTGTCCGAGAATTATCTGTACAATTTTTGGCTGTTATTAAAAGTCAACCATGAAGTGTAGAAATTCCAGTGTTGTCCCATTTTACAGAGAATCTCAGTAAGTTTTTTCTGATACCAAGTTGTGACAAGTTTTTTAGAAATTCCAGTGTGTCCGAACATTATCTGTACAATTTCATCTTTTAATAAAATTCTTAATAACACACGTAAAATTCTTAAACAAGATTATTTAGAATCTGTATTTTCAAAAGTTTCTTTTAAAAGTAACGTTTTTACAAACATTCGATATGTGCACCATTAGTGATTCGCAAAACATCCAATCGATACTCCAAATGTTGCCATGTACGCTGCAGCATATCCACATCAATTCGCTCAATAGCAGCTGTGATTCTTGCTTTTAAATCATCAATGTCTGTCACCCGCGTACATTTCTAAACAACTTGTCAAAACGTGGTATCAGAAAAAACTTAATGAGATTCTCTGTAAAATGGGACAACACTGGAATTTCTACACTTCATGGTTGACTTTTAATAACAGCCAAAAATTGTACAGATAATTCCCGGACACCCGGTATGTATGTATATATATATATATATATATATATATATATATATATATATATATATATATATAGTAAAAGATCTACACTCTCCAACCCCAAATATTTTTCTCTGTGGTGATTTTAATTTCCCATTCATGAAATATAAAAGGATAGGAAAAAATATATGTATCCACCAGGACAAGGGGGCACACGAGAAGACCAGGAGCAGGTAAAAATGCTACTAGCTTTAGCTGATGAATTTATGTTAACGCAAGAAATAACAGAAAACACAAGAAAAAACAACTGCCTAGATTTGGTATTCACAAACAACAGTAATCTAATTGATAATGTAGAAATCTCCCCAACTATGATATCAGACCACAATATCATTGAAAAAACAATAATATAAAGGCAACAGGAAAGAAAAGAACACGCACAACAGAACGAAGCAAATTCGAAATTTTTATTTTTCACTCCAAAGCTATAAACTGGGAAGATGTGACATCCAGCATGGAAGTAATAGATTGGAAAACCATTTTCAAGGCCAAGACAACGGAAGAGATGCTAATGACGTTAGAGGAGAAGACGTTGGAAATTGTGGAAAAGCATGTCCCAAAGATACAACAAAGAGGAAAGAGAAGCAGGTTCGAAAGACAAAAGAGGGCATTGTCCGAAAGAGAAAAAGAGTGACTGCAAAATTAAGTAATTGTAAAGATAACAACATCAGAAAAATATTAAATGATAAACTACAAAGTATCGATGTCGTCATACAGGAACAAATCGAGAAGCATACAGAAAAAGAAGATGATGACGCTATAGAAGCGATAAAGGTTAACTCAAAGTACTTCTATAATTTCGCAAAAAGAAAGTCGAAAAACCAAGCGACTATCGGACCTTTAAAAAATGAGAACAGTGATTTATCTGATGATCTAACAGAAGTATCTGAAATATTAAAAGCTCAGTATGAATCATCTTTCAGTATCCCAAAAAACTGACAAATTGATTTGCGATAGAAACGCGTTCTTTGAAGAAGAACCACAAGGGGAAAGTATAACGGATTTCGACTTTACGACGGATGATATTACACAAGCCATAGGGAAACTAAAAACACACTCAGCGGCAGGACCGGATAAATGGAATGCCACACTGATCAAAAACTGCAAGAATGCAATCGCTGAGCCCCTATACTGGATATGGAGACGATCATTAGACACGGGAGAAATACCGGGCATCCTGAAGAGCGCGAACATAGTCCCAATATATAAAGGAGGAGATCGATCCCAGGCCAAAAACTATAGGCCAGTGTCGCTTACATCTCATCTCACTAAAATATTTGAAAGAATAGTTAGACAGAAAATCTATGACTTTTTGGAAACTCAGAAAAAATTCAATGATAACCAACACGGGTTTCGGTCAGGCAGATCATGCCTATCAAACTAATGGAACACTACAACAACATTATTGATTCACTTGAAAGTAATGAAAACTATGATGTACTATACACAGACTTTGCTAAATCGTTCGACAAGTGTGACCACGGAATCATAATACATAAACTGAAATATATGGGAATAAGAGGAAAAGTAGGGAAAGGATATATAATTTCCTTAGTGAGGCGGAGGCAAGTCGTTACAGTACAAGGAGTATCTTCATCAGAATCAGAGGTCCTCAGCTCAGTACCACAAGGAACAGTATTAGCTCCACTACTCTTCATAATCATGCTAACTGAATTAGATGAGGACGTTACCAGAGACAGCACAGACATCCTTTGCGGATGACACAAAGATCAGTAGAAAAATAAGAAACCAAGAAGACATAGGATCTCTACAAACCGACATGAACAAAATCTACAAGTGGACTGAAGACAACAATATGAAGTTTAACACCGAGAAATTTCAGCTATTACGGTACGGAAAAAGAGAAGACCTAAAGTGCATGGAATATTATACCCCAATGGACAGTAAATTCAGAGAAATTCCCAGAGCAAAAGATTTAGGGGTTGTCATGGACAGATGATGCGAAATTGAAAACACAAAATAAGATAGCAGTAAACAGAGCAAAGAGAAAAACGGGTCAGATATTGAGAACCTTTAAACGAAGGGATAGGAATGTAATGATTCCTCTACTGAAAACCCTGATCATACCCAAATTAGAATACTGCTCGGTCCTAACTTCCCCATATAAAAAAGAAGACATTAGACAGCTGGAGGGGATCCAAAGAAGCTTCACAGCCAAGATCAATGGGTGCAAAGAACTAAATTACTGGGAAAGGTTACGAGAACTAGACCTATATTCACTGGAAAGGAGAAGAGAGAGACACCATTATTTACACTTGGAAATAATGGAGAAACTAGTCCCTAATCTTACTCTGAATCCCATAACTCCCCAAACAACGATGGAAAGTAGAAGCGGTAGACTGTGTCGTATTCCCAAATTGAAGGCGAGACAGGGAACATCCTTAACCCTGAAAGAAAATAGTTTTGTAGTGAGAGGACCAAAACTGTTTAATCAGTTGCCCAAAGACCTAAGAAACACGAAGGGAGTTGCAGTGGAAATCTTCAAAGAAGACTAGACGCCTGGCTCAGAACAATCCCCGATGAGCCGGGCGTACCTGGCTATGTGAGGTGGAGAGCGCAAGAATCCAACTCACTACTTCAACCAGGCCAACTCGAGAGGAGGGGCGACAAGCTTGACCTTCGCGAAATGAGAAATCATCGCGCGGAACCTTTGTAAGGTTGTAAGGTATATATATATATATGTGTGTGTGTGTGTGTGTGTGTGTACAAACTCAGAATGATCCTCTGAGGAATTTATATATATATATAGATATATAATATATATATATATATATATATATATATATATTATATATATATATATGCACTAGAATCACAAAATAACACGTGACCTTATTATAAGCAAACAACCACAAGGAAAAGGAAACACAAAGTCCGAGCGCTTTCGTGATATATTCACATTATCAAGGAAGAACAGAAAATTATTTTCTGTTCTTCCTTGATAATGTGAATATATCACGAAAGCGCTCGGACTTTGTGTTTCCTTTTCCTTGTGGTTGTTTGCTTATATATATATATATATCGGGTTCCCCCCGTCTATTGTTCATTTCCGCTAGCTGTTTCATAGTTTTCGTCGTGTTCGCTCTGCTATCCACTTTTCTTTTGGTGGCCATCAACGGTCATACTTTGAAAAAAAGAAAAATATATATATATATACAGGGTGGCCATAAATGATTACCCTGATTAAAGCATGCTATGACTTTTAAATAAACACTCGTATTCAAACACAGTTTTAATCATGAGTAGATAAACATACAAAGTTTTGATACATAATTAATGAACTTAATAAGCTTCCACATGTGCACCCCTAGTGGCACGTAAAATGTCTAAACGGTATTCACACTCACGCCACACATTTTCCAACATTTGTGGGTTAACTGTTGCAATTGCATCCGTAATGCGTTCTCGCAATGTCCTGATATCTGGAACAACTGTTGCATAAACCAAATCTTTAACATGACCCCAGAGAAAGAAGTCCAGCGGGGTAATGTCTGGTGATCTTGGGGGCCATGAGATTGGCCCGTCCCTGCAAATCCATCGATTTGAAAATGTTGTGTCGAGAGTTTCACGAACAACATGCGCCCAATGAGGGGGGTGCCCCATCTTGTTGGAAGATGACAGTTGCCTGCCTGTCCTGCAGCTGGGGCATGGCGTAATTGGTGAGCATATTCAGGTACACAGTTGCGGAAACAGTGTTCTCAGCGAAGAAAAAAGGACCAATTATCTGGTCATGCATTAGTCCACCCCAGACATTCAACTTCGGACTGCCCCGAATATGCTCCCTTACGGCACGTGGGTTTTCCGATCCCCAAATACGCACATTGTGTCTGTTGACTCTACCACTAATATGAAACGTACGTAGCCTCGTCTGAAAAGCAGACACGTAACAAGAAGTCATTATCCTCGTCAATGCTGTTCAAAATGTCAATAGCGAATTGTTCACGTTTTGGACGGTCATCAGGCTTCAGTTCTTGAACAGTTTGTACCTTGTAGGCGTGTAACTTCAAACGTTTGTGTAACACCTTGTGCATCGTAGACTTCGGTATCTTTAGTTGGCATGAAGCTTGTCTCACCGATTTCTTTGGTGACCGTGTGAAAGCAGTTTGAATGTTTTCCACCGTCCCATCGGAAACTGATGGTCTACCACTGCTCTTTCCCTTTTCCACGTTTCCAGTTTCCAAGAATTTTTTCATCCACGACTTAATTAACTTCACATCAGGTGGATTCTTTCCATACTTTGTTCTGAACCTTCGCTGAACACTGACAGGAGATTTTGTTTCTGGAAGCCACACAACACATTGTGCCTTCTCTGTCACAGACGCCATCTTAACTGAACAGCTACTACAGCGCTCCTAACGGCGAATGCGGTAGACGAAACACACCAGCACAGAAACTCTATGCGTGTACGAGATCACCTGTAAAAAGAAAACGGATGTAAGATTCGTCATTAAAACATGAGAGCATACTGTTTTCTGGGTAAACATTTATGGACACCCTGCATATATATATATATATATATATATATATATATATATATATATATATATATATATATATATACAGGGTGGGCCGTAAGTTTCCATACATAGGAAAAATAAACATTTTTTTATAGACAACCATTTTTATTTATATAATATGCTCTACATGGTTGCCATTGTTTTGAAAACACATTTCAATACGTGTTCCCCACTGTTGATGAACACGCATTAGCACAGTTGACGTTATGCTTGTAATGGCGTTGGTGATACGTTCCTTTAGATGATTTATGTCTCGTATCTTTTCCTGATACACCATGGCCTTCAAGTGCCCCCAAAGATAGAAATCAAGGGGGGTGAGATCTGGGGATCTGGGAGGCCACTCCACAGGACCACGCCGACCAATCCAAGCATCCGGAAACTGCTGCTGATCCAAATACCGACGCACGTGAAGACCATAATGAGGTGGAGCTCCATCTTGCTGGAAGTAAACTGGGAAGTTACCTTCCTCGTTTAGCAGGGATGGGAAAATCTCTTCTTGCAACATGTTAAGATACCTTTCGGCATTAAGATTTCCACTGACAAAAATTGGTCCAATAATTCTGTCACCCCATATCCCGGCCCACACCATCACTTTACCGGCACCTTGCATCTTCGTCGGACTCAGCCAGTTAGGGTTAGCATTACTCCAATAACGTATGTTTTGCCGATTAACCTCTCCATTGACGTAAAAATTTGCTTCATCAGTAAACAAGATCTTACAAACGCATATTCTTAGGGTATCTGAAACATAAAAACAAACGTTTAAATTTTCCTATGTATGGAAACTTACGGCCCACCCTGTGTATATATATATATATATATATATATATATATATGTGTGTGTGTGTGTGTGTGTGTGTGTATATATAATGTTACAATGTTTCAAACCAACAAAGACCCTAGGATCCACTCATGGCTGGTCTACCTAACTGTGTTCATAATTGTGTATTGTGCTTGTTCTCCGTGGTGGCGGAGGAGACCTACAATATTACGTGGGTTCTAAACCACAAAGTCTTAATTTTACTACCTTAAACTATACCCAATCTATCAACATATGCGTCTAATCGATTTTTAAACATGTTTGTAGACGTGCTACTAATTACTTCTACCGGCAAACTATTCCACCTATTTACTATTCTATGCGTAAAAAAGTTTTTGCCAACTGCTGTCTCGAACCTTCTACTTGTCAATTTACACCCGTTACTTCTAGTCCTATTATATTCAGATATTTCGAAAAAGCTATATCTCCGTTATCGAACCCATTCATAATTTTGAAAACCTGGATTAGATCACCCCTTAGCCTCCTTGTCTCGAGTATAGTCAGTTTCAACTCCTTAAGCCTATCCTTGTACGACTTCGACCTAAGCGACGGAATCATCTTAGTTCCTCGTCTTTGAACTCTTTCGAGTTTGTCTACGGGGCTCCAATAAACCTTAGCCTCCACGCCCATGGCCTAAATCATTAGAGGTACAGTAAAACTAAACATACCTTACAAAAGAGAATTTAATCCTGCATTTAATGAGAAACAATTAAAACTTGGTGTTCCCGCCATTGGCTTCCAAGACAGCCTGAATTCGCTTTGGGTAGCTTGCCAAAAGTGACGTGCATAGGTGAATAGATCTTGATCGTTACGCAAATTTGCTAAAACAGTTTCAGTGTGTTGCGTCATTGTATCCTTCGAAAATCGATTTGCTGCAGGTTCTTGAAACAAGAGACATTCAACCTTGTCCTTTATAACTGATCCAATGTGTTCACAGATGTTCAGGTCAGGAGAATTTCCTGGCCATTCTTCATTTCCAAAGAAATCGATCTCATGGTTCCGCAACAACTGTTGAGTGGCTAATGCCTTAAAGCAGGGGGCCTTATCGTGCAGAAGTGTGACCTGATCGACATCCATAACATTGTTTGGGTTTCTTAGAAAAGGAATGACATGCTGGGATAGAATAATATCACGAAAATACTGTCCATCCCAACTCTGACCATTTGGCTTCAGCACCCACATGAGCTTCTTTGCAGTGAACAAAACAAACACACCAGCACAGTCTGGCCTTTTTAATAATTCGCGATAATATTCATTGTCATCGATTTCATCTGGTGTTGTGGCCCACACTCGATCATTTTGGTAGTTAGGCTGACGTGTTACGTAAACAAAAAATTCATCGGAGACAGCTAAATGCATAAAATCATCCACATCCCAATCTTCAAGATAATGGGCAAACCACATTCTGTCATCAATGTTGAGTTTTTCTTGGCTTTGGAATTTCATGCCAAGGCTTTAAACCTTGCCTATGACGGTACACTCGATGATCTCACCACTAACGATCTTTCCTCTCAACACTTCGATCTCTCTAGAAAGTTTAGCACAGCTGTTTTTCCGCTTACGCGTACCGCTTTCAATGATGTCCTTTGTTTCCTGAGAGAGTGGCAAATTTGGCCGCCCAGATTTGGTTGTATCCATTTCACATTCATCCAAAGTTTTATTCCAATTTCTTTTGACGAAGTCCTCACTCCTTCGCAACTTTTTGGCAACCCATGAACGTGTTATAAAGGTGGCTCCAGCATCACGAGCTTCCCGAAATGTTATTGCTCGTATGCGATCTATCACACGTTGCCTCTCCGAATCACCAATTAATTGAGAAGCCATTATATTATCACTTTATCAGCTAGAGTAATTTTAATACCTGCAATAAATAAAGAATTTTATATATTTTTATGATCACGAAAAACTATTTCGATATAAGTAAGCTGCAAATGGGGGGGGCTAAGGTTTTTTGGAACCCCTTATATCTTTTCGCATATGCGGATTCCAAAATTGGATCGCGTACTCCAAATGTGGTCTAAATAATGATTTATAAAGAGGAACTATAATATCGTGCGATTTGTACTCAAAATTCCGAGCTATAAAACCTAACACTTTGTTCGCTTTATTGACCACTACTGTATTTTGTCTCGCTACTTTTAAATCACCGTGACTATAACTCCTAAATCTTTTTCCTGCTCTTCGCTTTTAACTCCTTCCCTGACATGCTATACGCAAAATTACCGTTACGCGAACCTATATGTGAAATTCTGCACTTATCGACGTTAAATCTCATTTGACATGTGACTGACCAATCAACGATTTTATTCAGATCTTCCTGGATTTTACCTCTATCTTCATCATTAATCGCCCTTCCACCCAGCTTCGTGTCATCCACAAACTTTGAAACTGTACTGACTAGGCCGACATCTAAATCGTTAATATATATAAGAAAAAGCAAGGGGCTTAATACAGAACCCTATGGAACGCCGCTCGCTACATTAGCCCGAGACGACTCTGCTCCATCAACGACCACCCTCTGTTTCCTACCTCGCAACCACTCTTCTATCCAATTTATTACTACAATCCTGATTCCATGAGCCTTAGTTTTTTTCAATGAGTCTTTTGTGCGGTACGGTGTCAAACGCTTTTTGAAAATCTAAATATACTACATCAACCGCCCGATGACTATCGTAAACGTCAACCACGCTTTCAAAAAATTCTAAAAGTTTATTTAAGCAAGATTTGTTTCGCCTAAAACCGTGCTGCGTATTTCTAAGTTATGCAATTCTAAGTGTTCGACTATACGATCCCTAATTATTGATTCCAGTAGCTTACCTACAACAGACGTTAAACTGATTGGCCTATAATTTCCCGCCATACCTTTATCACCTTTTTTAAAGATAGGTGTTACGTTTGCTAACTTGAAATTATCTGGTACGCACCCCTCAGAAATAGACGCATTAAAAATCTTTGTTAGCGGCACAACAATGCTATCTTTTAATTCTTTTAGTTGTATGGGATATATGGAATCTGGCCCCAGTGATTTACGCATTTTCACTTTATCAATATAGCGCTTTACCTCCCATTCACTAACCACAATATTATCCAAACTAAAATATTACCATTATCAAAAGGTATTATGTCTATGACCGTAGGGATATTCGTTACATCTTCTATAGTAAAAACTGACGTAAAAAATTCGTTTAGCAAGGTAGCCATTTCCTTGTTTTCAGAAACTAGATCTCCGTTTACATTTTTCAACGGCCCTAGTACTCTTTTTACTGGATTTCTATTGTTGACGTATTGAAAGAATCGCTTGGGGTTTTCTTTGCCGTCACGAGCTATGGAGATTTCAAATTCGCACTTGGACTTTTTTATTACACTTTTCGCTTCACGCCTTAGAGATATGTAGTTGTTTCGTAACCACAAATTGTCTTTATCGCACTTATGTAGCCTATAAGCCCTGTCTCTACTCTTTATAATGTCTCCTACTCTAGAAGTAAACCACAAGGGCTTGTTGTTTACTTTCGCACGCTTAATTTTGTACGGTACACACAGGGCCGTAGCCAGACCAAATCAGTAGGAGGGGCGGAGAAATTGACAAGGGGGACAATGAAAAAATTTAATGTCATTTTTTGTGAATATCGAAATATACTGCAGAAAATTACATTCAAAACTATAACAAGTAAAACACCGTAGGCTAAATAAAAAAATGATCAAACCGATACATATAGATAGGCATATTGGGTTATAGAATACAATATTTAGTCTAAATTTAGTGTAAATAAAAGTCTTTGTAAGTTTTTTTAATTTTAGAATAACTGTATGCGGCGAGTTTTTTTAGCGAAATTCTTTAGGAATTCAAACATGTCTATTTGCTTCGTTCTCTTATTTTCAAAGGCAAGTAAAACAAGTTGGCTTTGGCGTTTTTGTAGCATGGAACGCCGTTGCGGTTGGTTTTCCCAGGGGGGGGGATATTATTTTCCAGGCGGGGCTTTGACCCCTGGCCCCCCCTTGGCTACGGGCCTGGGTACACATTTCTCATTATAGTCATAAATACTGTTTCAAAGGATTCCCACATTAGTTTTGCGTTGGAGATCCCCATTACGTTTTCCCAATTGACGTGTGACAATTTATTTCGAAATTTACAAAAGTCTGCGTGCTGGAAATTACGATTTTTAGTCGAGTTAGCTGGTTTCGAATGACTTACTGACAAGACAAACTCTACCATATTGTGATCGCTATTCCTTAACGGTTCTATTACTTGAAGATCAGTAATTAGCCTATAATCCGTAGTTATTACTAAATCTAAAATACTGTCCAACCTCGTAGGTTCCCCAACCTTTTGAATGAGAAAGCTATCCTCGAGAAAACTAAACGATTACCTTCCGCGTCTCCCTGCATTGTATCGTAATTCACGTTGGCGCAATTAAAGTCACCCATAACTAAAGCCTGCTCACTACCTATTATTCTCTTTAGTTCACGATATAACGCTTCGTCCGTATCAGCTGTTTGATTAGGGGACTTATATATAACCGCAACAACAAGTTTGAAATCGTTCAATGTAAGTTCTGCTATAGTCGAATCTAATGGTTCTGGAAGTGTGTGCTTTACTTCTATAACGTTCGCAATATTATCTTTCATATACAACATAACATCGCCTCCTCGATTACCTATTCTGTTTTTAACAAAAAGTCTATAACCTCTAATTTGATACTCCCCTACAAAGTCACGTGTTTCAGTGCTAAGCCACGATTCATTTATCGAAATTAAATCAGTCTTTACAAGCAATTAAAGAAAAAATTTCATTTATTTTATTTCATAGGCTACGAGCATTTAAGGATAGAACCTTCAATTGTTTGTAATTGCGACACCTTCGCGAGCGCAGGGGAAATTTATCGAAATTGCGCTGGGACCGTTCGAGTTACGGCAGCCTGAAAAGAGGAGACAGTATTATGAAATACTCTTCCTAAACGTGCAGCTCCAACGTCATTAAGATGAAGTCCATCTCCGAGGAACAAGTCCCTCCTGCCGTAGAAACTGTTCCAAAAATTCGCAAAATGCACTCCTTCCTGTTGGCAAAGAGACTTTAGGTTATTGTTAATATAGGTCGCCTTGCTGCAGAAATCGTTACGTTGGATAATTCGAGGAAGTATACCTGTTAAAACAGTCATTAGTTTTTTCCTTTAGTCGCTCTATTAAGTCCCTGTACCTAGCCAGCAGCTCTTCCGATCTAGAATTTAAAACGTTATTAGTACCGACATGAATAACATACGTTGTGTCCTCAGAGGTACCGTCTGTAAAATGGCCAACACTTAGTTATATCCTTCACCCTTGCACCAGGGTAGCAGTAACGGCGCCTACGACGAGGGTTTCTCCCACAGAATTCCTCGAGCTGCCCTCGAACAATGGAATCGCCAACGAGTCGTATTTCCGGTTCATCAGCATCTTCGAAACCTAAAACAGGAAACTTATTGTTTGTTATTACTGGTAGACATGTCAGGTTTTCTCAATGGTGTTCCATTACGCACTCGAACGAAGGGTTGGGAACTAGGGGAAGAGAGAGAGCTATTAATACTATTTATATTAGTAGAAACTGAGGCAGGAGGGGTCGTAATTAGAGTCTCAAGGGATTCTAATTTTGCCGTCAGGAGCATCACTCTTTTTTCAAGCCTTACTCTGGCCTCCTCACGTTCTAACTCGTTCCTCAGCACTTCCATGCTTGAGCACCACCTGCAAACTAACTGCTCATTATTATTCGCCATTGTAAACGCGTAAGCGGCAAATTTCCCTTCACAGCGACTGCAAGTACTTGACGGGGGTGCCATGCTTTTAATTAGTTAAAAAACAAAAAACGAGCGTTTGGAAATTAATAAATTACAACGTAGGTCTACCGCGTGCTTATTGTGCCGTCACCTGCGCAAACCCACAAAAATGTTCTTGAAACGCAGAAACAGGTTCTTGTAACACAAATTTATACTAAATGAATATATAATTAAGCTACCGACGAAAGTTCTGTAAAAGAAAAAGTATTAAAAAAACTTCTGTCCGCTGTTCGACCAACTGTTTTCTTTACATTTTTCCTTTTTCCCACGGTGGGTGACCACACTCGATCCCACGAAGGAAGGGAATATGAACCTTATGAAACCACGTTTTCTGATTTGAAAAACAAGAGGGAAACCAAAGGGGGGTGGAGGTATGTTGTAAAGGGGGTAGGGAGCTTCGGGGGGAGAAGAGAGGATGACCTCCCCCCAAAGGGGCTGCCTTAACCTAAGAGAGGAAGAGAAAGGAGAGGAGGAGGAGAGCTTTGGGGGAGAAGATGGGATGTCCTTAACCCCCAAAGAGAAACTAACCTAAGTCTTAACCTAAGAAGG
Organism: Bathynomus jamesi; assembly: GCA_023014485.1. Classification (NCBI taxonomy): domain Eukaryota; kingdom Metazoa; phylum Arthropoda; class Malacostraca; order Isopoda; family Cirolanidae; genus Bathynomus; species Bathynomus jamesi. The sequence goes on along the minus strand of JAJOZX010000552.1, from coordinate 395,011 downwards.
AAGGAAGTAGAGAGTTCTTTACTCCACCGAAGTTCGCATCATTCTGGCCGCTCCGAAGCCAGGCAGGTCTTATATAGAGGAAGGTTGAGTTGCCATATATCACTTTTTATTTTAATTGTTCCGAGTGTGCCTGACTGTGAGGTAGAGAGCTCAAACTAGTAACTCCCTCCTAAATCAGACCAGGCCTAAAGGTGGGGCTACCAGCTTAACCTTCGTGTGAAGAAACACCAACTCATGGAACATCTACAAAGTATAGTGTGTGTATATATATATATATGAGAGAGAACGACACACACACACACACAATTGTACTTGACCAACTTTCTCCTTACCTATATATATATATATATATATATATATATATATATATATATATCAAGAAATACAATAACGTTCTATTTGCTTTCGTCCTTTCAAAGCGTCTCTGGAAGAAAAATTCTGAGCAGGCGCGTCTCACGCTAGCCACAAGCCTAACCACAAAAGTTCCAATTTGACCAACTTCCATCCTTTCTCCCGAGAAAAACCTCTTCTGACAACAAATGTTAAATTTGACTGTTATCATAATGAATTTAAAACAATATAAATACGTTCATAAGCAACACGTGATTGTTTTCCAATAGGCTAAATTACTTTTTAAAAATATAAATAAAGGCTTGAAAAGAAAAAAAAATTACATATATATATATATGTACAGAGAGAGAGAACGACACACATAAACCCCCATTGGATTTCTACACAGCGTCATTCATATTTGAATGCGATGGCTTCAGAGGAAACTGTAGTGTCGTACACATTTGAATGACACGGCAGAAACGGAATCATTAGTGTCAGTCATATATGTATGACGTGGCAGGCAATGTGATATAAAAAAAGATTTATTTAAACATCGTTCTATTTACTTTGACAATCCTTTACACATGATGGAATGATCAAAAAGTAAATAATAAAAAATGTATAAACATCAATACAGGTGAAATACACACACACACATCATTATATATATATATATATATATATATATATATATATACACACACACACACACAGATAGAGAAACACACACACATGTACTATTTAAATAACATAGGAACGAAGGAATACAAAAGTATTTATAATTTCTTTATTATAAAACCCTCTCGATTTACATTAATAATAATTAACCGCCGAATTGTTCATTTTGACAAAGATCAACTTTTCATTCAGCCTTAGACCTACAGTTTAATGTGGAAGCCGAACTAAGCTGCAGCACGGGCTGGGAAAAATGTCGTCCCGATCTCTCAACAGCACCCCAGCGTCTTAACCATTAGGGTACCCATTTATCTACCAACCCAAGCAGACATTCATTTTCATGAGTTATTTATTCACACATCTACGCGAGAAGTCAAGCCGAATACATTAATGGAATAGTATGACAGCGAAACAATAATAATGCACAAAACAGAAATCTTGGGAAAGCTGTGTTTAGTATGGGTGCAAAACATAGTAATGCACAATAATCTTCTAGATTTTATGTTTATGTCAGAGGATATTACTGTGCTGTTAATGTCAGAGTAATGAAGAGTAGCGGCGCTAATTTTGTTTCCTGCGGTACTGAGCTGTGCCACTCTGACGAATATATTCCTATAACGAACTGCATCCGAAAAAAGAGGCTTAATTTAGTATGGCCGCAATGAATATATTCCTATAACGACATGCATCCGAAAAAATTGACTCAATTAGTAGGGCCGCAAAAAATAATGCACATTCTGGAAATCTTTTATAGAGATGGTTGTTGCGAGGGATATTGCATAAAGGGGTGGGTTGGAGAAAACCAAGTATGGAATGCAAATATTGTCGTGGTAGAGAATGCAAGGGGTAATACGAGCATTAAATCTACGGAGAGAATATAAAGGCACCGTTAGTCGTCCAAAGCCTGGACCCGTTATATAGGTGTTACGGTTGGTACACAAATTAAACCCGCCCAATTACACTGACAACCAATCATTACGAACAGCCTCTCAGTCTTTTGGGGCGGAGCTTGGTGAGCGTGCATATAAAAGGGAATATTTTCAGTTGGGGGTTACAGTAGCTATTTTTACCAGTGAATAAACACTCCCTCCGTCATGAGTCAAGAATTTTAGTTTTCCGGATTTATATCGAGACGGTGACATTGTAGCATTGTCTACAATTCAATTAATCTTTTTAACGCGATTGACCGGGATGGATTATTTCCAACGCAAACCGTTGATGATATTTACAATGACGATCCTTACGATCCGGCGCAAGGGACTACCATAGAAATGTAAGTGTCTATAATTTTATTTCGTTTTTGAGTCAGTTATTCACAAACTGCCAGAAAGAGGATTATTTCATATATATGGAGGGATGTAGTATCTCTTCAAATACTTCATTTAGGTAATTGCAATTAGTCTACAGTTATATCCTGTTTTGATTCATTGAAATTTTTTATAGCAATCTTTTGCATATTTTTTATGAATGTTATTCGTAATTACCTCTTAAATGAACTTCTCTGAGCAGTTCAAAGATATCTTCACATAATGGGGTCTGTCTTACAATATGTATACTCTGTATATGTTTTTATTAAAAAAGATTCAATATGAACATTATTCTTTCTCCTTTAAGGTCCGATGAGGATTTGACGTGTTATACAATCTTTTGAAGAACTCGTGTCATGAATACGGAGGATTACCGAAGTCAGCATAATGAATGCCACATCGAAATAATGTAAGTGTTTTTCGATCTTTTTTGGGGGAAGAAGACTATATTTTCATCATTTATTAAATGAAAGAAATCAGTACAATAACCATCTTAAACTACAGAATATACAAACTAACGTTACAAATATACACACGAACAAAACATTATACTATACAACGAGTACGCACAATTGGAAAACGGCTTTTTATATGTCTGCATACCATTTCATCGTTTCGTTGAGTGTGACACGGGTCGAATAATTTTAAAAATTTATAAATTCTTTACCACGTGACATATGCATGAGAAATGAAATGCAGTACATTCCACAAGTATTACTAAAATATCCTTGTATCGGAATGGGTTCCATACAACTTCGGGAATATGTAACTGAGCGAGAAATTTTACATAACACACATCACTCCAGGGTTGAGTACCGAGTGAATCAAAAGTACAGGCGGTGCCTATTTTTAAAATAGATTGCAAACCAATGAATCCCTTCATTACCGATGACATCTGTGTTCACAATAAGACTACCGCATTCTCGCGTAGTTGGCAAATTCAATGTTTCATTCTTCGCAAACACGCCGATAAATTTGGAACGTGTGATTCGTTCACTATTCATTACTCTCTGAAGTGTATTAGCATCCATTTTAAAAGTCAGTGATAACGCCCTAAATCTATCTACTTCTATTAGGGCTTGCGACTCGAGGTATACTAGTACATTATAGGCGCGTCTATAGGCTTGGTGAATTCCAACCTCACTGAGATGTTTCCGCTCTGTTGTGGACTTAAATGCGTATTTACGCTAGCAGATAAGTCAGGTGTAATGTCAAACGGATAAAGGTTAAATTGATCAATGAATTCTTTCTGCGTTACCCCATTACCGAGCTCATCACAATCACCTGCAATATGGGCCAGATTACTATAGCTCTCGCGCAAAGCGGTAACACAGCGTCTGATGAATAGTCCGTATTCAATGTTCCTCCCAACGCAATGCCATTAACGTATAGTTATATTTTTAAGTCCGAAATTCTCGAATTTAAAGGCACTCTTTTTATATTTTCCATTCACCGAAGCATGGTTCTGCATTCCGATTAATATCCTTTTAGGAAGATTTCCCAGGGCGATGTTTTCTATCTGTTTCGATGCCAACCCTGCAGGCACCGTATAGTTTGATTTGTACTCTGTTAATAGGGTATTTTACTGTAGCGTTTAGTAAATTTTTCTCAATTTCTAGTTGTTTTGGTGAACTTAATTTCACTCGCCGTACGCGGAGGTATGTCTCCATAATGTGAACCACAACGGGTTTTGCTCCCTCTTCTTGATCAGCATCCAGATTTAAGCAGATCTCAGGACTCGTGCGGGTGAGCTTTATTTTCATATCCACCCCATTCACAAGCAACTTCTCCTGGAATGTGAAATCTGTATGCAGACGTCCAAAACACTCGTATATCTTCTTTTAGAATTTTTAAATTTGTCCTTTATACTACTTTCGTCTTTAGTTTGATAATATCCCTCGGCACTTAAAAAGGTAGCCTTCGCTTCTTTGGAAAAGTTGAGGACATTTTCCAGATAGGCTCGTAGGTGATAGTACCCCGTGCCTGCCGATATGTTGACCTGATTTAAATATATCACACTGGTTGAATATGGAGTGCAGAAAGTTTGTTTCAGGGTATACAGCATATTTGTCATCGCAGTCCGTTCCATCAGAATGGGCTATACGTAGTTTAGCGTACATGTGCACACAGCTTGGATCAAAAAAGTAAGGGCCTGAGCTGGGTATCACGAATTCTATAGGAGCACTCGGGGAACTAATTGTGTTTAAAGGGTTAATTGTAATAAAGTCACTGTGTTCAATAGAAACTTGAGTTGGGGGCATCTCAAAGAGGGATAGCTCCGATTTACAGCATTGTGAACTACACGGATGGATGAAGCGTGCCATGACGAGTTAGAAATAGTGCCTCCTCTCTCGACAAGTAGTAAACAAACTATGATTCATGAGATCAATGTCCTTAGCTTATATCAGTCAAAAAAAGGTCAACCATAGGTTTCATTCGCTTAGAACACTTCTTTTTTATATCCTTTTACGTTTAATGCCACGTGGTGGTAATCCCTTCTTCCGGTCCAGTCTCTTCTTCCACCACCACGCATTTTTCTCTTTGCATCTTTGATGATTTCGTCCCGTGTACGTTTTAAATGTTTTTTTAGCTTCTTTAGGTTTAGCCCCAGCCAATATGTCTTCTGCAGTGTTAAGACCTGATTGTAGCGCTTTCCTTCCGAGGTATCTGGCACCCCTCTTCAGCAAAGGAACAGCCGTACGTAGTATGGTTGAAAAAATGGACCCAAGTCCACTACCACGCTGGTATCTCACCCCTCGATAGACGGTGAAAGGCTTTCTGTCCATTATAACTCAGTGCGTCGAAAGTGCAGCTTCACTGTTAAGCTCCCGTCACCGAATGGGAAATTTTTACCCTCAATCGTTCTTATATATATTGAGATATTGGTTATTAGATTAGTTGCGACATTCACATAATGGGGTCTGTCATATGTAATACTCAAACTCCTTCCTCTATGGTTGGGAATGTGAGCATGCGCAGCAGGCGTGCCTGGGTATCCCCAACAAACTGGTGCTCCACTATATTGCTGTAAATATAGCACATGTCTGGGGGCTGAGAGCTTTCATCCAATTTCTCCATCTTCAATTGATACACTAAGCTGGACAAGTCATGCTGTGCCTCGTGAAAGGTCTCTTTGGAAGGCTGATCGATATCGCCCCTCGGTTATAATTTTGAACACTTCCGTCTTTAATATTTCTGTTAGCCTTTGATTTTAGGATTAGAGTATGTGCAGGGTTTCCTTTGTTTACGATTTCGTATAATAAATCATTCGTAAGATTTGAGTTTTTTAAACTTACGTTTAAGTCTCTCACAACATCCTCAGCCGAACCATAACGGCCCGGCCTAGTGTTACTTCTGTACTGTAATACCGTGCAACCTTAGTCCGGGCGATACGTATAGTTTCATCCCGAGTTACCCGGCTTTTGCACACTCATCAGTCTCTAAGAATCGTAAAAACGGTATCTTTATAATCAATATTTAAAAAGAGGGTGTCCAGCTGAATTTCACATATCCCCACCTCATACGAATCACGACCCAATTCAATGGGTCCGTGGAGTCTGTTACAAAGTTGGCTAGTGTGTTGTTAGGGTGTACAGACAGGGACGAGGAGGACGGGAGTGTGACGTAGAAATGGTTAGGAGCCATGTTGCATACTATTTAAGCTTCATTATTGCATCAGCTTTTATATAGGTGTTGAAGCTTTCTGGGTACCCTAGCCATTTCACCAGGTACATTTTTCTCTTTCCTGAACCTTTGCTTCCTAAAATTTTCTCAATTTTAAACACATTTTTTCCTAAATTAAATGCCACTTTCTGCAACTCCTCCTCGCGGTAAAAGCCTCCTCGAGATTTCTTCCCCATTCAAATCTTCAACGTAATACATCATTATCTCACCTTTAGGTCTCATAGCCCTAACTTTAAAAATCTCACGTGTCCATCCTTGCTCAAATCCCTTCGCGAATTTATTTCCCGAACGCGACAGCCTTACATAATCATTGATTTTGAAACGCGCAGTGTGTGGTGGTGTTTCCATCTGGCGCGTACCTCTTTCTAAAACTTCGTTAGGTTGTCCCAATCGTGCGATGGTGTGAGCGGTTGTAGATGAGGCCAATGATTCCAGAATGTCTAGAAATCTGTATGTGTTTTTATGTGTAAAATAGCGGTGCATGCGCTCCTTTATGGTACGTTGAACTCTTTCAGCTAAAGAAGCCTTATGTATAGAATTGGTAGTGTAATAGCTGAGATTAAACTCTGTCAACATGTTCTGAAAAGCACGGCCTATAAATTCCTTACCCATATCCGTGCAAAAATAGCCAGGAACCCTGTTTTTTTAACATCAGCGTTTTGGTGGCTTTAGCAACTGTTTCAGGTGATTTATTTTTCAGAGGAATTAGCCACAGATATCTAGAGAATACATCTATTATGAATAGAATGTAGCGGTAACCATCGTTATACACAGAATATATTTGCATGTCTGTTAAATCTGCTTGCCAAATAGCCAAGACAACAGCTGCTTCGATTGACTCTGTTTTAAACCTTTTTCTCACAGGCTTATGAAGTGTATAAGCGTCCTGCTCCCGCAAAAATCTCTCAACATCTTCTTTCCTACTCCGTAAACATTTTTGTACAGTGTATCTACGCCGCCGTAGGAGGCTGGGTTAGAAATGTCATAATAGCGTTTACTTAATACGTTAACCATTTGCGTATTTTAGACACGTGGGTAGGGTTGACCGTTGTTTAACCTCTTCTTTCTCCTCTTCAAAGATGTTACCGCCGGGGTGATGGCGTCTTCAATTGTGTCACGTGCGTCGCATGTTCCAAGTCTTTTATCCTGTTCAGATTTCCTATCAATGTTTTGGGGACATTTATTTGTTGTAGTCTTGCTTTAATATGCTTCCATCCTGATGGTGAGGGCCTATCCCACTTTCTCACCAGATCATGGACAATGTCTACGATATTCGATCCCTGTACCTTTTGATCCTTCCACAATGAGCTCGCCTGTATCGGTCCATTGTATGGCTGGGTCCCCATTCAATAGATTATAAACACAAACCTTTATTCCTCAATGTATGTGGGAGGGTGCTTTTTAATACATGCTCGATGTTCTGTGTGGTGGGTGACCCCTTAATCTTTGGTTGGTCAGCTGTATCGTCTGTTACAGGTCCTCTGTCACCATGTCCATCGTTCCCCGTGATGTGCCTAATAACTACAGGAATCTCTGTCGGGTTCTTATATTTTTCGTACTCGTGAAGAAATTTCTGCAGAGCTTCTTGGTATAAGATTCTTTTCTCATCAGGTGTTTTTTCACTTTAATAGGGCGAGCAATTCGCTTTCCATTCTTTTAAGTCTGCTTTTACGGGGATCTAGATACGTGTCTGGATTCCTTTGCAGTGAAGCGTTACACCTCGTGTGGAATCACTACCACTTTCTTCATATTAATCTAGTCAGTAAAGGACCCAAAACTGAAAATAAGATGGAGAGGAATGACCCTCCTGTTTGTACAATAATTCGTTTTTTCTTCCCTGAAGTTTGACTTTTACGAGCGAGTGCACGTATTATGTTCTTGTAACGGCGTAGGCGAGCCTTCTGAGGCGGTTTCATTGATACATTGCAATTTATAACGTTAAGACAGATTTCACAGAAGCACTTTAAAAAGTCGGAGTCGATATTTTTAATAAACATCCGCTGCATTGCCCAGGGCAGTCGATCATAGTTTTTTATTAATTCGTGGTATTTCTTTAGCCTCTTTGTCATTCTGGAATATACACCGTTTCAGGCTCGTTTGGAAATATATTCGTTCTTAGAAGCACCCTAAACGTGTTTCGCGGATGAAGGTCGCAAAGCAAATATCTGTAACGCGTACTTGTAGCTTTTTTATAAACTTCCAAAAACTCCTTACGTTGATTCTGGACCATTTGATTGGCTAATACCCCAATTTGTGATACATCTCTACGTTGCGCGAATAAGACTAGATATTGTGTATTTAACGACACGTCGCGCATGTATCTATTTTTGAAAAATAGATTCTGATTGATGAAGAACACGCTTATGTTAAGATGGTGAGAGAATACTGTAAATGTCTCGGCAAACGTTTTATCCATCTCTAGCATGAAATCGTCAATTACAATGACTGTATGTTCATTTCCCTTTAACGAATTAACATCATATACACGTTTGTGGAACAAAATATCATCTTGGTACTCGTTGAACACTGATTGATACGTCGAATAGCACCAAATAACTTTATGCACAAATTTTGAGAATATCTCTCCCTTTTCTTTAATGATTTTAAGCATAAACACAGTTTTACCACATCCTGTAGGTCCAGATATAATACATGTGGATGGGCTCGTGAACCTGAATTTTCTATAGAAGCCATTTCTAACACGTCACACTCTTAAGTGGGTCATTTACAAAATATAATAAATATTTAAGTGACGACCCTTATATTCTAGTCTTGCTTTTCGCTTCTCCCACAGAACCGTGAATGACGATGAGGTACAACATAATCTTTGATGTGTCTATTGTTAACTTATTTATTACACGTATTTGTAAATATATATACCTTGAATATAATCTTTGATGTGTCTATTGTTAACTTATTTATTACACGTATTTGTAAATATATATACCTTGAATATAATCTTTGATGTGTCTATTGTTAACTTATTTATTACACGTATTTGTAAATATATATACCTTGAATATAATCTTTGATGTGTCTATTGTTAACTTATTTATTACACGTATTTGTAAATATATATACCTTGAATATAATCTTTGATGTGTCTATTGTTAACTTATTTATTACACGTATTTGTAAATATATATATATACACCTTGAATATTTCGTTTATTAAATAAATCGTTTCAATTTCTCCTTTGTGTGTGTGTACACAGGAGAAAGTTCTAAGCTCCGCCCACTGTAAGACCAGCAACGTGAGTCATGCTACTACCTGGGCTTCCCTGCGTGCTCAGTTGATCGCAGTAAGCCCTGGACATCAGACGTGTTTTCTCCCGCGTAGACAGAAAATTGTAATGGCTACCTTTAATATTGCTTATTCAACGTTTATGAAATGGTATTCTGCAAAGTGTCAAGATGTAGTGGATACTGAAAAACTCGCTATTCCACTCTCCTTTGATGCTTTTAAGGTTACATTGAATCGTGCGAAGGAGCAAGATGTACAAATACTCTATGGCTATTCTGGTGAGAGCATTGTAGGATTTCGTGGGACAAGTGATGTGTTGAACTATGTTGTAGGACTAAACTTTATAAAAGCTTACATATACCGTGAAGTAAAAGAAACACATGCAGAAGAGAAACAAAGGTTATGGATAGTGAGTCTTGATGAGTGGTATGACAAGTGTTATTATGTCATGTTGCATCATACCGAGTACTCGTACCCTGCGACTGAAAATGTAAATCTCGTCATCATGGAGAATCTTAAGTATTTTTATCACTATATTAATATATATCATGAAGTTTGTAGTGAGGTTGTGGCTAATGCCCTGCGTGAGTTTTTAACAGACTTTAGAGATGAGTATCGCTTGTTAAACAAAAAGGAAAAATATGGGCATATGTTCCTCAAATAGTGCGCCGGAATGTGAAGATGTTTAGTTTGTGGAAATGGCGAGTGGTAAAACAATAAAACCGTTATAAAATGTTTTGTTCGTGAAAATTACCCTGAAGAAAAATGCCTGGTGCGTATTCTGGGAAGTGGAAGTGATAAAACATTAAAACCGAAATTAATTCTTGTATCGGAAAATTTCTCAAAACACCTGCCCAATATAATGGGATACAACGATTCATGTTAGATCAGCGCCGTACACGTTTCATTAGATTATGGTGTGACTCACTCCTCCCGTCGAACCGTCGCGTTGCATGTGCCTCATAGTTATCTGAATTTGAGCCGAGTGGACGTGCGCTCCTCGAATACGATGAAACTTCCTTTGAGCAGCATTCTCAACGCCGTGTACGATGTGTCTGTGACGAAGTCGTTGCGCGTGTTCAGGCGTAAGTCCGGTATCGTTAACTCTGTACTGGAAACGGATTGTAGACAAACAAACAAACGGAATGTTGTTTATTTAATTGTCGAGGAGATGAATACAATCTTCGTGATAGTCGAGAAGTGGAGTGAAAATCATTATAAAATTCCTAGAGGTGTAGGTACAAGAAGAGCAGATTAGTGACACCCCTTCATATGCCGTTGTATGTACGTTGTGTATAAATAACGATCGGCCATGCATTGATATACGGTTGATGTGGAAGAATGCTTCTGACAATAACGCTCTTGTCCCTACGCGAAACCGTTTCATCCTCGACAGAATGTTTGAAATCGTCGGATTCCGCAAGCTGAAGCCTATATTAGACGCGCGTGTTACAGATATGCTTTATTTTGATACGGTTCTTGAATACGCATACACCACTCTGCTCGATGGGTTTACCGAGTGCAGGGTTGAACAAGGTGAGAATGGTCTAGAGCTGGACGTTTATTTAAAAAGTTTAGACTTTGAAATATCATGAACTTTGGTACAAAGCACTTGATCGGTACAGGGCTGAGCTCACCTACACCGTTCACCCTGAAGAACTATTTATATAACGAGCAGCTGTCGTAACGACTTAGAAGATTACTTCAACTGTCGCTATGCAGTGTGAAGAAGAGAGCACGATTGAAAAGCTCGGGTCGGTAGAAATAAACCCTCGATTGGAAAGGCGTGTTTATAAACTTATATTTGACGCTGTGGCTAACGATGAACTCTTTGTGGTGCTTTTGATTGTATTCTAGACTTATTTAAAGATAACTTACCAACCGGTTGTAAAGTGGGCACAAAAATAGTACTGAATGATATGAAGGCCCTTTATATAGAGTATAGGTATCCCTATACCTTAAGCGGTGAAATATTATTAAACCGCGTATACTGCGTAATGCAGAGCAATAACGATGTAATTGTAGACTCGATTAAGTGTGAGTTTAGCGTTTTGGAAAAAAAGTGAAATGTATTTATATATTTAACATAGTGTGTGTGTATTTCTATATTGATGGCTATACATTTTGTATTTCTTATTTTTATTTTGTGCGGTAGAAGATAGTGTATGTATTTATTTATTTAACATAATTGTGTGTGTGTGTGTCTGCTATATTGATGGTTATATTTTTTATTTTGGTTTTTGATCATTCAAATGTGTATTTATTCTATATATTTCCATAATATAATATATATAATATATATATATATATTCTCCTGTACTGTTATATTGATGGATATATTTTTTTATTATATGCATATTCGTTCATATTTAATAAACTATTATTATTTTATTTTTTGATCATTCAAATGTATATTTATTTTCTATATATTTACAATATTTAATAAACAGAATGATGTAATGTTTTATTTAGTTCTTTTGGTTGTAAACAATTATACCAAATAGCTGGTTACGCCTTCTAAACCTACTGACGGATTTCTAACCCAACTGCTAAGAAATAATTTTAAAAATGGTACAATCCTCACCCTAATAATGTATACCTGAACAATTAAAAACACTTTGACAACTCGTGTGAATTAAAATAAATGGTGCTATTTAGCAACTCACCCTAATAATGTATACCTGAACAATTAAAATAAAAAAATGGTATCTGGCAACTCAACCTGTACAAGCCATTTACGCCTTCTAAGCCAACTGGCTGTGGCGCCTGTTGGCTCTGTCGGATTAAGCCAACTGGCTGATTAGGGGCCTATAAGAGGACGGCGGGTCGGCTGAAGTGTTATTATGCACTTGTCAGGAACCAGGTGAATACCTCTCTTCCTTTCTCTCCTTCTCCTGTCTTTTTCTTGGGGGATAACACCGCCTCCAAGTTTCATGACCCTTGTTGCACCTGCAACATTCCCCTCCCCCTTCGTTACATACCCCCACCCCCTTTGCAATATTGATCATTATCTCTGCAACATTCTTGCACTCTCCCATTTTTCGCCCATACTACTGACGTGTGATAATTCATTTCGAAATTTACAAAAGTCTGCGTGCTAGAAGTTAGGAATTTTAGTCGAGTTAGCTGGTTTCGAGTGACTTACTGAGAGGACAAACTCTACCATATTGTGATCGCTATTGCTTAACGGTTCTATTACTTGAAGATCAGTGATTAGCCTATCGTCCGTAGTTATTACTAAATCTAAAATATTGTCCAACCTCGTAGGTTCCCCAACCTTTTGAATAAGCCTATCGTCCGTAGTTATTACTAAATCTAAAATATTGTCCAACCTCGTAGGTTCCCCAACCTTTTGAATAAGAAAGCTATCCTCGAGAAAATTAACTAAACGATTATATATATATAAAATATAGCGCCTCGGTAGTGTAGTTAGCGTCGCTGACTACGAATCCATCGGCCACGGGTTCGAGACCCGGTGCCGGCAGCCAGTGCGCAGCAAAACCCAGCTGTTCATCCTTCCACACAAAGTGGTTGGTACATAAATGAGTACCCTAGGTGGCCTAGTGGTTAAGACGCTGAGCTGCTGGTGGGGCGTGGTTCGGATTCCACGTTAAACTGTAGGTCTCAGGTGGAGTGAAAAGCTTGACCTTCGTCAGGATGAACAATTCGGGCGGAAGCTAACCAAAGGTTATATATGTACCTGAAGAGGGAGTTAATGTTTGTGTTTGTTCCAGATCGAGCCCTGGTATGAGTAATTCCGTCGGTCGGAGAGTGCCTTCTGGAAAAGACCCAGGCACTGTTCGATACGTCCCCAAGAAGTGAGCCCAGATTGGTGATGTAAATTTTGATCCTGAAGCTTCCTATTTCTTTCGAAGAATTACCATTTTAAGTTCTTCAATTGAAACATTTTTTGTAATTAAAATATAGGTTACTACTCGTTACAACAGTTATTTCTCGCTAATAGAGTTAATTAACTACGTGAAAAGTCACATTTAGCCCTTGAGATTGGTTGTTTTCTCATAATTTTAGTTCATTTGCCATGTAATGTCATTCAGTTTTTTGCTTTTTGGATTTTACATACTCATTTATTAATGTTCTCCTATATTTGATCTCATTTAGAACTAAAGAATGATTAATCTATTGAAAGCTGGTCAAATAAGGCCCAGTATTTTAACCCCATGAATGACTGAATTATTATTTATTATTATTATTATTATTATTTATTATTATTATTATTATTATCAGCCTTTGGAAATGTATTAATTAAAGGTGATTTTGGAAACTTATTGAAAGGGGATTTTGATTTGAATTAGATTGTAGGAAATTTTTTAGTTGTGTTTCCATTATATAAGTTTGTTATTGAAAGCTAAGATATTTATCAAATTTTTGTGCATATTTTTGTATTGTAAGTTATTTGTACAAAACATTCATTTTTGACCGAATAAGAAGTAATAAATACATTAAATTTTATTAATTTTTGTATGTTTTACCATTTTAGTTGGATGTTAAAGATTACTCGGCGTCAGCCGATGTGGGTACGACTATGATGAGCGTCAACAGATTGCGCCTTTGAACTCGGCAGTCTTTCTCCCATGCGGACTCATTGCTCGATTTCTTTTTACCATCCCTTCCACCGACAGAGACGAATTTCTTGAAGTGAGAAGTCTGGATTGAACCCGAGCATTTCGGCTCAACTTCCCGAGAGAGTATTCTCTTCCATTCTTCGTCGTTCCCTGTGCTCTTTTTTCCCTTTCCTCCCGTCTTTCCTTCTTGTCTCCTCGTGTTGTCCCTTTAACTCTGTTTCGGGGCGAAATGATTTCGGCAGTCGAACCACCGGTGTAGCACTGCTATTCCTTCCTTCCTTCCTTTCCCGAGACTAGCTTCTCCGGCTATATAGTGGCCACGTCGCAACACCGCTACCCGTTAGATCAGCCAAGCACGCTGGATCTGTTCAGTAGTTGGTTGGGTAACCGTCCTTTGCGTTCAGTGATATAACGACCCGTAGATGGTTCGGATCCCGCGTAAAGCTGTAGGTCCCCTCCTTCACATGACCTTTACCGTTACAAAAATTAAACACTAAATAGCATCAGTAACCACTGACTCCCCGAAGGGTAGCATTAAAGTATGTACATAATTTAGTCTGTACAAACATTCGCCGAGAATCTGTACTGATAATAATGGTTTGAGCACAATAACCTCCCACCAAAAGAGCTACAAAATTTCTTCCGGAAAAGTTGATTTCGCAGAAACTTTTTCAACATCAGCAAAGAATAATTATCAACGGTAAAATTTCTCAGCCTTCTCCCAGCCTCCCATCTATCAGAAAAGACGTTCAGTATCTTAAATTTCTCTCCGATTGATTAAGCTTACCAGTAGTACAACCTGACCACTCTTTCCTTAGCGTGCTCAACCCATAAATCAATGTCCAATTCGGTTTCATAAGCAACCATAGCTTTAAAATCTTGCTACAGTTGTACAGTACATTTACTAATTTTGTTCCTTCATTTTATCTCGTTTAGAACTAGAATGGTTAATTTTTAACAGTAACTGCAGCTGTGGAATTGGGAGCAGTAATTAAGTTATTGATGGGGGTTAAAAAATGAGCTAACTACTGTTTCACGGTTTCACTCATTATTTACTCGGTTGTATTCACTGTCAACCAAATTATACTGGTAGAACTTTACCAATACCACTTAACAATGGAAAACATCGAGGAATATCAATCTGAACTTCCTCCCTCCTTTTAGAAAGACGAACCATCAGCAGTAGGAGAATGCTGTAACCAGTCTTTAAACCTTTGAAACGTCTCTCATTTGAAATATAAGTATCCACTTTATATAACCATCAAAGAAACTGATGACTTCAATTTACAACTGAAATACTGAAATGCATGTTTATTCAGACTGCATATTTATTTATTCTGAGGTACAGAGACTAGATTGAACGTTTTGAAGAAAAAGAACGAGGGAGAAGAATTTTGTTGTCAATGCTGAGGTATCTCTGCTGGTCACGGCAGGAATTAAGAAATGTCACCGTCATCGTTCCGAAAACCTGAAATAAATCTGAACATACTGATGCAAAATAGTTCCAGATAAGACGGGTATGCCTAGAACTCACAGATATAGGACAATTACAGTTGAAAAATAATTGGCTACAATTACAATTACTGCAGTTGGTAAATGTAATTGATTACAATTACATTGAAAAGTAATTTCAATTACAATTACTCTTCATAGAAACACCTAATATAAACGAAAGGAAAGGAAAGAAGTCTAACATTAATTTACAACCTTAACTTTTTATTTCCACCCCTAATGACCTATAGTGTGAATATTATTCTATATGAACACGTATTTAAATCACAGTTCAATTCGCAATCAATGTAATATCAGGTGAATTGTTCAATGTTCATTGGGTTCATTCTCACTGTCACTGTAAATGTAACCGATTTCAATTACAATTACATTTTTAGTTACTCATTTACAATTACAAAGCAATTACTTTAAAAATGTAATTAATTACAATCAATTAGTTACAAATTATAATTACCCCCATGCCTGAAAGGAAGTAGTGAGTGTAATTGGACTTTGTGGTGTTATGTAGAAGTGTATATCTGAATATCGAAACCATTAAGTTAGAGGAAGTTGAACGAGTGTTATGCAAGCTGAAGAAACGAAAGTCGGCAGTAACTGAAGGGATATTTTTTTTATGCAGGGAGGAGGGGCCAAGGGCAAATGCTCGCAAAAGCGCCCCCCCCCCCCCCCCCCCCCCCCCCAGTAGAAGAAGAGTCTAAATCAATGTCCGGAGTTTTTGAGATGCCTAGATACTCTGCATTTGAAAGATGGATTGAGGAAGATTGTTCCAGAGTTGACCGGTTGAGTAGATGAAAAATTGAAAATACCGATTAACCCTTGCGTTAGATAGTTAGCCAGAAAATGAATGAGAAAGTGTAGAAAGTCTGGTGCTGCGTGCTCTTCTTAAAGTAGGAGGCATGCAGTTACAGAGTTCAGAAGAGCAATGTCCGTTATAATAGCGATAGTAAAGAGAGAGAGAGAGAGAGATTGAAGACAATCAGTAAGAGGCGAGGAATTGACGAGACGAAAAGCCTTTGATTCCACCCGGTTTAGTCGGGCTATGTGGGTTGAGCCACGCTACACATAAGAACCGTACTCCATACAGGGGCGGACAAGACCCCTGTACAGAGACAGCAACTGAACGAGGATGGAGAAACTGTGGAGGCGATACAGCACACCTGACTACTTAGAAGCTGTTTTGGAAAGAGTACTGTACGTGTAATCTTTCCAGGAAAGATCACGAGAAAATGAAACTCAAAGAATGTTAAGAAAAGAGGAAGGATTGAGTTGTGTATTGTTGAAGGTAAGTGAATAGGTGTGTGGAAAATTGTGACGAGTAGACAGATGGAGGAACCGAGTTTTTGAGGCATTGAAAGCCACAAGATTTTCTCTGCCCCAATCAGAGATGGTAGAAAGATCAGGGGTCAGGTGTACCATAGCCGTCCTACGCGAAGCATGGAGTGACTGTTGAGAGGGATGCTTTGGGAAGTGGATGGAGAAGTGAAGAATGGAATCATCAGCATAGGAGTGGATAGGATAGGAAGTACGACTTAATAGATCATTGATAAATAAAAGGAAAAGAGTGGGTGACAGGACAGAACCGTGAGGAACACCACTGTTAATAGCTGTAGGAGAACAACAGTGGCCATCTACAACCGCAGCTATAGACCTGCCAGAAAGGAAATCAGAGGTGGAAGCAGAGATAGAATGGTAAAAACCGAAGGAGAGCAGTTTGGGAATTAAGGATTTATGCCAGACTATCAAAAGCTTTTGATATGTCTATCGCAATAGCGAAAGTTTCACCGAAAACCCGAAAGGAGGATAACCAAGAGTCAGAGATATATAAAAGAAGATCGCCAGGAGAACGTCCCTTGCGGAACCCGTATTGACGATCTGAAAGAAGATTGTAAGAAGAGAGATGTTTGAGAATCTTCCTATTAAAGTTAGATTCAAAAACTTTAGAAAAACAAGAAATCAAAGCAATTGGACGATAGTTGGAGGGTTGAGAGCGATCACCCTTCTTTGGGACAGGCTGAATGAAAGCGAACTTCCAGCACGAAGGAAAAGTACCAGATGAGAGACAAAGACGAAAAGGTTTGCCAAGGTAGGGTGTCAGCACAGAAGCACAGTTCTTAAGAACAACAGGAAGAACACCATCAGGACCGTACGCCTTCGTAGAGTTGAGCCCAGCTAAGGCAGACAAAACATCTTTAGAAGAGATTCTAATTTCAGACATAATAAAGTCAGAGTGGGGAGGAGATGGAGGAACAGCACCAAAATCGTCCATAGTTGAGTTGGAAGCGAAAGTCTGAGCGAAGAGTTTAGCTTTGTCAGAGACGGCAACTGAGCCGTCGGAATGGAAAAGAGAGAGAGAAGAGGAAGTAAAGTTGTTGAAGAGGTTCTTAGCTAGATGACAGAAAGAGCGAGAAGAATTAGAATTGGCTAGATTTTCACATTTTTGTCGGATGAAGGAATTTTTGGCGAATCGAAGAACAGATTTTGCACAATTCCGGGCAGAAATATAAGCTGAGCGAGAATCAGGAGTTGGATAGTAACGGTACTTTGAAAGCCTTTCTGTTGCGGATAGCATTAGAACAAATAAAGTTAAACCAAGGTTTATTAGCATTAGTAGTAAGAATAGAATATGGAATGTACGCCTCCATGCCCGAAAGAATCACCTCCGTGGTGCACTCAGCACACTCGGAAGGGCCCCGGCCACGGAAGCAATAATCATCCCAGCGGAGAAAAAAGTTTCATAGAGGAAGAAAAAGGATGATTAACTGTGGAGGGAATGAATGAATAGCACTGCTTCATCGGCGCTTCGACTGTCGAGGTCATATCGCACCGAAATTATCACCATTACTAAAAGAGATGATATGAGAAGAACACGAGAGAAGGAGCAGCTAAAGAAAGAATGTGAGGATGGAGAGAAAAGGTACTAGTAACAGGAAAGGAAGGAAGAAATCATACCTGAGCCACACTAAACAGAGAATGGGAGGACAGTCTGACGGAGAAAGGAGAAAAGCGTGTCCTTCGGTTCAGTCGTGGAGTCACCCAACAAAAGAGAAAGAGTAAGAGTGGAGCTGAAGGGCAAATAGAGAGGAACTAAAAGCGAGCAACGGCAAAGGCAGGAAGGGGCAACATCCCCCGTCATAAGATGGCCATGCATGAGACGAGTATGTTATTTTATTTATTTGTCGGGTTCAAAATCCCAGCTGAGCCGTGAACGGCCAAATTCTAAAGGGCCAGTTCTACCTGAAGCCCAAGTTAAGCTAAATTAAAACTTACGGATTTGAGATCCTATTAGGTCCTACCTCAGGGTAACCTCAGGGTTGCTGACTCGATGCGGGCCTACTTTAGACCTTTGTTACATGAATTTTAATGTAAACAAAAAGGGTACTATTTATGGTCTTCTTTCTCAACCTTGCAACAACAACGCAACCTGGACTATTGCACGGTGCAACAATCTTGTATCTAAACAACCAAACTGAATTGCAAGAGAGCTCTCTACAAGACCACACCCTGTACGTACGACATCCCACAAACGAGTAGAAAGAACGCGCAGCGCCCCAAAATGATGCCAACAGTGTGACCAAACAATGATGCCACAAGAGCTCAAAAATGCTAGCTCTAAATAAGTGAATTTTTCACTAACCTTACAATTATGAGATGGATATATATACACCTTAACTTAATATATACAAGCAATGCTGCATCAATCAGCTTAGTCATCATATCGCCTTGGGACAACAATGGTTCTTCCTCTTCTAGATTTTCTAACACCCCACCGAAGAGGCATTGTTGTCATTACCTCCTGCAAGGTTAGCCAAGCCTTCTCCATGAGGCTGTAACTCAAATGTTTCATCTTCACTATCTGTGTTTTTGCTGATTTCTAAAGCATAGAGTTTTTGTATAGGTCTCTTTAACTTTCCTCCTGAAGTCTTTACCAGTGCAGACCTAACTAAATTGTCTTTGCCAACAAACAACTCTTCAATTATGCCAAGCTTCCAGCATTGCCTTGGTCTTTCATCCCCAATCATTACCACGTCTCCCACCTTGATACAATTTGTATTGGAGCCCTTTACCTTGCCTGATGGGTAATAATTGAGTTCTGGCAAGTATTCCATCTGCCACCTCTTCCATAACTGATCTTGTAGCTCTTCAAGGTACCTGAACCGTCTGGTTAACTCTCCTTGAGTGCTCTGGATAGGCTGCAAGTCTTCTGGCACACTGGGGCTTGATGTTAATCGTTTACCACAAAGAAAATGATTTGGTGTCAATCGCTCTGCATCCTGCATACTGTTGTAAACAAAAGTGATAGGCCTACTGTTCACCATTGCTTCTACTTCACATAAAACAGTGCAGAATTCTTCTTTGCTCAAATGAGCATTAGCTAAAAGTTTCTTTAATGGACACTTTACACTTCTCACTAGCCTTTCCCAAAATCCTCCCCACCATGGTGCTCTCTCAACAATAAACTCCCACTGTACCCCTTGGTGTGAAAAGTAGGATTGGAATCCTTCCTCTTTTAGCAAGGACCAAATTTCTTGGAGTTCCTTTGCAGCCTTTTTGAAGGTTTTTGCATTATCCGATATGATTTTATTTGGGAAACCCTTCGTTCACAACCTTTTAAAGGCCAAAAGAAATACATCACTACTTAGGTTGCTTACCAACTCCAAATGGATTGCTCTGGTGGTAGCACAGGTGAAAAGACATATATAACCTTTGTTAGACTCCCCTCGCTCATACACATAGACTGGCCCTGCAAAGTCTCCTCCCACTACATCAAATGGGGCAGTTTAGACACACCGTTCTCTTGGAAGTGGAGCCACCTTTTCATAATAAGGCTTTGCACTCCAACGCTTGCAAACCACACATTTATGCAAGACTTTTTTTACTACTTGTCTAATTTTGGGAATCCAAAATTGTTGTCTAATCTCTATTATCACTTCTCTAACTCCCGCATGTAGCAGCTTATGATGAGTATCCAGGATCAAAAGGTCCACAAAGTGCACCCCAGAAGGTAGCAAAATTGGATGTCTTTTCTCCTCTGGAAGCCCAGAAAACTGTAGTCTACCTCCTACTCTCAATAAATCCTGATCCAAAAACACATCCAAACCCTTGAGCGCAGAATGTGTTGGTAGAACCTGTAATGGATGGCTGGTGAGCAATTCTCTCTCCACCAAATTTTTCTTTCTGCATATATACCACCCAGTATTTCCTGGCTTGCTGAATCTCATTACTGTTCAGAATTCCTTCCCTTCTTGTTTCTCCCTTAATGTTGTTGGTAAATCTATATACCCATGCTGTCACTCTTAACAATCTTTTCAGACTGCTAATGTCCTCAAGCCTCAATATGGGGTCCTGCTGCAAACTTGACAAACTGTTCACAGCGCATTTTCTCACCTCACTCACCCATGCTTCTTCAGCCTGGCATTCTCCTACAATATGCTGATTAGGCCAGTTTTCACTTCCAAGTTTTAGCCACTCTGGCCCATTCCACCACAAACTTGACTGTGAAAGATCTTTCACTGAAATTCCTCGTGTTGGTAAATCAGCGGGGTTTTGGATGCCTGGACAATGCTTCCATTGTTTGGGATCTGTGTGCGCTTGAATTTCCTCCACCCTATTGGCAACAAATGGTTTCCATTTCCTTGCCTGACTTCTTAACCAGTGCCAAACTATAGTGGAGTCTGTCCAATAATAGCTTGGAATTTCAGAGAGGGCCAAAGACTTTCGCACTGTAATTGCAAGCCGACTAGCAATAACGGCACCATCAATTCCAACCTTGGAACAGAAAGCCTTTTCAAAGGTGCTACTCTACTCTTTGCAGCAACCAACCTGCAACTTACTTAATCTTGCAATGCGCCTCTTATATAAATACAAGTTGCATAGGCTTCCTCACTTGCATCACAAAAGATGTGCAGCTCCAAATTGTCTGGACTATTGTTCAACTCTCCAAAGTACCATCTTGGGATTTCAATGTCTCCAAGATGTGCGAATTCTTTGAACCAATATTTCCACTTTACCACCATATGATCAGGTAACTCTTGGTCCCAACCAAGTCCAATTTCCCAGAGGCTCTGAAGCCAAATTTTGACTTTATCACAAATGGAGCCAGGAATCCAAGAGGATCAAAGACCTTTGAAGCCAAACTAAGAGCTGTACGTTTTGTCCACCTTGTCTCATTCTCAGCCAGCTCTACTAAAGATTTCCCATTGAAGGTAAACAAATCATCATCTTGCTGCCAAACAATGCCTAGCACCTTTGCATCTATTGCCCACAACTCCTTAATACCAGAATCCTCAATACTTTCTGCTGCATCAGGTACTACAGAGGAATGACTCATAAACTCTTGTAATTGCGAATGATTGGTCTGCCATTTTCTAAGCTCCATGCCAGCCTCCCTCATTATAGCTCTAGCCTCCATGAATATCTGTTTAGCCATTTCTGTATTATCCACGGAACACAGCAAATCATCAACATAAAAGTTTTTCCTTATGTGTTCAATAGTGTTAGGATAGACTTCAGAATATTTCTTAAATGGTACTGCATAGTACCTGCCAACAGAAATGGACTAGAGCTGAGGCCGAACAACACTGACTTCATTCTATATGCTTGAACCTTAGGTTCATTTTCCAACAAGTTTCGTATCCACCCACAGATACCTTACTGCATCTCTGTCCTCTGGTTTTAACTTTATCCGCAAAAAGGCTTGCTTCACATCTGCAGTCAATGCTACTCTACCAAACCTGAATCTCAGTAACAAGGAAAATAAATCTGCATTTAAATTTGGCCCAGCATCCAAACAGTCATTCAAAGACACACCACCTTTGTCCTTGGCTGAGCCATCAAAAACTACCCTCAGTTTGGTGGTAGTTTTGTCTCGCCGTACCACTGCATGGTGTGGCAGATAATGTGCCTCCTGGCTCACCAGCTCACCTTGCACCCTTTCAGCATAGCCCTCCCTTACATAACTTAGGATGGCCTCATCGTATTCAATTAACAACTCCTCATTTTTTCTTAGCCTGTACAATGAAGTCTCCAACCTCCGATTAGCTAGCTGAAGGTTTGAACCGGGTTTGCAAGAATCCTTCCATGGTAGGCCAACTTCATAGCAACCATCTCTAAACCCAATCCCTTTTTCAAATTGCACTAAAACATCATTGTTCACTGTACTTGCCTGGTTGTCCTTTATGCCAATAGATTCAAGTTCCCAAAACGCTTTCAAATGCCTTTCCAGACCATGGCTGTTCTCCTCAATCTTAACAAAAAGAGCCTTAATTTCCATTTCATTGCAATAGCTACCATGTAGCATCCAGCCTAGCTTACTTTCAATAGCTACCGGGCCTTGAGATGTACGGACAATATTACCAGTGATGAAGTCCCAATAATAGTCAGCTCCAATCAAAAGACTAATATCTTCTGTTCCCTCAAACTTATTATTGCCCAAATTAATTCCTTTAACTTGCAATTCTTGGACACATGCCATATCTAAACAAGTAGTGACTGGAGCACAAAGTTCCTCAATCTCTACAGCTTGGACCTTGATAGTGGGACTTTGCGGTAACAACCCTTTAACCAGAACTTCTACCTTCTTAAATTTGGTTCGGTTTTGAACGGAACCCCCAAACCCAGAAATTCTTAAATTTTCCCTCTTAAGTTCTTTAAACTTCAATTTTATAGAAATTCTGGTCTTAATAAAACTACACTGGCTACCACTATCAAACAACACACTTACAGTAGCTTCTCCTCATTCCCAATTAATAAGGCTGCAGTTGTTTGCAATAATCCCCCTTTACTTTTACTCCCTTGCATAGCAGTGGCATGTGCCACTGATGTCTCTACTTCTAGGGTAGGCCTACTAAGAGTGTTTTCACACAATAATGGCTGATGCCTACCATGACATTTTTTGCACAAAATTTTAAACTTACAAAACCTTGCTCTATGACCTTTCAAAAAACATTTAAAACATGCTGTGGACTTAGTTACCCTGTCCTTTCTCTCCTCAAAGGGTAAGGCCTCAGCCACCTCACATTTATATGACTTGTGGTTGCCTTCGCAAAATATGCATTCCTTGATTCCCTTTAATTTATTCTCAGAGGAGGCATGTAGATCTGACACTGTACCGGGCTATTCCTTTTTGTGGAAACTTTGGTGCTGTGCCTGCCTTTGTCCCCTTGTTTACCATCCCACTGTGCAAACTCAACTCCCTCTCGTCTTGCTAATTCTGTGCCTAAAAGACTTAACATCTGCTGAAGGGGGATGTACACATGTTCTGCAGAGTGTCCCCTACTTAATTCAAGCAAAATTGAGCTAGGCAATTTAGACTCTAGTGTAGGAACCAACATTATACCATACTTTTCCATTCCTACACCAAGTTGTCCAGGGACCTAGTTCTAATTTCAAATTCATCATATAACTGCCGTAACTCCTTGACACTATTAGGATTATTAACAGGAGGTATAGCTAAAAGTGCACGGAGGTGGCTTTTAATTAAGATCTCTGGCTTACCAAACCGTTTCTTTAATATATCCCAAGCCACATTATAATTAGCCTCTGTTAATGCTAATCCTGCTATAGTCTTTGCTGCCTCCCCTTCCAAGAGGGACCGCAAATAATTAAACTTCTCCACGGCACTTAACACTTGACTAGAATGAACTGCTGATTGAAAACTGTCTGCCCATCCTTGCCATTCCTGAATACTCCCAGAAAATGTTTTGAGTACAAGCCTTGGTAATTGAACTACAGATCTGTTAACCTTAACTTCACAAACATCATTTGTTAAGTGTTGTGTTTCATTATCAGACCTGGTCTTTAACTGTACTGAGCTACTAAACTCTTTTGCTCGGAGGCCTACGTTAATTATATCATCAATAATCTCTTCAAAGTAAATTATGTTATTTTCTATTTCATCCTCTTCTATAAGAGCCTCAATTTTAACATTTACTTCACTTAGAGCAACCTTTTTAGTTTCTAATATGGAAAGCTGCGCAGTCACTAAGCGT
Source organism: Bathynomus jamesi (assembly GCA_023014485.1). NCBI lineage: Eukaryota > Metazoa > Arthropoda > Malacostraca > Isopoda > Cirolanidae > Bathynomus > Bathynomus jamesi. The sequence goes on along the minus strand of JAJOZX010000552.1, from coordinate 370,686 downwards.
AAATCCTCTTGCTCTATGGCAGAATCTATAGTGGCAATGACCTTTGTAATTAGACCTTTGTAGGCGCTTCTCCTTTTATAAATTTTTCATTTCAGATGCACTCATCTTCAATGCAAACAACAATTGGGCTCAATGCCAAATAAGCTGAATTGGCAGAAATACTTAACCAAACTGATCAAACGCAAATTTTACTTTCAAATAAACTGAATTGCTAGGTGGGGTACTAACCAACACCAGTATGGAATACCAATTTTTCCACCCAAGTAACTGGCGCACTGGTCTGCAACCTTCGCCTACGAATAATAAACCAAACTGGTAAATGTAGGCCAAAAATAACGACAGACAAGTGGCCAAGTTTCGCAATTGGGCAACCAAACTTTCTACCCTGGGACCTTAATTCAATAATACTCAACCCGTCTAGGCCTAACTTGGGCTACAATTTGCACAATCAGAACTTTGCCGAAAAATAGTCACTGACTCAGTCTTGGGGTAGAATCCGGCTCTGAAGGACCATGTTATTTTATTTATTTGTCGGGTTCAAAATCCCAGCTGAGCCGTGAACGGCCAAATTCTAAAGGGCCAGTTCTACCTGAAGCCCAAGTTAAGCTAAATTAAAATTTACGGATTTGAGATCCTATTAGGTCCTACCTCAGGGTAACCTCAGGGTTGCTGACTCGATGCGGGCCTACTTTAGACCTTTGTTACATGAATTTTAATGTAAACAAAAAGGGTACTATTTATGGTCTTTCTCAACCTTGCAACAACAACGCAACCTGGACTATTGCACGGTGCAACAATCTTGTATCTAAACAACCAAACTGAATTGCAAGAGAGCTCTCTACAAGACCACACCCTGTACGTACGACATCCCACAAACGAGTAGAAAGAACGCGCAGCGCCCCAAAATGATGCCAACAGTGTGACCAAACAATGATGCCACAAGAGCTCAAAAATGCTAGCTCTAAATAAGTGAATTTTTCACTAACCTTACAATTATGAGATGGATATATATACACCTTAACTTAATATATACAAGCAATGCTGCATCAATCAGCTTAGTCATCATATCGCCTTGGTACAACAATGGTTCTTCCTCTTCTAGATTTTCTAACAAAGTATGACCAATCCGTAGGCGCACCAGAGCAGTCTCAAAACGTCAATCATACTGACAGGAGGAAGGCCACTGACGAATCGAGGGCTTCAAGGCCCTCAGGAAATTCCCAGACACATCCTTCCACTGGCGCTGCCACCGGCGAAGGAGTGCATCCCGGTAAACCCACGTGAAGTCCGACGCTGGGAGGGGTGTGTTGGATCGAAAGGCGGAGAGGACACCTCCCTCGCCGCAGCGTCCGCGCGTGGTTGCCAGGAACACCGACGTGGGAAGGTACCCAACAAAAGGCGACCAACTTACGGCGTGATGAAAGAAGGGTAAGCCAGTCCTGAATCTGTCGCACCAGTGGAAACGAGAGGACAGAGCCTCAAGAGCGCTACGGGAGTCGGAATAAATGACAGACATAGATGAGAGTTGAGAGGGAAATCGAAGGGTCCAGAGAATAGCCGAGAGTTTCGTCGTAAAAATGGAAGCCGCTGGGGGAAGGGATAGCAATTTAATTACCGATGGAAAGGCTGCTCCGCAACCCACTTCAAGTGGTGAGCGAGAGCCGTCAGCTCACACGGAGATAGAATGGGAATGGGATAGAAACAGTTGACGGAAGGCGAAAGGGTGGAACTGTGACTTCGGTACAGTAGAGAAGAAGGAGCAGATATGAAGTGGAGGAAGGGTCCATGGGGGGAAGGTAGAAGGAGGAGAGGGAAGTACTCGCCCTTCCACCCTTAGAGAAAACAGGACAGGAGCCATACGAACTGTGTACGGCCGAGCCAAGTGAGGACGACGGTCAAAGTAGGCCAAAGAAGGATTGGAAGACCGAGATGGAATAAAACTACGGAACGCGAAAGAGGTATTTTAAGCCCTCTAAAGTACGGTGAACATCCAACGGGAGATGGCCAAGACTAACAGCGGATAGGGACCAGTATGCACAGGGCGGAATGAGGGGCGGAGGAATAGGCCTGACAGCCATAATCCAACTTACTTTGGATCAGGGAGTGGGAGAGCCGCCAAAGAGTCTGGCGATCAGCACCCCAATCGGTATGGGAAAAGAACTTCAGAAGGGTGCAAGTCTGAAGGCATGAACCCTTCAGAGACTTCAGGTGGGAAATCCAGGAGAGGCGGGAATCAATGAGACCCAGAAATATAATTTCGGGGACAACGGGGAGCGGCGATCCATAAAGAGAGAGGTAAGGGACGGCAGTGTATTAGCGGCGGCAACGACAAAAATACATCACCACCGTCTTCGAAGGGGAAAACCGAAACGGTGATCTGGGCCCATCTGGAAACCAAATCCAGAGCCGTTGGAGGAGACGTTCAAAGAAGACGGATCGGGAACCGGAGCAATAGATGGCAGGGTCGTCGACGTAGAGGGTGACCGTAATACCGAAGGCAGAGCCGTCACCACGTCATCGATCGCCGAAGCGAAGCAGATTACGTTCAGGACGCTGCCCTGGAGACCCTTCCTCCTGTGAGTGCACAGAAGAGAAGGAAGTACCTACCAGAACACAAAAGGAGCAGGAAGACAAAAAGTTGGGGAAGAAGGGAAAACACCTCGGAAACCCAAGAGAGAAAGTTTACGGCAGATCCACCACCGCCAGGTGGTATCATACGCTTTCTCAAAGTAAAAAAAAAAACTGCATAGAGGTGACGCTGCTCTGCAACGAACACACGGACCGCAGTCTCCAATTAAACCAAAATGTCAGTGGTGCTACGGGCCCCGCGAAAACGGTTTGTGTGGGAGAAAGTACATTGTGGCGTTCGAGGTACCACACCAGACGCCGATACACCATCTTCTCAAGAAGTTTCGAGAAGTAGCTAGTTAGGGCTATTGGACGGTAGTTAAGGGGAGATGCCGGGTCCTTACGCGGCTTAGAAAAGGGAGCACTACTGCCTCCCTCCAACAGGAGGGGAAAGTGCCTTCCACCCAAATCCAATTATAGAGGGTGAGTAGAAAGAAAAGAACCGAAGGGTGTAAGTGGTGAAGCATATCAAAATGAATGCCATCGGGGCCGGGAGCAGAGTTGCCGCAAGAAGTCAGCGCAACTCCGACATAAAGCGCAGTTCCGACATAAAAAAGACGGTTGTAAGGGAAGTTATTGGGAGTCTGGAAAGATGAGGGGAGTGAGCAAGCAAAGCCTTACGTCGGAGGAAAGCGTTATCACGGTGATCGTGTCGGGAGATGGAAGCAGTAGACGACGCCACGACTTCGACCACTGCAGTGTGGGATTACACTTGGAGTCCGTCTATCATAAGGACAGGAGGAAGATGAGATGAAGATTTACCAGAGATCTTATGAATCTTGTTACAGATTCGGGAGGAGGGGGTGCATCTTAGTTGTTCCTCTTTGAACGCTTTCGATTTTATCTATATCTTTGCAGATTCTAAAATTGGATCATGTACTCCAAATGGGGTCTAACTAATGATTTAGAAAGAGGAACAATAATATCGCGATTTGTACTCAAAATTCCGAGCAATAAAACCTAGCACTTTGTTCGCTTTATTGACCGCTGCTGTACTTTGTTTCGCTACTTTTAAATCACCAGTGACTATAACTTCTAAATCTTTTTCCTGCTCTATGCTTGCTAACTCCTTCCCTGACATACTATACGCAAAATTACCGTTACGCGAACCTATATGTAAAATTTTGCATTTATCGACGTTAAATCTCATTTGCTATGTGACTGACCAATCAACGATTTTATTCAGAGCTTCCTGGATTTTACCTCTATCTTCGTCATTAATCGCCGTACTACCCAACTTCATGTCGACATCTAAATCGTTAATATATGTAAGAAAAGCAAGGGGCACAATACAGAACCCTGAGGAACGCCGCTCGCTACATTAGCCCAAGATGACTCCGCTCCATCAACGATCACCCTCTGTTTCTTACCTCGCAACCACACTTCTATCCAATTTATTACTACACCCCTGATTCCATGAGCCTTAGTTTTTTCAACGAGTCTTTTGTGCGGTACGGTGTCAAACGCTTTTGAAAATCTAAATACACTAACATCAACAACATCGCCGCCCGATGACTATCGTAAACTTCAACCACGCTTTGAAAAAATTCTAAAAGATTAGTTAAGCAAGATTGTTTCGCCTAAACCTGTGCTGCGTATTCTAACCAAGTTATGCAATTCTGTGTTCCACTATACGATCCCTAATTACTGATTCTGATTGGCCTATAATTTCCCGCCGCCCTTATCACCTTTCTTAAAGATAGGTGTTACATTTGCTAACTTGAAATTATCTGGTACGCACCCCTCAGAAATAGACGCATTAAAAATCTTTGTTCGCGGCACAACAAATCTTATTTTAATTCTTTTAGTTGTATGGGATATATGGAATCCGGACCTGGTGATTTACGCATTTTCATTTTATCAATATAGCGCATTACCTCCTTTCACTAACCACAATATTATCCAAAGTATTACCATTATTAAAAGGTATTATGTCTATGACCGTAGGGATATTCGTTACATCTTCTATAGTAAAAACTAACGTAAAAAATTCGTTTAGCAAAGTAGCCATTTGCTTGTTTTCCAGAAACTAGCTCTCCGTTAAAATTTTTCAACGGCCCCAATACACTTTTTACTGGATTTCTATTGTTGACGTATTGAAAGAATCGCTTGGGGTTTTCTTTGCCGTCACGAGCTATCAAGATTTCAAATTCGCGCTTGGACTTTTTATTACACTTCGCTTCACGCCTTAGAGATATGCAATTGTTTTGTAACCATAAATTGTCTTTATCGCACTTATGTAGCCTATAAGCCCTATCTCTACTCTTTATAATATCTCCTCCTCTAGAAGTAAACCACAAGGGCTTGTTGTTTACTTTCGCACATTTAATTTTGTACGGTACACATTCCTCATTTATAGTCCTAAATAGTTTCAAACGATTCCCACATTAGTTTTTCGTTGGAGATCCCCATTACGTTTTCCCAATTGACGTGTGACAATTCATTTCGAAATTTACAAAAGTCTGCGTGCTGGAAGTTACGAATTTTAGTCGAGTTAGCTGGTTTCGAGTGACTTAGTTATTACTAAATCTAAAATACTGTCCAACCTCGTAGGTTCCCCAACCTTTTGAATAAGAAATTTATCCTCGAGAAAATTAACTAAACGATTACCTTCCGCGTCTCCCTGTATTGTATCGTAATTTACGTTGGCGCAATTAAAGTCACCCATAATTAAGGCCTGCTCACTACCTATTATTCTCTTTAGTTCACGATGTAACGCTTCGCCCGTATCAGCCGTTTGATTAGGGGGCATATATATAATTGCAACAAGAAGTTTGAAATCGTTCAATTTAAGTTCTGCTATAGTCGAATCTATCGGTTCTGGAATTGTGTGCTTTACTTCTATAACGTTCGCAATATTATCTTTGATATACAACATAACACCGCCTCCTCGCCTACCTATTCTGTTTTTAACAAAAAGTCTATAACTGTTAGAAAATCTAGAAGAGGAAGAACCATTGTTGTCCCAAGGCGATATGATGACTAAGCTGATTGATGCAGCATTGCTTGTATATATTAAGTTAAGGTGTGTATATATCCATCTCATAATTGTAAGGTTAGTGAAAAATTAACTTAATTTAGAGCTAGCATTTTTGAGCTCTTGTGGCATCATTGTTTGGTCACACTGTTGGCATCATTTTGGGGCGCTGCGCGTTCTTTCTACTCGTTTGTGGAAGGTCGTACGTAAAGGTGTGGTCTGATAGAGAGCTCTCTTGCAATTCAGTTTGGTTGTTTAGATACATGATTGTTGCATCGTGCAATAGTCCAGGTTGCGTTGTTGTTGCAAGGTTGAAAAGAAGACCACAAATAGTACCCTTTTTGTTTACTTTAAGTTCATGTAATTAAGGTCTAAGGTAGGCCCGCATCGAGTCAGCAACCCTGAGGTTACCCTGAGGGGACCTAATAGGATCTCAAATCCGTAAGTTTTAATTTAGCTTAACTTGGGCTTTAGGTAGAACTTGCCCTTTAGAATTTGGCCGTTCACGGCTCAGCTGGGATTTGAACCCGACAAATAAATAAAATAACATGGTCCTTCAGACCGGATTCTACCCCAAGACTGAGTCAGTGACTATTTTTCGGCAAAGTTCTGATTGTGCAAATTGTATCCCAAGTAAGGTCCCAGGGTAAAGTTTGGTCGCCCAATTGCGAAACTTGGCCAGTCGTCTGTCGTTTTTGGCCTACATTTTTTCCGGTTTGGTTAATTTTGGGTTATTATTGAATTAAGGTCCCAGGGTAAAGTTTGGTCGCCCAATTGCGAAACTTGGCCAGTCGTCTGTCGTTTTTGGCCTACATTTTTTCCGGTTTGGTTAATTTTGGGTCATTATTGAATTAAGGTTCTGGGGTGGAAAATTTGGTATTCCATACTGGTGTTTGGTTAGTACCCCACCCAGCAATTCAGTTTATTTGAAAGTAAAATTTGCGGTTGATCAGTTTGGTTAAGTATTTCTGCCAATTCAGCTCATTTGGTATTGAGCCCAAGGGTTGTTTACATTGAAGATGAGTGCATCTGAATTGAACAAATTTATAAAAAGGAGAAGCGCCTACAAAGGTCTAATTACAAACGTCATTGCCACTATAGATTCTGCCATAGAGCAAGAGGATTTACGCTTAGTGATTGCGCAGCTTTCCATATTAGAAACTAAAAAGGTTGCTCTAAGTGAGGTAAATGTTAAAATTGAGGCTCTTATAGAAGAGGATGAAATAGAAAATAACATAATTTACTTTGAAGAGATTATTGATGATATAATTAACGTAGGCCTCCGAGCAAAAGAGTTTAGTAGCTCAGTACAGTTAGAGACCAGGTCTGATAATGAAGTTAAGGTTAACAGATCTGTAGTTCAATTACCGAGGCTTGTACTCAAAACATTTTCTGGGAGTATTCAGGAATGGCAAGGATGGGCAGACAGTTTTCAATCAGCAGTTCATTCTAGTCAAGTGTTAAGTGCCGTGGAGAAGTTTAATTATTTGCGGTCCCTCTTGGAAGGGGAGGCAGCAAAGACTATAGCAGGATTAGCATTAACAGAGGCTAATTATAATGTGGCTTGGGATATATTAAAGAAACGGTTTGGTAAGCCAGAGATCTTAATTAAAAGCCACCTCCGTGCACTTTTAGCTATACCTCCTGTTAATAATCCTAATAGTGTCAAGGAGTTACGGCAGTTATATGATGAATTTGAAATTAGAACTAGGTCCCTGGACAACTTGGGTGTAGGAATGGAAAAGTATGGTATAATGTTGGTTCCTACACTGGAGTCTAAATTGCCTAGCTCAATTTTGCTTGAATTAAGTAGCGGACACTCTGCAGAACATGTGTACATCCCCCTTCAGCAGATGTTAAGTCTTTTAGGCACAGAATTAGCAAGACGAGAGGGAGTTGAGTTTGCACAATGGGATGGTAAACAAGGGGACAAAGGCAGGCACAGCACCAAAGTTTCCACAAAAAGGAATAGCCCAGGTACAGTGTCAGCTCTACATGCCTCCTCTGAGAATAAATTAAAGGGAATCAAGGAATGCATATTTTGCGAAGGCAACCACAAGTCATATAAATGTGAGGTGGCTGAGGCCTTACCCTTTGAGGAGAGAAAGGACAGGGTAACTAAGTCCACAGCATGTTTTAAATGTTTATTGAAAGGTCATAGAGCAAGGTTTTGTAAGTTTAAAATTTTGTGCAAAAAATGTCATGGTAGGCATCAGCCATTATTGTGTGAAAACACTCTTAGTAGGCCTACCCCAGAAGTAGAGACATCAGTGGCACATGCCACTGCTATGCAAGGGAACAAAAGTAAAGGGGGATTATTGCAAACAACTGCAGCCTTATTAATTGGGAATGAGGGAGAAGCTACTGTAAGAGTGTTGTTTGATAGTGGTAGCCAGTGTAGTTTTATTAAGACCAGAATTTCCAGAAAATTGAAGTTTAAAGAACTTAAGAGGGAAAATTTAAGAATTTCTGGGTTTGGGGGTTCCGTTCAAAACCGAACCAAATTTAAGAAGGTAGAAGTTCTGGTTAAAGGGTTGTTACCGCAAAGTCCCACTATCAAGGTCCAAGCTGTAGAGATTGAGGAACTTTGTGCTCCAGTCACTACTTGTTTAGATATGGCATGTGTCCAAGAATTGCAAGTTAAAGGAATTAATTTGGGCAATAATAAGTTTGAGGGAACAGAAGATATTAGTCTTTTGATTGGAGCTGACTATTATTGGGACTTCATCACTGGTAATATTGTCCGTACATCTCAAGGCCCGGTAGCTATTTAAAGTAAGCTAGGCTGGATTCTACATGGTAGTTATTGCAATGAAATGGAAGTTAAGGCTCTTTTTGTTAAGATTGAGGAGAACAGCCATGGTCTGGAAAGGCATTTGAAAGCGTTTTGGGAACTTGAATCTATTGGCATAAAGGACAACCAGGCAAGTACAGTGAACAATGATGTTTTAGAGCAATTTGAAAAAGGGATTGGGTTTAGAGATGGTTGCTATGAAGTTGGCCTACCATGGAAGGATTCTTGCAAACCCGGTTCAAACCTTCAGCTAGCTAATCGGAGGTTGGAGACATCATTGTACAGGCTAAGAAAAAATGAGGAGTTGTTAATTGAATACGATGAGGCCATCCTAAGTTATGTAAGGGAGGGCTATGCTGAAAGGGTGCAAGGTGAGCTGGTGAGCCAGGAGGCACATTATCTGCCACACCAACCATGCAGTGGTACGGCGAGACAAAACTACCACCAAACTGAGGGTAGTTTTTGATGGCTCAGCCAAGGACAAAGGTGGTGTGTCCTTGAATGACTGTTTGGATGCTGGGCCAAATTTAAATGCAGATTTATTTTCCTTGTTACTGAGATTCAGGTTTGGTAGAGTAGCATTGACTGCAGATGTGAAGCAAGCCTTTTTGCGGATAAAGTTAAAACCAGAGGACAGAGATGCAGTAAGGTATCTGTGGGTGCATACGAAAGACTTGTTGGAAAATGAACCTAAGGTTCAAGCATATAGAATGAAGTCAGTGTTGTTTGGCCTCAGCTCTAGTCCATTTCTGTTGGCAGCTACTATGCAGTACCATTTTAAGAAATATTCTGAAGTCTATCCTAACACTATTGAACACATAAGGAAAAATGTTTATGTTGATGATTTGCTATGTTCCGTGGATAATACAGAAATGGCTAAACAGATATTCATGGAGGCTAGAGCTATAATGAGGGAGGCTGGCATGGAGCTCAGAAAATGGCAGACCAATCATTCGCAATTACAAGAGTTCATGAGTCATTCCTCTGTAGTACCTGATGCAGCAGAAAGTATTGAGGATTCTGGTATTAAGGAGCTGTGGGCAATAGACGCAAAGGTGCTAGGCATCATTTGGCAGCAAGATGATGATTTGTTTACCTTCAATGGGAAATCTTTAGTAGAGCTGGCTGAGAATGAGACAAGGTGGACAAAACGTACAGCTCTTAGTTTGGCTTCGAAGGTCTTTGATCCTCTTGGATTCCTGGCTCCATTTGTGATAAAGTCAAAAATTTGGTTTCAGAGCCTCTGGGAAATTGGACTTGGTTGGGACCAAGAGTTATCTGATCATATGGTGGTAAGGTGGAAATATTGGTTCAAAGAATTGGCATATCTTGGAGACATTGAAATCCCAAGATGGTACTTTGGAGAGTTGAACAATAGTCCAGACAATTTGGAGCTGCACATCTTTTGTGATGCAAGTGAGGAAGCCTATGCAACTTGTATTTATATAAGAGGCGCATTGCAAGAGGAAGTAAGTTGCAGGTTGGTTGCTGCAAAGAGTAGAGTAGCACCTTTGAAAAGGCTTTCTGTTCCAAGTTGGAATTGATGGGTGCCGTTATTGCTAGTCGGCTTGCAATTACAGTGCGAAAGTCTTTGGCCCTCTATGAAATTCCAACTATTATTGGACAGATTCCACTATAGTTTGGCACTGGTTAAGAAGTCAGGCAAGGAAATGGAAACCATTTGTTGCCAATAGGGTGGAGGAAATTCAAGCGCACACAGATCCCAAGCAATGGAAGCATTGTCCAGGCATCCAAAACCCCGCTGATTTACCAACACGAGGAATTTCAGTGAAAGATCTTTCACAGTCAAGTTTGTGGTGGAATGGGCCAGAGTGGCTAAAACTTGGAAGTGAAAACTGGCCTTCTAATCAGCCTATTGTAGGAGAATGCCAGGCTGAAGAAGCATGGGTGAGTGAGGTGAGAAAATGCGCTGTGAACAGTTGTCAAGTTATGCAGCAGGACCCCATATTGAGGCTTGAGGACATTAGCAGTCTGAAAAGATTGTTAAGAGTGACAGCATGGGTATATAGATTTACCAACAACATTAAGGGAGAAACAAGAAGGGAAGGAATTCTGAACAGTAATGAGATTCAGCAAGCCAGGAAATACTGGGTGGTATATATGCAGAAGGAAAAATTTGGTGGAGAGAGAGAATTGCTCACCAGCCATCCATTACAGGTTCTACCAACACATTCTGCGCTCAAGGGTTTGGATGTGTTTTTGGATCAGGATTTATTGAGAGTAGGAGGTAGACTACAGTTTTCTGGGCTTCCAGAGGAGAAAAGACATCCAATTTTGCTACCTTCTGGGGGGCACTTTGTGGACCTTTTGATCCTGGATACTCATCATAAGCTGTTACATGCTGGAGTTAGAGAAGTGATAATAGAGATCAGACAACAGTTTTTGGATTCCCAAAATTAGACAAGTAGTAAAAAAGGTCGTGCATAAATGTGTGGTTTGCAAGCGTTGGAGTGCAAAGCCTTATTATGAAAAGGTGGCTCCACTTCCAAGAGAACGGTGTGTCTATACTGCCCCATTTGATGTAGTGGGAGTAGACTTTGCAGGGCCAGTCTATGTGTATGAGCGAGGGGAGTCTAACAAAGGTTATATATGTCTTTTCACCTGTGCTACCACCAGAGCAATCCATTTGGAGTTGGTAAGCAACTTAAGTAGTGATGTATTTCTTTTGGCCTTTAAAAGGTTTGTGAACCGAAGGGGTTTCCCAAATAAAATCATATCGGATAATGCAAAAACCTTCAAAAAGGCTGCAAAGGAACTCCAAGAAATTTGGTCCTTGCTAAAAGAGGAAGGATTCCAATCCTACTTTTCACACCAAGGGGTACAGTGGGAGTTTATTGTTGAGAGAGCACCATGGTGGGGAGGATTTTGGGAAAGGCTAGTGAGAAGTGTAAAGTGTCCATTAAAGAAACTTTTAGCTAATGCTCATTTGAGCAAAGAAGAATTCTGCACTGTTTTATGTGAAGTAGAAGCAATGGTGAACAGTAGGCCTGTTAGAAATCTAGAAGAGGAAGAACCATTGTTGTCCCAAGGCGATACGATGACTAGGCTGATTGATGCAGCATTGCTTGTATATATATTAAGTTAAGGTGTATATATAATATATCCATCTCATAATTGTAAGGTTAGTGAAAAATTAACTTAATTTAGAGCTAGCATTTTTTAGCTCTTGTGGCATCATTGTTTGGTCACACTGTTGGCATCATTTTGGGGCGCTGCGCGTTCTTTCTACTCGTTTGTGGAAGGTCGTACGTAAAGGTGTGGTCTGATAGAGAGCTCTCTTGCAATTCAGTTTGGTTGTTTAGATACATGATTGTTGCATCGTGCAATAGTCCAGGTTGCGTTGTTGTTGCAAGGTTCAGAAAGAAGACCACAGATAGTACCCTTTTTGTTTACTTTAAGTTCATGTAATTAAGGTCTAAGGTAGGCCCGCATCGAGTCAGCAACCCTGAGGTTACCCTGAGGTAGGACCTAATAGGATCTCAAATCCGTAAGTTTTAATTTAGCTTAACTTGGGCTTTAGGTAGAACTTGCCCTTTAGGATTTGGCCGTTCACGGCTCAGCTGGGATTTCGAACCCGACAAATAAATAAAATAACAAGGCCTATCACTTTTGTTTACAACAGTATGCAGGATGCAGAGCCATTGACACCAAATCATTTTCTTTGTGGTAAACGATTAACATCAAGCCCCAGTGTGCCAGAAGACTTGCAGCCTATTCAGAGCACTCAAGGAGAGTTAACCAGACGGTTCAGGTACCTTGAAGAGCTACAAGAGCAGTTATGGAAGAGGTGGCAGATGGAATACTTGCCAGAACTCAATTATTACCCATCAGGCAAGGTAAAGGGCTCCAATACAAATTGTATCAAGGTGGGAGACGTGGTAATGATTGAGGATGAAAGACCAAGGCAATGCTGGAAGCTTGGCATAATTGAAGAGTTGTTTGTTGGCAAAGACAATTTAGTTAGGTCTGCACTGGTAAAGACTTCAGGAGGAAAGTTAAAGAGACCTATACAAAAACTCTATGCTTTAGAAATCAGCAAAAACACAGATAGTCAAGATGAAACATTTGAGTTACAGCCTCATGGAGAAGGCTTGGCTAACCTTGCAGAAGGTAATGACAACAATGCCTCTTCGGTGGGGAGTGTTAGAAAATCTAGAAGAGGAAGAACCATTGTTGTCCCAAGGCGATATGATGACTAAGCTGATTGATGCAGCATTGCTTGTATATATTAAGTTAAGGTGTATATATATCCATCTCATAATTGTAAGGTTAGTGAAAAATTAACTTAATTTAGAGCTAGCATTTTTGAACTCTTGTGGCATCATTGTTTGGTCACACTGTTGGCATCATTTTGGGGCGCTGCGCGTTCTTTCTACTCGTTTGTGGAAGGTCGTACGTAAAGGTGTGGTCTGATAGAGAGCTCTCTTGCAATTCAGTTTGGTTGTTTAGATACATGATTGTTGCATCGTGCAATAGTCCAGGTTGCGTTGTTGTTGCAAGGTTCAGAAACAAGACCACAGATAGTATCCTTTTTGTTTACTTTAAGTTCATGTAATTAAGATCTAAGGTAGGCCCGCATCGAGTCAGCAACCCTGAGGTTACCCTGAGGTAGGACCTAATAGGATCTCAAATCCGTAAGTTTTAATTTAGCTTAACTTGGGCTTTAGGTAGAACTTGCCCTTTAGAATTTGGCCGTTCACGGCTCAGCTGGGATTTTGAACCCGACAAATAAATAAAATAACAATAACCTCTAATTTGATACTCCCTACAAAGTCACGTGTTTCAGTGCTAAGCCACGATCCATTTATCGCAATTAAATCATAGTCTTTACAAGCAATTAAAGAAAAAATTCGTTTATTTTATTTCGTAGGCTACGAGCATTTAAGGATATAACCTTCAAATTGTTTGTAATTGCGACACCCTCGCGAGCGCAGGGGAAATTTAAGGAAATTACGCCGGGCCCGTTCGAGTTACGGCAGCCTGAAAAGAAAAGATAGTATTATGAAATAGTTTTCCTAAACGCGCAGCTCCAACGTCATTAAGATGAAGTCCATCTCCGAGGAACAGTCCCTCCTGCCGTAGAAACTGTTCCAAAAATTAACAAAATACACTCCTTCCTGTTGGCAAAGAGACTTTAGGTTAATGTTGATATAGGTCGCCTTGCTGTAGAAATCGCTACGTTGGATAATTCGAGGAAGTATACCTGTTAAAACAATCTCATTAGTTTTTTCCTTCAGTCGCTCTAGTAAGTCCCTGTACCTAGCCAGCAGCTCTTCCGATCTAGAATTTAAAACGTTATTAGTACCGACATGAATAACATACGTTGTGTCCTCAGAGGTTCCGTCTGTGAAATGGTCAACACTGTTAGTTATATCCTCCACCCTTGCACCAGGGTAGCAGTAACGGCGCCTACGACGAGGGTTTCTCCCAGAGATTCCTCGAGCTGCCCTCGAACAATGGAATCACCACCGAGTCGTATTTCCGGTTCATCAGCACATCTTCGAAACCTAAAACAGAAAACTTATTGTTTGTTATTACTGGTAGACAAGTCTTAAGTTTTCTCAATGGGGCTTCATTACGCACTTGAACGAAGGGTTGGGAACTAGGGGAAGAGAGAAGGCTATTAGTACTATTTATATTATTAGTAGAAACTGAGGCAGGAGGGATCGTAACTGGAGTCTCAAGGGATTCTAATTTTGCCGTCAGGAGCATCACCCTTTCTTCAAGCCTCACTCTGGCGTCCCTCTCACGTTCTAACGTGTTCCTCAGCACTTCCATGCTTGAGCACCTAGTCCCACACATGGAGGGCTCACCGGCCATTTGGCCGTTGGGCCGCCTGTAGGGTGTCCAGATTTGTGCTTGGAAAAACAGGGACGGGGGCGGATCTATGCCCTATATTACCTTATTTTGAAAACACTTTTTAACAGAGTAAATGAATACTAAATATAATACACATCTTATAGTTTCACATTTGCATACTACATAATTAATAACTTAAAATAACTGCAAACCGGGACATATGGACACCCTAGCCGCCTGGCCAGTCCGCCTCTGCATATCCATATGTACATATATCAGGTTTTAACATGAATTCTGCTCGATTAGAAAACAGACGATAGATAATAGAATAACCTCAACGTAATGTGAAATAGTTTTAGAAATGTTGCAAAATACACGCGGCGACAGGTTCGCACAGGCTTTATCACGATATAGAATGACTTAGGCTAGTGTAGGATTAGGCTAATGAATATTTTCTCTGGTGTTTTTCGTACAGTTATAACGCCACCCCTACGATATTACAGTAATTGAAAAAACATGAAGCCCACGAAAGAGCATATTCGACATGTGATGCTGTATGAGTTTCATAAAGGATCTAACGCTAGTGAATCCGCAAAAAACATTCAGAGAGTTTATGGAAATGATGATGTGAGGGAATGGATGTGTAGGAGATGGGTTGAGAAGTTCAGAAATGGAGACTTCAGTCTGAAAGATTATCAACGAACAGGACGACCAAATGAGTTAGATGAAGAGTTGTTGAAAGCAACAGTGGAGGAAAACCCAACGATAACTGTAAGAGAACTTGGCCTGCAACTCGGCGTAAGCCATATGACCATTCATCGTCATTTGAAGCTGTTAGGAAAAGTAGTGAAGGTTGGAAAATGGGTTCCGCATGATTTGTCACAAGCGAATCTTCAACATCGAATCGATATTTGCACATCGCTGCATTCTCGGCAACTGAAGGCACCGTTTTTGAATCGGATCGTCACTGGGATGAAAAATGGGTCCTCTATAACAATATTAAGCGTCGACATCAGTGGCTTAGCCGTGTAACAAAGCCTGAACCTCAGCCAAGGAATAGACCCCATCCAAAGAAAATTTTGCTATGCGTTTGGTGGGATATGCAAGGAATTATTCATTTTGAGCTTCTGCCAGATCACCAAACAAACACAGCTGAAGTCTACTGCCAACAATTCCAGTGATTGAAGATAGCATTATAAGAAAAACGTCCTGCATTAATTAATCGCAGAGGTGTTCTATTCTACCAGGATAACGCGCGCCCTCTCACTGCTCGAATCACCACTGCCCAATTGGAGGCATTTGGTTGGGAAAAAATGCCTCATCCACCTTATTCTCCAGACATCGCACCTTCAGACTACCATTTATTCAGAAGTCTGCAACACCACCTAGATGGACAAAAGTTGCAATCCAGAGAAGCTATCGAAAACGAAGTGATCGCTTTTTTTAACTCGAAACCAAGGGATTTCTTCGAACGTGGCATAAAAAACTTTTCTACAGGTGGGAGGAGGTTATAGAAAAAGAAGGGAATTATATTGATGATTAACTTGTCATTGTCATTTAATTTTTGTTGTGAATAAACTAAAAATTCGAGCAAATTTGTCCTTATACAATAAGTCCTTTAATTTTTGTTCTGAATGAACTAAAAAATCAAGCAGAATATATGTTACAACCTTATATATAAGCACACATCTATACACAAAAAAATATAGGCTTTACCAGTTTTTGTTTTTCTTTGAGGGGGTCATGTTTTTTAAACCTAGATATACATTACCTAAGGTAGGTAAATAAAGTGTTCTATAGATCCTTTTTACTTACCGCAGATACTTTTACCAAAAAATAATGCAACTATCTTATGTTACGATAATATTTAATAAAGCATGTCATTCCTGCTGCATGTTTTTCTCACAAACATCATTTTCATGATTATGCATTAGTTCCTAATAATTGCTATTTTTTTTACTCATCCACTGGTCGAATCACCTTTGTGCTCCCTCTCTCACATTAGGAAATCCCGTGTACGCCCCTGGTTTAGTATTCAGTGTGTGAAATGCCTAAACTGTATTACCAGTTGTCTCTTGTTTCTATATTAATGAGCGAAGAGGGCCAAAAACTGGAACAGCGCTTA
The DNA here is from genome assembly GCA_023014485.1 of Bathynomus jamesi. Lineage (NCBI taxonomy): Eukaryota > Metazoa > Arthropoda > Malacostraca > Isopoda > Cirolanidae > Bathynomus > Bathynomus jamesi. Next base: position 354,342 of record JAJOZX010000552.1, on the reverse strand, counting down.
GGCCAGACGAACACGGCCCATTGCGCTAAGTCCCGGATTATTATTTGTCAGCACCATCGGGATTTGAACCTCGACCTCAGTCAGGGGAAACTGCTTTACCCACTGAGCCACCACGGATTCAACTTCCTTGTTCAAATTAAAAAGATGAGTCTTGCACGACAATGGCAAAATCTTTGGCTCGAAACGCGTTTCGGTTTCCAATATGGAAGACGGAAATATATTTAGCCACAAATGAATTAACTCGTAGTGAAGTTTTATTTCATGTATTAATCACTTAATTAATGAATGTATGAATACATTATGGATAGTGTTCAATTTTAAATGTATATATCATTAACCTTCCTTTTTCAACGTCACACTACAGTGCAGACATGGGGGTCATTACAAGGTTTATCATTATCATTATCATTACCAGAAATTTTTCATTATTATTACCATTACAGCATTTTTTTTTTTTGCTGGCATGTCACAAGCTGGCATTAGTTGTCAACAGACTCGTCCCCGATTACCACCCCCAAGCTCCTGTTGCTAATTGTTTTTTTATTTTAAACAACGTTAATATTTTTAAAATGCCTGTACTAGACGGTTTTTAAACACATTAACGCTGGTAGAGTTCACGACGGGCGCGGGAAGATTATTCCATTTATCAATTACTTTAAACGTAAAGAAGTTTTTAGCGATATTAGTAATGAAACGTCTGCCACGCAACTTAAATCCGTTATTACGAGTATTGCTATTATCGAAAGTGAATAGTTTATCAAAATTTACGTTATCGATGTTATTAACGATTTTGAAAACTTCAATAAGCTCTCCCCTTAATCTCCTAGTTTCGAGTGAATGCAAGTCTAACTCTTTAATCTTATCTTCATAAAGCGCCTGACTAGGGACTTGTAAAGGGGCAATATAATATTCTTCGATTTAAATCCGAAATTACGCGCTATGAAGCCTAACATCCTATTGGCTTTTGTGCAAGACTCCAGGCACTGGTTCCTAACTTTTAAATCCTTAGATACGCGTACGCTTAAATCTACTTCCTCGTCAACGCTCGCTAACTCTCTATCATCCATCGTATACGTGTAATTATTGTTACGAGAACCTATATGCATATGTCATTAATGTAAATTACGAATAGCAATGGGCCTGACACTGAACCCTGTGGGACACCGCTACTTACATCCAACCACCCCGATTCACTACCATTAACAACGACCCTCTGTCTCCTAGCACGAAGCCATTCCTCTAACCAGTTAGCTACCTGACCGCGTATACCGTGCGTTTTAACCTTAGCAATTAATCTTCTATGCGGAACTGTATCGAACGCTTTTTTAAAATCTAAATAAATAACGTCAGCTGCTCTATACCTATCGTATTCGCGTACTATTTCGTTATAAAATTCTAACAAATTAATTAAACAAGATCTATGGCGTCGAAACCCATGCTGACTACTATTAATCAAATCTCTACTTTCTAAGTGATCGATGATAGATCCCTAACTACGGATTCCAAAAGTTTACCGACAATTGACGTTAAGCTAATGGGCCTATAATTGCTAGCTACTGTGCGGTCGCCTTTTTTAAAAATAGGTGACGTTAGCTAATTTGAAGTCTTCAGGAATAATTCCCGTTTCGAGTGACTGATTAAAAATCTTCGTTAAGGGGCCTACGATAACGTCTTTCAAATCTTTCAAATGTCTAGGTCCTGACAGGGGTGGGCAACCATTTCTTCAATTTAGCCACATGTGTGGCGAATAAAAGTAAAATTCGCCACACCGTGGATAAGTTGAGAAAATAGGTTGATAAATCGAAATATAAATGAAAAACTGTTTAAACCAGTGGTGCACAAACTTTTTTGATGCGAGGGCCAAGCGAAGAAAACAACTAAATGTATTAGCCTATTTACTTTCCATCTAAGTCATAAATTGGGTCACTTTTATATTCTAACTTTTTCATTGAATTGAAAAGACCCGTGGGGCCACTGAAAAGACCCGTGGGGGACACATTTGGCCCGCGGGCCAGGGTTTGTGCATCACTGGTTTAAACAGTTTCATTCAAAACATGTACAATTGTACATTTTGACTACTCACAACTGCTTTGTACACAAATAATGAAAAAAATGAGAAAATTCAATGTGAAATTTCACAATGATTTTGTCTGAGAAGTCTCAAAAATGTTGGCTGAATATTTGAACTCAATGTGGTTTCTTCAAACTGTCTGGCTTATTTTCACTGAAAACGTTTTTGCATAGAAGGCACACCGGCTTTCCATTTACTTGTATCACTATAAATTCCAGCTCACAGCTTTTTTGAAATTCTCGTGGCATTTTTCACTCGCCCGTCTTTCCCCTTTTAACACTAACTTCCAAATCAATGAGTGTTATTTTTATTTATTTGTCGGGTTCAAAATCCCAGCTGAGCCGTGAACGGCCAAATTCTAAAGGGCCAGTTCTATCTGAAGCCCAAGTTAAGCTAAATTAAAACTTACGGATTTGAGATCCTATTAGGTCCTACCTCAGAGTAACCTCAGGGTTGCTGACTCGATGCGGGCCTACCTTAGACCTTAGTTACATGAATTTTAATGTAAACAAAAAGGGTACTATTTATGGTCTTCTTTCTCAACCTTGCAACAACAACGCAACCTGGACTATTGCACGGTGCAACAATCTTGTATCTAAACAACCAAACTGAATTGCAAGAGAGCTCTCTACAAGACCCACCCTCTACGTACGACATCCCACAAACGAGTAGAAAGAATGCGCAGCGCCCCAAAATGATGCCAACAATGTGACCAAACAATGATGCCACAAGAGCTCAAAAATGCTAGCTCTAAATTAAGTTAATTTTTCACTAACCTTACAATTATGAGATGGATAAATATACACCTTAACTTAATATATACAAGCAATGCTGCATCAATCAGCTTAGTCATCATATCGCCTTGGGACAACAATGTTTCTTCCTCTTCTAGATTTTCTAACACTCCCCACCGAAGAGGCATTGTTGTCATTACCTTCTGCAAGGTTAGCCAAGCCTTCTCCATGAGGCTGTAACTCAAATGTTTCATCTTGACTCTCTGTGTTTTTGCTGATTTCTAAAGCATAGAGTTTTTGTATAGGTCTCTTTAACTTTCCTCCTGAAGTCTTTACCAGTGCAGACCTAACTAAATTGTCTTTGCCAACAAACAACTCTTCAATTATGCCAAGCTTCCAGCATTGCCTTGGTCTTTCATCCCCAATCATTACCACGTCTCCCACCTTGATACAATTTGTATTGGAGCCCTTTACCTTGCCTGATGGGTAATAATTGAGTTCTGGCAAGTATTCCATCTGCCACCTCTTCCATAACTGATCTTGTAGCTCTTCAAGGTACCTGAACCGTCTGGTTAACTCTCCTTGAGTGCTCTGAATAGGCTGCAAGTCTTCTGGCACACTGGGGCTTGATGTTAATCGTTTACCACAAAGAAAATGATTTGGTGTCAATGGCTCTGCATCCTGCATACTGTTGTAAACAAAAGTGATAGGCCTACTGTTCACCATTGCTTCTACTTCACATAAAACAGTGCAGAATTCTTCTTTGCTCAAATGAGCATTAGCTAAAAGTTTCTTTAATGGACACTTTACACTTCTCACTAGCCTTTCCCAAAATCCTCTCCCACCATGGTGCTCTCTCAACAATAAACTCCCACTGTACCCCTTGGTGTGAAAAGTAGGATTGGAATCCTTCCTCTTTTAGCAAGGACCAAACTTCTTGGAGTTCCTTTGCAGCCTTTTTGAAGGTTTTTGCATTATCCGATATGATTTTTTTGGGAAACCCCTTCTGTTCACAAACCTTTTAAAGGCCAAAAGAAATACATCGCTACTTAAGTTGCTTACCAACTCCAAATGGATTGCTCTGGTGGTAGCACAGGTGAAAAGACATATATAACCTTTGTTAGACTCCCCTCGCTCATACACATAGACTGGCCCTGCAAAGTCTACTCCCACTACATCAAATGGGGCAGTATAGACACACCGTTCTCTTGGAAGTGGAGCCACCTTTTCATAATAAGGCTTTGCACTCCAACGCTTGCAAACCACACATTTATGCAAGACCTTTTTTACTACTTGTCTAATTTTGGGAATCCAAAATTGTTGTCTAATCTCTATTATCACTTCTCTAACTCCCGCATGTAACAGCTTATGATGAGTATCCAGGATCAAAAGGCCCACAAAGTGCCCCCCAGAAGGTAGCAAAATTGGATGTCTTTTCTCCTCTGGAAGCCCAGAAAACTGTAGTCTACCTCCTACTCTCAATAAATCCTGATCCAAAAACACATCCAAACCCTTGAGCGCAGAATGTGTTGGTAGAACCTGTAATGGATGGCTGGTGAGCAATTCTCTCTTCACCAAATTTTTCCTTCTGCATATATACCACCCAGTATTTCCTGGCTTGCTGAATCTCATTACTGTTCAGAATTCCTTCCCTTCTTGTTTCTCCCTTAATGTTGTTGGTAAATCTATATACCCATGTTGTCACTCTTAACAATCTTTTCAGACTGCTAATGTCCTCAAGCCTCAATATGGGGTCCTGCTGCATAACTTGACAACTGTTCACAGCGCATTTTCTCACCTCACTCACCCATGCTTCTTCAGCCTGGCATTCTCCTACAATAGGCTGATTAGAAGGCCAGTTTTCACTTCCAAGTTTTAGCCACTCTGGCCCATTCCACCACAAACTCGACTGTGAAAGATCTTTCACTGAAATTCCTCGTGTTGGTAAATCAGCGGGGTTTTGGATGCCTGGACAATGCTTCCATTGCTTGGGATCTGTGTGCGCTTGAATTTCCTCCACCCTATTGGCAACAAATGGTTTCCATTTCCTTGCCTGACTTCTTAACCAGTGCCAAACTATAGTGGAGTCTGTCCAATAATAGCTTGGAATTTCATAGAGGGCCAAAGACTTTCGCACTGTAATTGCAAGCCGACTAGCAATAACGGCACCCATCAATTCCAACCTTGGAACAGAAAGCCTTTTCAAAGGTGCTACTCTACTCTTTGCAGCAACCAACCTGCAACTTACTTCCTCTTGCAATGCGCCCCTTATATAAATACAAGTTGCATAGGCTTCCTCACTTGCGTCACAAAAGATGTGCAGCTCCAAGTTGTCTGGACTATTGTTCAACTCTCCAAAGTACCATCTTGGGATTTCAATGTCTCCAAGATGTGCCAATTCTTTGAACCAATATTTCCACTTTACCACCATATGAACAGATAACTCTTGGTCCCAACCAAGTCCAATTTCCCAGAGGCTCTGAAACCAAATTTTTGACTTTATCACAAATGGAGCCAGGAATCCAAGAGGATCAAAGACCTTTGAAGCCAAACTAAGAGCTGTACGTTTTGTCCACCTTGTCTCATTCTCAGCCAGCTCTACTAAAGATTTCCCATTGAAGGTAAACAAATCATCATCTTGCTGCCAAACAATGCCTAGCACCTTTGCGTCTATTGCCCACAACTCCTTAATACCAGAATCCTCAATACTTTCTGCTGCATCAGGTACTACAGAGGAATGACTCATAAACTCTTGTAATTGCGAATGATTGGTCTGCCATTTTCTGAGCTCCATGCCAGCCTCCCTCATTATAGCTCTAGCCTCCATGAATATCTGTTTAGCCATTTCTATATTATCCACGGAACATAGCAAATCATCAACATAAAAATTTTTTCTTGTGTGTTCAATAGTGTTAGGATAGACTTCAAAATATTTCTTAAAATGGTACTGCATAGTAGCTGCCAACAGATATGGACTAGAGCTGAGGCCAAACAACACTGACTTCATTCTATATGCTTGAACCTTAGGTTCATTTTCCAACAAGTCTTTCGTATCACCCACAGATACCTTACTGCATCTCTGTCCTCTGGTTTTAACTTTATCCGCAAAAAGGCTTGCTTCACATCTGCAGTCAATGCTACTCTACCAAACCTGAATCTCAGTAACAAGGAAAATAAATCTGCATTTAAATTTGGCCCAGCATCCAAACAGTCATTCAAGGACACACCACCTTTGTCCTTGGCTGAGCCATCAAAAACTACCCTCAGTTTGGTGGTAGTTTTGTCTCGCCGTACAACTGCATGGTGTGGCAGATAATGTGCCTCCTGGCTCACCAGCTCACCTTGCATCCTTTCAGCATAGCCCTCCCTTACATAATTTAGGATGGCCTCATCGTATTCAATTAACAACTCCTCATTTTTTCTTAGCCTGTACAATGAAGTCTCCAACCTCCGATTAGCTAGCTGAAGGTTTGAACCGGGTTTGCAAGAATCCTTCCATGGTAGGCCAACTTCATAGCAACCATCTCTAAACCCAATCCCTTTTTCAAATTGCTCTAAAACATCATTGTTCACTGTACTTGCCTGGTTGTCCTTTATGCCAATAGATTCAAGTTCCCAAAACGCTTTCAAATGCCTTTCCAGACCATGGCTGTTCTCCTCAATCTTAACAAAAAGAGCCTTAATTTCCATTTCATTGCAATAGCTACCATGTAGCATCCAGCCTAGCTTACTTTCAATAGCTACCGGGCCTTGAGATGTACGGACAATATTACCAGTGATGAAGTCCCAATAATAGTCAGCTCCAATCAAAAGACTAATATCTTCTGTTCCCTCAAACTTATTATTGCCCAAATTAATTCCTTTAACTTGCAATTCTTGGACACATGCCATATCTAAACAAGTAGTGACTGGAGCACAAAGTTCCTCAATCTCTACAGCTTGGACCTTGATAGTGGGACTTTGCGGTAACAACCCTTTAACCAGAACTTCTACCTTCTTAAATTTGGTTCGGTTTTGAACGGAACCCCCAAACCCAGAAATTCTTAAATTTTCCCTCTTAAGTTCTTTAAACTTCAATTTTATGGAAATTCTGGTCTTAATAAAACTACACTGGCTACCACTATCAAACAACACTCTTACAGTAGCTTCTCCCTCATTCCCAATTAATAAGGCTGCAGTTGTTTGCAATAATCCCCCTTTACTTTTACTCCCTTGCATAGCAGTGGCATGTGCCACTGATGTCTCTACTTCTGGGGTAGGCCTACTAAGTGTGTTTTCACACAATAATGGCTGATGCCTACCATGACATTTTTTGCACAAAATTTTAAACTTACAAAACCTTGCTCTATGACCTTTCAAAAAACACTTAAAACATGCTGTGGACTTAGTTACCCTGTCCTTTCTCTCCTCAAAGGGTAAGGCCTCAGCCACCTCACATTTATATGACTTGTGGTTGCCTTCGCAAAATATGCATTCCTTGATTCCCTTTAATTTATTCTCAGAGGAGGCATGTAGAGCTGACACTGTACCTGGGCTATTCCTTTTTGTGGAAACTTTGGTGCTGTGCCTGCCTTTGTCCCCTTGTTTACCATCCCATTGTGCAAACTCAACTCCCTCTCGTCTTGCTAATTCTGTGCCTAAAAGACTTAACATCTGCTGAAGGGGGATGTACACATGTTCTGCAGAGTGTCCCCTTCTTAATTCAAGCAAAATTGTGCTAGGCAATTTAGACTCTAGTGTAGGAACCAACATTATACCATACTTTTCCATTCCTACACCCAAGTTGTCCAGGGACCTAGTTCTAATTTCAAATTCATCATATAACTGCCGTAACTCCTTGACACTATTAGGATTATTAACAGGAGGTATAGCTAAAAGTGCACGGAGGTGGCTTTTAATTAAGATCTCTGGCTTACCAAACCGTTTCTTTAATATATCCCAAGCCACATTATAATTAGCCTCTGTTAATGCTAATCCTGCTATAGTCTTTGCTGCCTCCCCTTCCAAGAGGCACCGCAAATAATTAAACTTCTCCACGGCACTTAACACTTGACTAGAATGAACTGCTGATTGAAAACTGTCTGCCCATCCTTGCCATTCCTGAATACTCCCAGAAAATGTTTTGAGTACAAGCCTCGGTAATTGAACTACAGATCTGTTAACCTTAACTTCATTATCAGACCTGGTCTCTAACTGTACTGAGCTACTAAACTCTTTTGCTCGGAGGCCTACGTTAATTATATCATCAATAATCTCTTCAAAGTAAATTATGTTATTTTCTATTTCATCCTCTTCTATAAGAGCCTCAATTTTAACATTTACCTCACTTAGAGCAACCTTTTTAGTTTCTAATATGGAAAGCTGCGCAGTCACTAAGCGTAAATCCTCTTGCTCTATGGCAGAATCTATAGTGGCAATGACGTTTGTAATTAGACCTTTGTAGGCGCTTCTCCTTTTTATAAATTTGTTCAATTCAGATGCACTCATCTTCAATGTAAACAACCCTTGGGCTCAATACCAAATGAGCTGAATTGGCAGAAATACTTAACCAAACTGATCAAATGCAAATTTTACTTTCAAATAAACTGAATTGCTAGGTGGGGTACTAACCAACACCAGTATGGAATACCAATTTTTCCACCCAAGTAACTGGCGCACTGGTCTGCAACCTTCGCCTACGAATAATAAACCAAATTAACCAAACTGGTAAGTGTAGGCCAAAAACAACGACAGACAAGTGGCCAAGTTTCGCAATTGGGCAACCAAACTTTCTACCCTGGTACCTTAATTCAATAATAACCCAAAATTAACCAAACCGGTAAAATGTAGGCCAAAACAACGACAGACGACTGGCCAAGTTTCGCAATTGGGCGACCAAACTTTTTATCCTGGGACCTTAATTCAATAATAACCCAAATTAACCAAACCAGTAAAATGTAGGCCAAAACAACGACCGACGACTGGCCAAGTTTCGCAATTGGGCTACCAAACTTTCTACCCTGGGACCTTAATTCAATAATACTCAACCCGTCTAGGCCTAACTTGGGCTACAATTTGCACAATCAGAACTTTGCCGAAAAAGTCACTGACCAGTCTTGGGGTAGAATCCGGTTCTGAAGAACCATGTTATTTTTATTTATTTGTCGGGTTCAAAATCCCAGCTGAGCCGTGAACGGCCAAATTCTAAAGGGCCAGTTCTATCTGAAGCCCAAGTTAAGCTAAATTAAAACTTACGGATTTGAGATCCTATTAGGTCCTACCTCAGGGTAACCTCAGGGTTGCTGACTCGATGCGGGCCTACCTTAGACCTTAGTTACATGAATTTTAATGTAAACAAAAAGGGTACTATTTATGGTCTTCTTTCTCAACCTTGCAACAACAACGCAACCTGGACTATTGCACGGTGCAACAATCTTGTATCTAAACAACCAAACTGAATTGCAAGAGAGCTCTCTACAAGACCACACCCTGTACGTACGACATCCCACAAACGAGTAGAAAGAACGCGCAGCGCCCCAAAATGATGCCAACAATGTGACCAAACAATGATGCCACAAGAGCTCAAAAATGCTAGCTCTAAATTAAGTTAATTTTTCACTAACCTTACAATTATGAGATGGATATATACACACCTTAACTTAATATATACAAGCAATGCTGCATCAATCAGCTTAGTCATCATATCGCCTTGGGACAACAATGGTTCTTCCTCTTCTAGATTTTCTAACTGAGTTTGTCTACATCACTTAGCTCGGCATTATCATCTGCTGGTTCACCTCGTTTTCAAATAATCCACTTATCCATCATTACGATGAAAATGTTGAAATTAATTATAACAATACAGAAATTACTTTGTTAACGACTGGGGCAGAGGAAAATGTAAAAATAACACACTCGAAACAGAAGCAACCACACCTACAGTTCACGGTCGGGCCCTGACTGAATCAAATAGTGGCGGAGAGTATCAGCTGGTAGCATTGCATCAATGAGTCAGTCTGAGAATGGAATAGAAAATGTTAAATTGCAACCAGTACACTGTCGAGAAAAGGGTTTGTTGCATTTTATTGTTAGGGCCAAAACAAGGCAAACTCAAATTCGCCACACTCACAAGGCCAATTCGCCACTTGTGGCGATTGGCGACAGGGTTGCCCACCCCTGGGTCACTCTAGGATAAAACGCGTCAGGGCCTGGAGCCTTGCTAACTTTTAGCCTATCGATATAATGCGCAATCTCACCCTCGTAAACAGTTATTTCATCCAAAATAGTCTTGCTACTAAATGGAACGATATCGTCCACGTCGGGGACATTATTTACGTCTTCTCTGGTAAAAACTGTCGCAAAAAAGTTATTGAAAATACCTGCCATCGCCTGCGCATCAGAAGCCAAAGCGCCGTTAACATCCACGAGAGGGCCTATGTTATCTTTTATCGGCTTCCGATTATTGACGTATTCAAAAAACTTTTTTGGATTATGTTTACTATCCGCAGCTATAAGTATCTCTAAATTACGCTTAGCATTCCTAACTGATCTTTTAACCTGACGTCTAAGCTCGATATATCTATTAACCCTTTACTGCCCAAATATTTTGTAGGGTTAAATTATGAATGCGTGTATTGAAAGGTTAGAAATTTGTCCATTTCGACAGTAAAGGGTTAAAGTTAGCTGCCGTGCCATTGCGCTTCTGAAGTCGATACGCTCTGTTACGCTCGTTTATGAACTCGCCTATTTCCAAAGTCCACCACTTGGGCCTACCATGATTTCTAGCGCGCTTGGGCCTACGAGGAATAAACTCCCTTTCGATATTCATAAAACTTTCTTTAAACGCCTCCCAATACAAATTTGTGTCATTACCCATAAATAAGTTATCCAGTCCACTACTCTCATCCTATCTGCAAAACTATCAAAATTGGCCCTACGAAAATCAGGGACTTCTATTACGTTACACACCTTAACTTAATATATACAAGCAATGCTGCATCAATCAGCTTAGTCATCATATCGCCTTGGGACAACAATGGTTCTTCCTCTTCTAGATTTTCTAACTGAGTTTGTCTACATCACTTAGCTCGGCATTATCATCTGCTGGTTCACCTCGTTTTCAATAATCCACTTATCCATCATTACGATGAAAATGTTGAAATTAATTATAACAATACAGAAATTACTTTGTTAACGACTGGGGCAGAGGAAATGTAAAATAACACACTCGAAACAGAAGCAACCACACCTACAGTTCACGGTCGGGCCCTGACTGAATCAAATAGTGGCGGAGAGTATCAGCTGGTAGCATTGCATCAATGAGTCAGTCTGAGAATGGAATAGAAAATGTTAAATTGCAACCAGTACACTGTCGAGAAAAGGGTTTGTTGCATTTTATTGTTAGGGCCAAAACAAGGCAAACTCAAATTCGCACACTCACAAGGCCAATTCGCCACTTGTGGCGATTGGCGACAGGGTTGCCCACCCTGGGTCACTCTAGGATAAAACGCGTCAGGGCCTGGAGCCTTGCTAACTTTTAGCCTATCGATATAATGCGCAATCTCACCCTCGTAAACAGTTATTTCATCCAAATAGTCTTGCTACTAAATGGAACGATATCGTCCACGTCGGGGACATTATTTACGTCTTCTCTGGTAAAACTGTCGCAAAAAAGTTATTGAAAATACCTGCCATCGCCTGCGCATCAGAAGCCAAAGCGCCGTTAACATCCACGAGAGGCCTATGTTATCTTTTATCGGCTTACGATTATTGACGTATTCAAAAAACTTTTTTGGATTGTTTACTATCCGCAGCTATAAGTATCTCTAAATTACGCTTAGCATTCCTAACTGATTTTTAACCTGACGTCTAAGCTCGATATATCTATTAACCCTTTACTGCCCAAATATTTTGTAGGGTTAAATTATGAATGCGTGTATTTGAAAGGTTAGAAATTTGTCCATTTCGACAGTAAAGGGTTAAAGTTAGCTGCCGTGCCATTGCGCTTCTGAAGTCGATACGCTCTGTTACGCTCGTTTATGAACTCGCCTATTTCCAAAGTCCACCACTTGGGCCTACCATGATTTCTAGCGCGCTTGGGCCTACGAGGAATAAACTCCCTTTCGATATTCATAAAACTTTCTTTAAACGCCTCCCAATACAAATTTGTGTCATTACCCATAAATAAGTTATCCCAGTCCACTACTCTCATCCTATCTGCAAAACTATCAAAATTGGCCCTACGAAAATCAGGGACTTCTATTACGTTATGATCACTACATCCTAAACTCTCGCCTACTTCTAAACCTTCGACTATATTTTCGTCGTTCGTCATCACCACGTCTAAAATATTGTCACCGCGCGTTGGTTCGGTAACCATCTGTTCTAAAAATTATCTTCCATGAACTCAGTCAATCTCAAACCCTCCTCATTACCAGTAAAAGTCTCGTAATTAACATTAGGCCAGTTAAAGTCTCCGACAATTATACTACTCCTATTATCAATAAAGTTACCAAGAAGTGAGTAAAATCTAGTATCGGTATCGAGGGGTTGAACGGGAGGTCTATAAACAACAAAATTAAAACTAAAACTACGCGACCTAACTTCAACGCATATCGCATTAATTGCTGCCGGAAAATCTATCTTAACCTCGATAGCCCTAAGGGAATTACGAATGTACAGCAAAACGTCGCCACCAATCCTATGTAACCTATCATTAGTAAAGAGTTTAAAACCCGGTATATCAAATTCCCCCAAGTTCCCAACAAGTCCCGAGTCACGATATTTAACCACGTTTCAGTGATAGCAACTATATCGTAGTTGCCGGAATAAATTATCGCCTTAACCCTTTACCGCACTGTGCGTCGAATACGTAACGTTTCAAATACATGCATTTAGACTCAACCCTACGCAAAAAGTTCGGCCATAAAGGGTTAATTAAATTCGTTTAATTTATTTCTAATACTACGCGCGCTACAATAAAAGACGTTTAAGTTATTTTTTACCACGGGTCGGCGTTTTAAACTATTTTTCACTTCGGGGCCCGCGTTCCCCGGACCCACAACGTTTAAAGGCGGCTTCGACCTATACAGCTTTCGTACGTTTTCGTCAATTAACCTACCTAAGCCTAGCATTACCTATTTCATTAAAATGCACCCCCATCTTTTATAAAAAGGCTAGGATCACTGAATTCTGACCACAACTTTACGAAGGGTACATTTTCCTCAGCACAAATCTCTTCTAATTTAGTTTTAAAAAATATCGTTTCGGACGTAATCCTAAGACCCAAACCGTGCCTAGGGATAATACCTAGAACTAAAGGCCTATCTGACCTCGCCTTTAGGGACCTAATTAACCCCCTATATCTCTCCAAAAGGTCAGGCACTCTCGAATCGGGCCTATACGAGTCGTTGCCCCCTACTATCGTCACCAACATCAAGTGACGGGAGGCAACGTCAATCCTATTCACTTCGTCTCTAACTCTTTCCTTTCTGTTAGGGTCTTTGTTAGCCTTAGTTTCTGTAGATCTGTAGATCATTACCAGAATTTTTTTATTATCATTATCATTACAGCATTTTTGTTTCATCATCATTACAAGCCCTTCATTATCACTGTAATAATCATTACAATACTGAATATACTGAATAAGCGCTCCACTGGTGCACTGGAGGCAGGGATGCAAAGATGCTTGGCAGCAAGAACAGATACGTCAGGATACAGATGTGCATTGTCCCTCCACCATGTCAGGGGATTGCAGTCCTCATCAATGCAGGGCTGGTCAAGGTAGCTGTCCACTTGGCTGACAATAGGGTTCTGAGAAGCTGTACAGGAAGCTGGAGCAGCCATAAAATTGAACAACTTGCACTGCTTTGGTGTTGGCTGGGACTGGGAGGAATCAGAACACACACACACACATATTACACTGTAATGAAAATGTAATGATGTGTAATGATTCATTACAGACGTTCATTACCATTATCATCACCATTATTGCCTCGAAATTTCTTTCATCATCATTACATTATCATTACAAGAGATTTGTAATTAATTATAATTAATTACCATTACAATGATAATGACCCTGTAGTGCCTTGCACCACAAGATTATTTTTTATTAGTGAAAACTGCCACAAACTGGCATGGGTGAAATATTTAAATCTAAATAAATAAATAAATACAAGTTAAACATGTCCAGTGATCAAATTTAATTCTTAAGCATTCAGTGTGGTGTGACTAGACATGAATTGGCTTTTAAGGATATTTTGGCTTGTTGGTAAAATTGTATAGTAAAAACAAGCTTATTTACAACAACACAAAGGACGCCGCGTTTACACATTTTATTATTTGAAAACATGGCGCCAGCAAGCAAAGGTTCTTCGTGGTAAGTTCCTATTTATAATGTTTATATTCTTTACTATTGCATATCTGTATGCAATACCGCATACTGCAGAGATTAACAAGCCTTATAGTGTTTGTGATTAGTACTGTAAGATTCAGACTATAAATAATACTGTACAATTCATACAATAAATTACCTTAGGCTAAGTTAGGTCTATCTAGGCAAAAGCCAAATTGTAACTCTAGCCTAGCTGAGGCCTACCGTAGCCTTTGTTTTAGATTAACCTCAGCTCTATTATATTGAAGAGGCATAGGCCTGCCTATTAATTTTCTTAGTATATTTACTTTATAATATAAGCCTATTATGTTTCATGTATTTTCTTAGCAGGTGGCCTACATACTTCCTTAGTTTTCCCATTCAACTTAACACAATCCCATAATGAGAATCAACTGTAATTTATCATCCACAGGTTACTGGGCCTATATAGCATATGTATATTAATTATTAATTTTTGCCATTTTTATATTCTTTTTCTCTGAAATATCACTTACAGTATTCTTGTCTGTCTCTTTGCAGACAAGGTTGTCATTGTGGCTATTAGTGTTACATATCATTTGTACTATTATTATTTGTATTATTACATATTTATTATCATTATCAGTATTATTTGCAGACTGTTATATATTAGCTAAACGGGCCATTATTTAATTCCGCATTTATATGTCAAAGTTGTTACGGGTAAAAATCCCCTTTGCATTTATAAATAATTGTTGCATATAATTTATTAATTGTTGTCAATAAAATACAAAATTCATATTGATGATTTTATAATCAGTCCTTCCCTTTTTTATTAAAATTAATTTTTGCGCCGCAGTGCTGGATGCCAATCTAGTATTTGGGCGCTGGTGACCCTGGCATTTAGTTAATTATCTACATAAACTTGTAAAGGTCTGTAATAATAAATCGGACTCTTACAACCCCATGTCTGCTGCTGCAGTGGGCTGTGAGGTAGGGGTGCATCACACACATACACACAGTTATTATAATTTCATGATGGATTTTCCTCTTCTGAACCAAATTTACTTCGAAATTTAAATTTTGAGTAACAAAAACTTACATATTGATTTAAACTTCAAATCTGAAAAAAAAAAAAAAAAAAAAAGTTGAAATGGAGTTCTCAATATTTTCAATTCTGTCTCTCTCTGTTTGACTTGAGCAGCTATAACCAATGGAGGTTTCAAATATTAACCAATTTCAACCTGATTATGGTACTTGAACGAGGATTTTGTTTATATACAGTAACTACGTAGGATGTATGAAAAAGTAATGCCACCATCAACTGACCCTAGTTGAATAGTGTATGAAGTTCCAGGAGCGGCTCGCAGGTAGGCACTGTGGAACTGCAGCACCCCCATGATCTTTATATTTAAAATAGCCTCTCTGATTGTTTTTTTTCAATGAACTTTGAGTTTTTAAATCAGATTATATCCTTTTTTTCCTTAAACTATTTCAATGCCAAACGAATGAATCGCGAAAGTAGCTTCAGCCTTCCCGTCGAACTGCGTACTTAACAGTTCCAGATTTTGTTCGAAACGCTTGAAACCTCGGTGGCAGACGTACGAAGAGCGAGTCAGAATCGCGGGTTTAAGAGGATCCAAAGCACTGTGGACAGAGCAGTGCCGATTTGTTTGTTTGACGTGGTAGTTGTGTTGCTGTATCGTTTGCTAATTCGAAATTTAATTTCCGAATTGCATTTATCAATGATTCGTTATCATTTATTTTTTGTCGTGAGATTGAAGTTAATTATATAATAATTGGATTATTTACAATATATAGCTTTCATTTCTTAGAATATTTTTTTCGCAAGTGACTTTTTGTTTTTTTAAATTTTAATTAGGCGCCTATTCTATTATCATGGCTGCGCTAGCCCCAGAAGTGAGTCGGGTGACAGTGAGTAAAATTCAGTCTCGTAATTTTTCACAGTTATCTCCAAGAAAAAATAGCTATTAAAACTGAAGGACGCCCTACACCAGAAATTCAAATATCTCAGCCCGGAATAAGTAACAATAAGAAATATATTCGTAGTTTTAATTCAGAATGGTACCAAAGAAAAAGTTGGCTTTGTGGTTGTAAAGTTAAAAATGCATTATTTTGTTTCCCGTGTCTACTACTCAGTGGTGACTTGACGTGGACAAAAAGTGGTTTTACAAATATAAACAAAATTAAAGAAAAAACTGAAAAGCATGAGCTCATAAAAATTCTCTTGACCATCCCCATGACTACATCCGAGGCCAAACGCTGCCATTCAACATTAAAAAGAATAAAGGCGTTGTTAAGGAGCACTATGAATCAGGAAAGACTAAATGCTCTTGCAATGATTTCAATAGAGAAAAATTTGATCAACAGTACACAGAATTTCAATGAAAAAGTAATAGACCTTTTCGCTCAGAATAAAAACAAGAATGGAATTTGTTTATAAATAAAATTTTTGGCAAATTCGAAATTACCCGTTAAGCGTAAGTACCCTATAATTGATTTTATGATACTATTTTACTTATTTTTATGACTGAGTAGTGAGTAGTTATCTATTTATCTATTCATCTATTCGACTTTCTCTCTCTCATATATATATATATATATATATATATATATTATATATATATATATATAATCGACACAATTGTTCGCAATTTCTGAGGCAGCACCCCCATAACAAAGTCACGAGACGCCACTGGTATGAACGTGTGTGTTTATATATATATATATATATACCTCGGTGGTGTAGTGGTTAGCGTCGCTGACTACGAATCCATCGGCCCCGGGTTCGAGACCCGACGGCAGCCGGCGCGCAGCAAAACCCAGCTGTCCATCCTTCCACACAATAAAGAAAGTGGTTGGTAGATAAATGGGTACCCTAGGTGGCCTAGTGGTTAAGACGCTGGGCTGCTGATGGGGCGTGGTTCGGATTCCACGTTAAACTGTAGGTCTAAGGTGGAGTGAAAGCTTGACCTTCGTCAGAATGAACAATTCGGGCGAAAGCTAAACAAAGGTTAGCTTCCGCCCGAATTGTTCATTCTGACGAAGGTCATGCTTTTCACTCCACCTTAGATCTACAGTTTAACGTGGAATCCGAACCACGCCCCATCAGCAGCCCAGCGTCTTAACCACTAGGCCACCTAGGGTACCCATTTATCTACCAACCACTTTCTTTATTGTGTGGAAGGATGAACAGCTGGGTTTTGCTGGGTTCCGGCTGCCGTCACCGGGTCTCGAACCCGGAGCCGATGGCTTCGTAGTCAGCGACGCTAACCACTACACCATATATATATATATATATATATAGTGGCGCTCATAAGTATTCATACAGAGAAATATTTCAGTTATATTCGTCCTTATCTTCTGTACAATGCATAAGAAGATAGTTATGAAAAAAGTTTACCGTTTGATTGGAAAAATTTAAACAAATAATAAAGTTAGTTTAACTCCAACATATAATGTAAAACATCAAACAATTTGAGGAAAATAAAAAGTAAAACGCAAAAGTTTTCGGACACTTACAAAATTATTTAATATTTTGCGTGTCCACCTTTTATTTGAAGGACTTTAATCATCCGTTTTGAGTATTTTTCTATAAGGTTTCGACATCTCTCTGTAGAAAGTTTCGTCCATTTTTCTGAAAAAAATAGTTGCAATTCATTCGGATTCGAAGGTTTCTCTTGCCGACACCTTTTTTCAAATCAAACCATAAATTCTCGATTAAATTGAGATCTGGTCTTTGATTGGAACAATCTTGAAACTTGAAATTGTTTTGCCAAATTTCAGATCTGATGAGGACAAGAATGGCGTGTATCGGTAAAGGAATTATACCCACAAGATTATATCTAATATGGCTACACTCGTTTCAACATTTCCTAAAAATATCAAAATCCACAATTTTTACATATAAAATATTTATTAAAGAATACCAAATTTATATTTTGACTAATAAAGTAAGTTTTATACAGTATTTAGTTATCTCAGACTATCATCGCAACCAAAAACTGTTGCCTGATCTGTTTGAACATGTTAGTGGAAGAGCGCGTTTAACAGCTGGTAGTGTCAGGGTTGGCAAAAACTCAGGTTTTTCACAAAAAAAAACCAACCCAACTGGGTTTTTGCTGGGTGTTTGGGTTTTTGATGGGTTGAAATTTTTTTTAGAAAGGTTCGATAATTATGTAGTGCCTAATATATCTATTATTTCATTAATTTATTTATCTAATGTACAATATATATTAAAAAGACATCTTTATTTCACAGAAAGTTCAGATATGAGAGATAATAATGACATTAGAATTTTCTCTATTTTAATTTTAGATCTTTCCTTTATTTCTTAACAGCAGATTTCAGCTTTATTTAGACCTAACTCAAAATTTAAATTTTTAAGGTACCAAAGAGTTATAGAGGTAGAAGATCTAAGCTAGCGAATGGGACAAGGTGACTTTATTAAGTGATCAGCCTACTAGAGTACTATGCAATTATTGCGAAGAAAGTATCACTCGAAAAATTGAGAGAGTGAAACATCATCTAGAGAAATGCAGTAAAAGAAAAGTGTAATGTTTTGAAAATGAGGCAAGAGGTATGCCGAGACTCGAATTTGGAGCATCAGTTGAAACTGATTACTTCCTCCAACTTTGGCTTCTGGCAAAGATGATCCAAAGATTATAAGTGAAAATGTGCCTGAAATGAGTGACACCAGTGCAGGTTCTTCATCATCCACATTCTGTCATTCAACACCAATAAAGCATAAAAGGCAAAGATCAATTACAATTACACCATTTGTGGTAAGAACGACTGTGGACCAAAAGGAAGAATTAGATTTACAAGTTGCAAGGTTCTTTTTTTCAGCTAACATACCCTTCAACGTTTTAGAAAATAAAGAATTTATAAAATTAATCAAAGGTCTAAGATCAGGATATGAACCACCAAACAGGAAAAGGTTGGTATCTGATCTGTTAATAAAAGTTAATGATGAAGTAATCCATGAAATGAAGAATGCCCTTAATCTTGATGATTGTACCATTACCCTTATACAAGATGGCTGGAGTTCAGTAGATAACACAGCTCAACAAAAAAAAAAATTGTTTCGTTGCCAAGGAAATTCGTACGAATTTAGGGTATTTTGGGGTTGCTGAATTCCAAAATGAAAGTAGTTTTTCCGATTTGGCTCTAGTTCTTGAGATAATGAATACCCTCAATTAATAGGAAACGTAACCATAACGCGTGCATATGGGAAACTACCGGAACATTCTAGATGGTGAGACACGCGAATATTCGGGACTTCTTCCTTACTTCAGCCAAGATGAAGAACTTGTATACTGCAATAACATCCCTGGACTTGTTCTTCAAATGGGACTGGAATATCGACCAGGAGATTGGCGGCTTTTTATAGACAGCTCCAGTAGAAGCTTGAAATGTGTTTTATTGCACAATGGTAACCGATATGCATCTCTTCCAATTGCTCACTCAACAAAACTTAAAGAAGAATATGAAAATATCAAAATGGTCCTGCAGAAACTCTGCTATCATGAGCACCAAATGCCTATTTGTGTTGATCTAAAGATGGTAAACTTCTTGCTTGGGCAGCAAAGTGGATATACGAAGTACCCTTGTTTCATCTGTTTATGGGATAGTAGGGCAAGGCAAAATCATTGGAAAAAAGTGACATGGCCTTCAAGAGAAAACATGACTGTAGGTGCAGCGAACATCATTAACGAGCCGTTGGTTGACAGGGAAAAAATCATCCTCCCACCACTTCATATCAAGCTGGGACTAATGAAACAATTTGTTAAGGCCTTGGACAAAGATGGCGATTGCTTCAAATACATTTGTAGATCGTTCCCTGGACTAAGTATGGAAAAACTAAAGGCTGGAATCTTTGATGGCCCTCAAATCCGTACACTTATCAAGGATTCTAATTTCACAAAATTTATGAATGGTGTTGAAGCTTCTGCCTGGTGCAGTTATGTCTCAGTTGTCAAGAACTTCTTGGGTAACCAAAAGCAGACAATTATGAAGAACTGGTGCAAAACATGCTCACAAACTTTGAAAAGTTGGGTACTAATATGAGCATAAAGGTACACTTTCTCCATAGCCACTTACACAGATTTCCGGATAATCTTGGTGATTTTAGCGAGGAACAAGGGGAGAGGTTTCATCAAGATATCAAGGTGATGGAGGAAAGGTATCAAGGCAGATGGGACAGACACATGATGGCAGACTATTGCTGGAACCTCCAACGTGATTGTCCTGATAACCCACATAAAAGAGAATCGTACAAACAGAGATTTACTATACATTAATTGTAATTATGCGAATCAGCTTACTGTGTTTATCTGTTATTATACCGAATAAAATGCCATTATGTATTTCATGTGTTTACTTTTGTATGATTTGAGACAATTTCAATGCGATTTGTAAGTAGGCTCCGCCTGAACATTAAATTTTTTGCATTTTTACGTGTTTCAATGGGGTACCAATTATCTCATAAATTAGAGCCAATCTAGCAAAACCGATGTCATATTCGGAATCAGCACCACAAAGTTACCCCAAAATCACTCTAATATGATTGGCAATAAAATGAGTGTTGACCAGTGTAATGATCCTATTATTGCGCACAGTATTCATAATGGAAAAAAGCCATATCTGATTTCAGCAGCAGATGCTGGAAGTACAAAAAAGACAGCAGAATATTGTGCACAGTTAGCTAGAGAAGCAATAACAAAAACTAAAGAAATATATGGCATTGATGTAAGTATAACTACTTTGTAGGTACATATTTTTTTTTAGTTATAAACTGAATGTAATTCTCCGCTTTGGTATACTCAAATGCTCAGTTCCTTATGAGTTATGACATTTTATTTTCAGGTATTTGCTATATGCACTGATAACGAAAACAAAATGATAAGAATGAGAGAAATTCTTAAGGAGGACAACTACAGTCTTATTACTTATGGCTGTTCAGCACACCATCTAAACTTGGTAGAAAAAGATGTCTCCCCAAAATCAGTTCTCAAGCATGTTGTAGAAATTAACAAATATTTCCGAAACCATCACCAACCTCGTGTAAGCTAAAAACAAATCCAATAAATTAGCTACTGTCAGCTTTACTTTTATGCATTAGCACTGTCAATGTTAGTATTAGCACTGTCACCAGTGTGAATCCTAATTCACGACTCATTAATAAGTTGCATAGGCTATTTATTTATGCTGTGAAATCCAGCAATATTTGTAATAAAAATTTATATGTTAGGGTTGGTTAATGGAGAAAGGAGGTATGATGCCGCAACTACCAAATGAAACCAGATGGAATTCTCAGTTAGAATGCATAAAAACCTATTTGTCAAATTACTCTCTACTGTATATATAGAAATAAGAGGAAAGCATATTGAAGACTGATCACAACATCGGAAAATTGATAGATAACTTATCTATACAGAGAGAGGCACTCAATTTACAGTCACAACTCTTACTTGTTGGAAATGCTCTAGATAAGGTGTGTTTATATTATGCAGTTAAAATTACTTAACTTTAAATACCAATATTAATTTCGAGATATTTTATAGACTTATAGTGCACATTTTATTTATACAATCCTGTACTAAAGCACTACTAATAGATAATTAAAATACACTTCATTTTATATGTGTTGTAACTTGTAACACCAAAAAATAAATTCTAACAATGCATAATTCTAAATGTTTACAGATGTTTTCATTCAGCCATATATAACTTTATAGTTTTTTTTTTTTGTTACAGTTGCAGGCTGATAATACAGCATTATCTGGTGCTGTTGAAATTTGGCTCAATTTAATCCAAGATGAAAAATTAGCTCCATACAAAGAAGATATTATTAAGAGATTTAAAAAAGCTATGGAGCCATGTCATCTTTTGGCAAATATAACTGACCCAAAATATGAAGGTAAATAGGACCTAAATGCTTAACTACTATCAATATATAAAACATAGGTAACTGAACTGTATGGGCAGAAGAGTTTTCTCTAATCTGAATCAAATCATCTGGCATTGCCATATTAGATAACAATTAGCATAAATTAGATACCATAACATAAATTATATAATCTATATTATTAGCTTTATTTTTGTTTCCACCCAGTTCTATTATTTTTCAGGACAAAAACTGAATAGAGTTCAAGAGGAAGAGGCTGAAGAATGGCTGATTGAAATAAATTCAGAATACATGGCAGGATATTATGCATTCCACTTAAAAGACGCACTAATTTGTCCTCCTTATTTATTCAAAGATAGTATAGTGAGCTCTACATCAGCTAGTAATTGGTGGAAAATTGTTGAAATGAAAGAAAAAAAAAGAGACCAGGTTACCATTAGGTTTTGCTAAATTTATGAGATCTATTCATAGTTGTCCGGCCAGTTCCGGATCATTGGAAAGATTTTTTTCAACATTTGGCTTGGTATGGAGTAAAATGCGAAATAGGTTAGGGAAAGAAAAGGCAGAAATGTTGGTTCGAATCTACCGCCACCTAAGGTCAAAAGATGCTGAACATACTGATGAATAATCAATATTAGGTACCACTTAAATTATTTAAATTATAAAGCTGAAAAGAAACATGATTTATTTTTAGATATAGGTAGCCAATTAGAAGATAGGTAAATTAGATACAGTATTAGATATAAGGTTCATAATGAAACATTTGAAATAAATAGTTTCTGGAAATTTTAGTTTATATTGGCCTAACACATTAATTATAATTTATAGTTGTTAATATATAAGACTGCATAACCATATTATAAAAAATGCCAAGTTGAAAATAAGTTTATGAGAAGTAAATTGATGTGGGTTTTTAGGTTGGGTTTTTGCTGGGTTTTTGGGTACCAACCCTGGCTAGTGTAGTACCCAGGGCCGTTGAGAAGACGGGGAAGCCGGGATAAATCCCCGCGGTTCGGGCCTCTAGGGGGCCCGGGAAAAGCAGTTAATGGAATTAAATGGAACGCTAAAAATAGGTACGTAGAGCAAAAGTGTTATCGATTATTTATCGATTAATAATATCTATAACTGTGGAAAATATTTTCCTACACAATAAATAAAGTTATTTTATAACTATACAATGCGAGATCCATGCGCCTCATCTCACCCCTCCTGTAGTTGCTGTGGAATTTAGGCTCGTAAAAAGTGTAATTTACTGTGCAATTATGTTAAAAGTGTTCTATTAATATATTATTATATATAGGCATAAAATATAGCCTATAGGTCCGTATTCATAATAAATTAATTCTAAACATATTTTATTTACAGATTGAATTTTTTAATAATGAGTGCAATTTTACAACTTCAACAGGCTCCCAAGGGAACCAAATATTCTAGGTTGTCACCAGAACAGTATTCAATATATTTAGATAACAATGTTGGTAATAAGGATCAATCTGTGCTATTGAACGGAAAATATTTTCAAATTGTCGAAAAAACTGGAAACAGTATCAAAGTTATTTGTAGGCAGTGTACAAAGAAAACTACAATTCTGTCTGCTGGCCTCGACTCAACAAGCAATCTTCTGAGGCACCTCAGGGTTAGTACTACTTAGTAACTAAGTAGTAAGTAGCAACATTAACATAATGGTTCAAGTCATATTTTAAGTGACTGGTGCCATACAAGACTAATGCTACATTTACATAGACGTCCATTTGAATATATTGTGCACTTCAGATATTAATAGATTATGGACTAGTAACTACATTAAAAACTGCCGATATCCAACTATAATAAAACGCCAGGTGTATCTGTCTTTCTCTCTGTCTGATCCATGTCTGTAATTTCTCCTATTTAGTTACTGAAGGACGAAATTCGGCTTTCAATTTAACATAGGATAAAAATGCACTGATCATGGTGAAAATAATTTTAGTTAAAGATAACAAAATTTTAGAATCTTGTTAAGTATTAATTTCACCTAGAAGTTTGATACTCTGATAAATATTATACAGGGTGTTCAAGAAGTCTCTCCGCATGATAATAATTTATTTTCTTGTGCAGAAACTACATTCGGATCTTTTGGGTGAATATGAATCGGAGAAGAAATCTCGCAAGCGTCCAGCTAAAGAAGAAGATGCCAGCGGCAGCAATGCTGGCCCTGCCAAAATTGCCAAGCAGTCAACACTAAGCATGTTCCACATTTCCAAGCAAAAACCAGGACCACCAATATGCAAGGATATCCTTGAAAAGAAGATTCTCTCGCTTGTGGCTAATGGGCTCCTACCATTGAGCCTAGTTGAACTACATGAATTTAAGGATCTTCTTTCATGTTAGTATAACTCAAATATTTTGCTATTTTTTCCATAGCTAATATCTGATTAAAATAATTAATCATATTATTTGTATGAACATTAGACTATCGCTAGCCTAGCTAAATATTTTGATATTTTTTCCACAGCTAATCTACAGGGTGGGCCGTAAGTTTCCATACATAGGAAAAATTAAACGTTTTTTTTATGTTTCAGATACCCTAAGAATATGCGTTTGACGTAAGATCTTGTTTACTGATGAAGCAAATTTTTACGTCAATGGAGAGGTTAATCGGCAAAACATACGTTATTGGAGTAATGCTAACCCTAACTGGCTGAGTCCGACGAAGATGCAAGGTGCCGCTAAAGTGATGGTGTGGGCGGGATATGGGGTGACAGAATTATTGGACCAATTTTTGTCAGTGGAAATCTTAATGCCGAAAGGTATCTTAACATGTTGCAAGAAGAGATTTTCCCATCCCTGCTAAACGAGGAAGGTAACTTCCCAGTTTACTTCCAGCAAGATGGAGCTCCACCTCATTATGGTCTTCACGTGCGTCGGTATTTGGATCAGCAGTTTCCGGATGCTTGGATTGGTCGGCGTGGTCCTGTGGAGTGGCCTCCCAGATCCCCAGATCTCACCCCCCTTGATTTCTATCTTTGGGGGCACTTGAAGGCCATGGTGTATCAGGAAAAGATACGAGACATAAATCATCTAAAGGAACGTATCACCAACGCCATTACAAGCATAACGTCAACTGTGCTAATGCGTGTTCATCAACAGTGGGGAACACGTATTGAAATGTGTTTTCAAAACAATGGCAACCATGTAGAGCATATTATATAAATAAAAATGGTTGTCCATAAAAAAATGTTTATTTTTCCTATGTATGGAAACTTACGGCCCACCCTGTACATTGTATTTGTTTTAATTTTTAAATATTTTTTTCAGACGTCAACCCGGCTGTTCAGGTGCCATCAGACGCACCCTGGCTAGATCTCTTGCAACAACAACCAGTACAATGAAGGAAGACATACAAGCAAAACTGGCAGCAGTTGACCATGTGTGTGTTACATGCGTGCGACATATGGTCAACTAATCACCGCAGTTTCATGGGAGTCACTGCGCATTGGGTATGCTATTGATTTAGTGTATTATTTTTATATAATTGATAAATTGACCATTGGTGATAGACTGATAGTCTGATAGACTTATAGTATAATCTTTTCAATTATTCGACATGTGTTCCTCATTCATTAATTTGGTGAGTCTTCATTTTGCTGTGATTCACAGTAATTTCACACTAATTCACTGATTCTGTCATCTGTCATTGTGTCTGATTCACAGCAAAATGTGGAAGAGTCCATATTCACAGGCTGTGAATATGGACTCTTCCACATTTTGCTCTTATGGGATGGGTCACTGATGTAGTGGTATGGTAGGCGACTCATCGCTGAATTGCCTCCTTTATATCACATAGTTCTTCTCTTCAATGTTTGGTGGCGCAGTTTAGCTGGTGCGTGTCTAACCAATATTATTAAATTAAGCTTAAAAAAATGTTCATACAAACATTGATTTTATATTCTTACATTACAGATCACTGATGACTTGTCGCGAGGATCAGCTGCACTGGCAATCCGAAGATTTCGTGGAACACATAGCTTTGATAAAATTGCTGGAATATTGGACAGGATCAACTCGGAGCATGGTTTATCTTATAGAAAAGTTGTATCTACAGTCACCGACAATGCATCGAACATGGTGAAATGCTTTAAAGAGTTCGGTGTTCGTGTTCAGAATCGTACTGACGACATTGATGAAGATGATGCAGATGAAGATGATGATGAAAAAGATTCAGATGAAGAGGTTATCATCAGCAACTTTCCTGAACATTCAGGAGAGCATGGAGAGGAGTCAGTGAAACTATCATCCCATATTCGATGTGCCTCCCACACATTGAACTTGGTAGCAACAACTGATGCAGATAAAGGACTGAATTCACCTGGACTAAAGAAGATAAAGCATTCTGCAATGGGAAAATGTTCGGCGCTGTGGAATGCTGCTGGTAAACCCAAGTCAGCAGAAAAAATACAGGAAATAACTGGCGTCCAATTTAGGTACCCATGCGTCACCCGATGGAACTCAATGTACGACTCATTAAGCCAAATATATAAACATAAGAACGACGTGAATGTAGCTCTTGAAGAACTGAATCTACCCATCCTCAAAGACAATGAATTGGAATTTATTTCAGAATAGTTGTCTGTTCTAAAACCAATTGCAGCAGCCCTCAACAAATTACAGGCAGAGAAAGAATGCTACTACGGTTGTCTTCTTCCAACAGTCCTAGTGACTCAAGATGCCCTCGCAAGATTGGAGCCTATCCAACCAAACGACCTGCGCTTGAGACACTGCATGCCATTACTGGCAGCAGTCGTCTCTGGCTTCAATGCCAGATTTGGTCATTTTTTGTCGTTGAGCCCCGAGGTAACTGATGCCGTTTTGGCCTCAGTATCTCATCCGTATTTCAAACTTAGATGGATATCATTGTTGCAAGGGCCTAATTTCGGCGATCATGAAGCAATCAAGTCTCAAGTAAAAGACAAGCTGCAAATGGCTGTAAGAAATTGTAATTCTGACAGCAGTGGTAATAGTTCGGTGAACTCAGACTCATCATCTGAAGACGATTTCTTCAGAACTATGGACGGCTCATTCTCTGCTCCTAACAACAAGGAAGACTTGGAAGTCCTCAATTATTTGCAGGCCAGTAAGGCACTCGACTCTTTAGATAGGTATCCTGCTATAAAGAAGATCTTCAAGAGGTATAACACCACGCTACCTTCCTCTGCACCAGTGGAACGGTTGTTTTCGTTTGCTGGCATGGTTCATAGCCCCAAACGAAGTCGTCTCTCGGATGGTAACTTTGAACAATTGGTTTTGCTGAAAGCAAATGTTTACAGCGGTTGAACATTAAATTAACACTCTTAACTTGCGGTTTTTACCCTTATATTGTCAGTAATTGCGTACTGCAGTAAAACTGTAAAATTAAATTCTATGTAAAAAATGTTTACTTATATATGCTGACCATTCATTGATATGGGTTATGGACCTGATGAAATGAGAATTGAGAAAAATAGAACTAAAAACTATATGTAGGTCATTTAATAGTTTTTTCTTTGCTGATAAGTTATGATAATACTAAGTTTTAAGTTTACCACCTGAAAAACTGAAAGGGGAATCGTCAATCCCCGTGGTTTAGATCAGGTGACATGGGTAGGATGCGATGCTTGTATTGCCTCAGCCCTCAGGGGAGTATTAGGAGTGATACTTTTCAGGAGTGATTAACAAAATAATTTGTTTTTGTTTACTCTACAAGAGTACAACTTTTTTCAATTCATATAAAAGTGATCTTAAAAAGTGATCTTGAAAAGTGATCTTCAAGATCACGATCTTGATCTGGATCTTCAAGATCACATTTTTCTGGTGATCTGATCTTGATCTTCAAGATCACATTTTTCTGGTGATCTGATCTTGATCTTCAAGATCACCAAAGTTGGTGATCTTGCCCATCTCTGCCCCTCCCCCTACTCTTTCCCAGCGAGCAGAAATCCTCCTCCAAATTTCACGATGGGAGAGGCCTCTGCCGGAAATTCTTCCGACAAAATTCTATACAAAGATCGTGTGTGTGTGTGTGTGTGTGTGTGTGTGTGTATACTACCCCTATACACACACGTATACACCTTGCATCGCAGTATATCAATATTAATCTGCATATCAAAGTATTAAATTCTTGTTTTCTACTGCATTGATGATTTAAAACTCGCATTATTATATTCATTGGCCATATTATATCTTGCCCCTGGTCAAAAATAAGTATGGAGATGGTCTATCTTGCAATAATTACAGGCCTCTTGCTGTCGCTTCCTGCTTCTCGGAACTACTAGAAAAACTCTTGTTATTCCGATTAAATGATTACCTATGGACATCTAATCAGTTTCGTTTTAAAAGGTCCCACTCAACTGACCTGTGTATCTATGCACTTAAAGAAACAATATCTAAATACATTGACAGTAATTCAACTATTTATAGCTGTTTCTTAGATATAAATAAGGCATATAATAGAGTGAACCACAATATTTTATTCAAAACACTACAAGACAGGAAGGTTCCCATGTACATATTAAATTTATTAAAATTTTGATATTTCCACCAATCTTTTACCGTTAGGTGGGGCAATGTACTATCCGAATGTTTTGGCTCCTCTTGCGGGGTGAGACAAGGCTCCTTGCTCTCCCCTATGCTGTTTAATGTGTATATTGACGGATTAATTGCTTCACTTAAAGAGGCAACAGTGGGATGTTGTGTAGATAACACAAGGATAAATAACTTAGTTTATGCCGATGATATGGTGTTATAATGTTTCAGACCAACAAAGACCCTAGGATCCACTCATGGCTGGTCTACCTAACTGTGTTCGTAATTCTGTATTGTGCATGTCCTCCGTGGTGGCGGAGGGGACCTATAATTTTACTTGGGTTCCGAACCACAAAGAACATAAGAACATAAGAAATTTTTATAGTGGGCACACGAGGGGCCACGTCGGCCCATCGAGGTGGCTCCACTATGTAAAAACTGCCTGTACATTGGCAACAACCAATTTCTAAAAAACTAAATAATTATCAATTTAAAACTAATTAATTATCAATTTAAAACTAAAGATAGAATCTCTGGATCCAGAGGATCAAGTCATAATAGACTACTATCCACAAATATGTTACACACTATATCTATTTATAACCGACATGCAAATATATCAGATCCAAAGAATCAAGTCAATTTCATTACGGTATCCATCAATACCAGTACCTTGCCAACCAAAAATAAGTCACGGTCCATATCAATTGCGGACCAAGTCACAATTTACAACCATATACATTACAATATATATACTTAGGAGGAAACGTGTAGGTGTGGCTGTAAAGACTGTACAGTAATGTAAAAATGTGTGTGCACCCATTATGGGTCTCCCATTTAAAGGTGTTTGTGGGGCAAGTGAAGATCATGAGTTTTTCAATACCTCACAGTACTATAGGGGGCACCGCTCGGCAGAGGAATCTCTTTAAATGGGGTGTGTAAGTACAGAGAGTATCCCCTAACCCAAGATGCTGCCTCCCTATATCCCACAACACTTGTAAAACTATGTTTTCTTAAATTTGTTCTACATCTTGGCTTAAATAATTTCATACTATGACCTCCAGTCTGGTTATTGTGATCTTTAATGAAAAGAGAATCAAAATCTATCTTCTCCAACCCTTAATTTTACTACCTTAAACTATACCCAATCTATCAACATATGCGTCTAATCGATTTTAAACATGTTTATAGACGTGCTACTAATTACTTCTATCGGCAAACTATTCCAGCTATTACTATTCTATGTGTAAAAGGTTTTGGCAACTGCTGTCTCGAACCTTCTACTTGTCAAGTTACACCCGTATTTCTAGTCCTATCAGATTGAGATATTTCGAAAAAGCTATCTCTATCTACGTTATCAAACCCATTCATAATTTTGAAAACCTGGATTAGATCACCCCTTAGCCTCCTCGTCTCGAGTGTAGTCCATTTTAACTCTTTAAGCCTATCCTCGTACGACTTTGACCTAAGCGACGGAATCATCTTAGTTGCTCGTCTTTGAACTCTTTCGATTTTGTCTATATCTTTGTGTATATGCGGATTCCAAAATTGGATCGCGTACTCCAAATGGGTCTAACTAATTATTTATAAAGAGGAACTATAATATCGCGCGATTTGTACTCAAAATTCCGAGCTATAAAACCCAACACTTTGTTCGCTTTATTGACCGCTGCTGTATTTTGTTTCGCTACTTTTAAATCACCAGTGACTATAACTCCTAAATCTTTTTCCTGCTCTACGTTTATCAACTCTTTCCCTGACATACTATACGCAAAATTACCGTTACGCGAACCTATATGTAAAATTTTTCACTTGTCGACGTTAAATCTCATTTGACATGTGACTGACCAATCAACGATTTTATTCAGATCATTCTGGATTTTACCTCTATCTTCGTCATTAATCGCCCTACCACCCAGCTTCGTGTCATCCGCAGTAGTATAGCCGCAAAAGGGGAGAGTGCAGGAATGTTGCAGGTTATTATGTAATGTTGCAAAGGGGGGTGGGGGTTGCTGCAAAGGGGGAAGGGGTTGTTGCAAAGGGGGTTGTTGCAAAGGGGGGTGGGGTTGTTGCAAAGGGGGTGGGGGAAAACTTGGAGGCGGCGTTATCCCCCAAGAGAAAGGAGGAGGAGGAGAGAAAGGAGGAGAGGTGTTCACCTGGCAGGAGCCAAGTGCACATTAAGACTTCCAGCCGGGCTGGCGTTGTTTTATAGGCTCCTAATCAGCCAGTTGGCGTAAATGGCTTGAGTTGCCAGATGCCGCGATACCATTGTATACATTATTATAGACTCCTAATCAGCCAGTTGGCTGGTTGTCAGATACCTCTTTTTAGCAGTATTATTGCATACATTATTATTATATACGCCTAATCAGCCAGTTGGCTGAGTTGCCAGATAGCGCCATGTATTCCATTGTATACACTATTATAGACTCCTAATCAGCCAGTTGGCTGGTTGTCAGATACCTCTTTTTAGCAGTATTATTGCATACATTATTATTATAGACTCCTAATCAGCCAGTTGGCTGGTTGTCAGATACCTCTTTTTAGCAGTATTATTGCATACATTATTATTATATGCGCCTAATCAGCCAGTTGGCTGAGTTGCCAGATAGCGCCATGTATTCCATTGTATACACTATTATAGACTCCTAATCAGCCAGTTGGCTTAGAAGGCTTAAATATTGCCAGATACCTGTTGTATACAGAATACCGGTAGTAGAAGGCATAACAATAAACAACATTGCATCATTCTTTTTATTATAAATATATAGAAAATAAATATACATTTGAGGAATATGCGTATAACAGAAATATATACACACAATTATGGATATATATATAATAAAATATACATTTCATATACATTTGAGGAATATGCGTATAACAGAAATATATACACACAATTATGGATATATATATATATATAAATAAAATATACATTTCATATACATTTCAATATGTACATAACAGAAATATATACACATAATTATATATAAAATAAATATACATTTCATATACATTTCATATACATTTCAATATGTACATAACAGAAATATACACACACACACACACAATTATGGTGATATATAAAATAAAATATACATTTCATATACACTTCAATATGTACATAACCGTACAGGAGAAATATCAAGCAAAAAAAAAATATATATATATATATATATATATATATATATATATATATATATATAAACACAAATCAATAGAAATATGCGTATAATCAAAATATATATATACAATTCACTTTTTTTTCAAAATACTAAACTCGGTCTTAATCGAGTTTACAATTACATCATTATTGCTCTGCATTACGCAGTCTATGCGGCTTAATAATATTTCACCGCTTAAAGTATAGGGAAACCTGTATTCGATATGAATGGCTTTCATATCGTTCAGTACTATTTTTGTCCCCACTTTACAACCGGTTGGCAAGTCATCTTTAAATACGTCTAGAATACAATCAAAAGCACGCACAAAGAGTTCATCGTTAGCTACATTATTAAACACAAGTTTATAAGAATGCTTTTCCAATCGAGGGTTTATTTCTACCGACTCGGCTTTTCAATCGTGAACTCTTCACTCAACATAACGGCAATTGAAATAATCTTCTAAATCGTTACGGCAACTGCGCGTTATATAAAGAAATAGTTCTTCAGGGTGAACGGTGTAGGTGAGCTCAGCCTTGTACCGATCAATTGCTTTTTACCAAAGTTCATGGTATTTCAAAGAGTCTAAACTTTTTAAATAAACATCCAGCACTAGACCATTCTCACCAGTCCTACACTCGGCAAACCCATCGAGCAGAGCAGTGTATGCGTATTCAAGAACTGTATCAAAATAAAGCATATCCGTAACACGCGCGTCTAATATAGGTTTCAGTTTACGGAATCCGACGATTTCAAACATTCTGTCGAGGATGAAACGGTTTCGCGTAGGAATAAGAGCGTTATTATCAGAAGCATTCTTCCACATCAGCCTTATATCAATGCACGGCCGATCGTTATTTATACACAACGTACATACAACGGCGTATGAGGGCGCGTCACTAATCTGCTCTCTTCTTGTACCTACGTTAGCAGGTATTTTATAACGATCTTCACACCACTTATCAACTATCACAAAGATTCTATTCATCTCCTCGATACTTAAATAAACCCGTTTGTTTGTCGGTCTACATTCCGTTTCCAGTACATAGCTAATGGTACCGGAATTACGCCTGAACACGCGCAACGATTTCGTCACGGACACATCGTACGAGGCGTTGAGAATGCTGCTCAAAGGAAGTTCCATCGTATTCGAGGAGCGCACGTCTACTCGGTTCAAGCTCTGAGATAACTATGAGCCGTGTGAGGCACAGGCAGGAACGGTTCGACGGGCGGCTGACTCGATGATACGTGAATGGGCATGTTCGTACGACTCGAATTGTTGCACATATTTGTTTTTCCGTTTCGTCACTACCAGCCTACGCACTTTGGATAAGAACTAGGCGCTAATCATCTCCACACTCCGGCGCACTACTTGAGAGGAACATATGCTCATATTTTTCCTTTCTACCCATCAAACGATACTCGTCTCTAAAATCTGTTAAAAACTCACGCATGGCACTAGCCACAACCTCACTATGAACTTCATCATGATATACGTTAATATAGTGATAAAAACACCTAAGATTGTCCATGATCACGAGATTCACATTTTCAGACGTAGGGTATGAGTAATCGACATGGTGTAGCATGACGTAATACCGCTTGTCACACCACCCATCCACAAGGCTCATTATCCATACCTGCTGCTTCTCTTCTGCACGCGTTGTTTCTTTTACTTCACGGTGTATGTGAGACTTTATAAAGTTTAGCCCTGCAGCATACTTCAGCACATCGTCTGTGCAACGAAAGCCTTCAACAGTCTCACCAGAACATCCGTAGAGTATTTGTACATCTTGGAACTTCGCACAATCCAATGTGGCTTTAAAAGAGGCATAGGAGGGGGGAATAGGAAGTTTTTCGGTATCCACCACATCCTCACACTTTACTGAATACCATTTCATAAACGTTGTGCAAGCAATATTAAAGGTAGCCATTTCAATATACGTCTGATCTGAATACACGTCTGATCTCTCGGGCTTACTGCGGTCGACTGACCACGCAGGGACTCCCAGATAGTAGCATGACTCACGCAGTGGGCGGAGCTTAGAACTTTCACCTACACACACACACACACACACACACACACACAAAGGAGAAAGTGAAACGCTATTTGATTTATTGAGATATTCATATATTTACAAATACGATTCGAGATATTCAAGTTATATATATATATATATATATATATATATATATATATTTACAAATAGATACGATTATATACAAGACGTGTGAGTTAGAAGCATCATTGGTATCCAAAGGGTACGGTATCATAGGTGCCAGGTAACTGGTAACGTTTCCTATAGGTGTTACGGCACACCATCGTACCCCTAAGTTCCTTCACGCCTCCCAGCTTCTGCGCCCGAAAATTGTGGGTGCCTACAATTAGTTGGTGAGGTTCCAAACATACTAGATCCTTCAACGACTCAAAGTTAACAACCTCCCGATTCGCATGGTTGAGCGTAATACCCTTTGCCTTCACGATATATTTCATTTCATCCCCTACCCTGACCCGTACCCCATAAGTCTTAGGTCCTGTTGAGAT
Source organism: Bathynomus jamesi (assembly GCA_023014485.1). Taxonomy (NCBI): domain Eukaryota; kingdom Metazoa; phylum Arthropoda; class Malacostraca; order Isopoda; family Cirolanidae; genus Bathynomus; species Bathynomus jamesi. The sequence goes on along the minus strand of JAJOZX010000552.1, from coordinate 320,026 downwards.
AAAAGAGTCGGCGTATGCGTCGTCCCCATACTCATCCTTGATCTCATCAGTGAGCTCGCCGAGGAACTCCCCAATAGCGGGCATGTAATGACCCTCCCTCTCTGTGAATATCACGCTATCTGTATCGGCATACAATACTCTCCGCCCAAGAGAATGCAATAGACCCCAAAGTTTTATACGGGCGTAGGCTGTTGTGAAGCTCGCCACAGGTATGTTTGTAACCCTTGAGGTATCTGTGGCAAATTCAGTGTTGTTGTACTTTATTACGTAAGTATTACCTACATTCACGATCTCCATGACCTCTTTATCGGGGGCATTGGCATAATCCCAGACATCGCTATAACTTTGTGCCAAATGAATGTTCCCTCTGCCGGTATTCTGCGCAAATTTTCCCCATAGACTGTTTAGACACAATTTTGCACTAAAGCGCTTGCCAGGATTCTTTACAATTTGGACACGATCAAGTTGTATACCTTCGCGGTCGCGGTAACGTTGAATATAGGCAGACTTTTCATCTTCGGTATCAACTCCTCGCGGATACCCTGATGCTTCAACCTTATCCTTCAAAAAGGCGTTTATATATGGTGTGAAAAGGTTGGGGAGCTTCTGAAATCTCCACACCTCGTGTATCTTCAGTATTCTATAACCATGGCGTACGGCTAGGGCCAGCTCAGGACTTGTATATACGCCTCTGATCTTACGCTGGTGGGGTATATGGTTACATTCGCCGTTATCCTCTTCCGCGCACTTCACGCACAGGGGAAACATGAGCTTGTCGTCGATAACGACAGGTAAGATCGGCATCCATAAATTGCGTGGGGGGAGTACGTCTACGAAAGAGAGCCCAAAGTAATGATCATTCAAATTTTTTGAAAATTCATTGATGGATGGTAGGCTAGGCCCCACCAGTTTCTCAGGAGCGCCCACGAGGTACGGATTGCTCTTCATCACGTATGGGTATAAAGAACAGAAATCGTAGTAATGGAGCTTCACGCCCTCCGTAGGTGGGAAGTATAGTCTGAAAGGATTTGTACGTCCTCCAAACAAGCTATCACCACATTTGAGAGGATCCAGCACCATTGAACGCTTGATCGTTTTTATTCTCCTCACGGTATACATCGTCTGTCTCCATCCGTGCATCATATTCATGCTCCCACAAGACTTTGTGAGTGAACTGTGATCCTATAAGTTGATCGCGGGTGCGGGTCGATGCAAGACAGTCGGCAGGAGACCTACCGTTGATATCTCCGGTGACTCCGCACTCAGGACGGGGGCATCCATGCCACCAGCAACCGTTAAAGGAGTACACAGTCTTCACACCAGTGACACGGTTTTCACTTAACCCATCAACCCAAAAAACACGTCCATTAATCTTAATGGGTACTTCACCCGTGTTACGGGCGTGCTTTATGTATACACCTGTTTGTTGCTGCAGGTGTATGAGCCAGTAAATAGCCTTGTGTCCGTAACTGCGGGGGTTGTTTCGGTGAATAATGGCTAAGGTGTCTTTAGGCATGAAGTTATTCTTGAACACCGTAAAACATAATGATGCGATGGTGGTTGCGACTTGCAGTGGATCGCATTTGAAACGGGCTATGTACATACTTCTAAAGGCCTGGAAACATACTCTAAGCACGCGCACATCATTCACGCAATAACGCTCACATTCATCAGCTATATTATAAGGGTTACTTTCATTAAAACTGTCGTAGTATCGATCAAAGTCTTCACGTTCATCCATGCAGTCAAAATAATGTTTGGGGGTGGTGGGCCTACGTAGTTTAAAGTCTCGCTGGTGAGGAAAGTGTATGGGAAGTATCTTTGGAAACTTCAGCTGCTACTCCCATCACCTTGGGTAGCTTTGCTAATTTACAAGGTGTGAATAATAAAGTATCTTTAAATTGTACATTGCCTCTTATCTGCATCTGTATTAATTTGTTGCCTCTTTTCAATGGATCACCTGTAAATATCTCAGAGGATTCGTGTTCAAGCAACTCCTTATAAAGGAACTGCGTGTCAAACTTTGCCCCGTTATGGGCGAGAATATACACAGTCATTTTTTTGAACTTGTCGGCTAACTTGACAATATAGGACACAAATAGTTTCACAGGACTATCGCTGACATTCGTTTTAAAAACGTTTGTCCGTTTACCGCATTTGGGGCACTCGTCACATTCGATACCCATACACTCATCACAGATGGTCTGGCTCACAAGTAAATGTGGAATTACCTCTTTGGTTTCAGCGTTCGTATATGTTTCTATATCGTAGTACACAGTTATACAAGGGTTATTTTTAGGCTTAGCATCTTTCATATAACACACATGCTTTACTCCATCCGCCTTATATTCCTCCTGGCATGTAGGACAGTGAATTACGTCGCACTTGTGCTTAAATTTTCCCCAATTATCCATTGTGTGAAACATACCACATTCACAGATTCTCATTTTCCTGCATGTACCAATTGATTTATGGAGATCAAAGCAGCTATTATTGAAAAATGTGCGTCTACACACATCACAGTCTCTCTTCTCAACTACACGGCTTTCACATTTGGTGCTTTTACACTGCTCACATACCATGTGACATTCTTTACAATGTCTCACTATATCATCCGCAAACTCGAGGCACCCCTTACACAAATCATGATGTCTCCCATATTTTCGACTTTTGTCATAACTCGCGTAAAGCCCCCTTATATTACGGATGGGGAGATACGTTGTTCCTGACAATCCTAAAATAAGTAGGGGCCTTGTACGATCTTCACACAGCTTTTAAAAACATACACAGTCCGGCGGCGATCATCCAAACCAAATATAACTATGCGCACACTCATTTCCTGTTCTACCTTTCTCAGCTCTTCAGGACCCATATTACAGTCAAATTCAAGTTCACAGTCTACAGCTAGTTTACGGGCACGCTCAACGATCGTAGGCAGCCAAATTTTTTGAGTCCGTGTATTTTGTACAGTAAACATACGTGCTAAGAGTACTGCTATAAAGCCGCAACCACGATCGACGTTTATATGCCTTCGGTAAATAGTTGGAGAATTGAAGTTAAGAGTGTACGGTATGGCACTATGACCCGCAACACGGAATACACGGTCAATATTTACCGTGAAGTTGTCCATATTGAAGGCTATACTACTTTGGACGGCTTGCATTATACGCCCTAATATATATTCTACATCTTCAGCAGCCAAACGTCTGAACGGTACTATCACCCAATAATCGTCTACATCACCGTCATCTGACCCGAACCCAAAGGACAGACTCGTCCTGACCTCACGCTCGTCGCGATTCTGAAGAGCAAACTCTATAATACGCTGTACTACCCTGCGTATCCCGCTCAATTCCATTGCTATACAGGGCTCTAGGGTCGACCCTGACTCTATACCGATTTCTAGTCAAGGCGGGGTGGGGGCTGCGGATCGCACTAACTCGAACGTAATAACATCCTCAACAGAACGGGGGGCGGATGAATTAGTGGCTATATTAGGTGCTGCTGCTGGGGGCCCTGTTGCGTAGGAGGGTTGGGGATCTATTATTGTAGACTTAACAGAACGGGGGGCGGAATAAGGGGGTATATTAGGTGCTGCTGCTGGGGAGGTTGTTGCGTAAGAGGTTGAGGGTTGGGGGTCTGCTGCAACAGGTACGTATTTCGGCGCTTTATACCTGATGTGGGGTTCTCATACCTCCGCTTTGGACGTGCAACCTGTATCGCTGGTGAGGGTTCAGGGGAGGAGATCACAACTACACTGTCATCGTCATCCGTAATGATAGGGTGCTCTACCTCATCGTCGGTTCTGTGGGAGAAGAAATATAAGGATCAGCACTCAAAATTTGTAATATTTTGTAAATGACCCACTTAGGAGTGTGACGTGTTAGAAATGGACTCTGTAGAAAAATTCAGATTCACGAGCCCATCCACATGTATTATATCTGGACCTACAGGATGTGGTAAAACTGTGTTTATGCTTAAAATCATTAAAGAAAAGGGCGAGATGTTCTCGAAATTTGTGCATAAAGTTATATGGTGCTATTCGACGTATCAATCAGTGTTCAACGAGTACCAAGATGATATTTTGTTCCACAAAGGTGTATATGACGTTAATTCGCTAAAGGGAACTGAACATACAATCATTGTAATTGACGATCTCATGTTGGAGATGGATAAAACGTTTGCCGAGACATTTACAGTATACTCCCACCATCTTAACATAAGCGTGTTCTTCATCAATCAGAATCTATTTTTCAAAAATAGATACATGCGCGATGTGTCGTTAAATACGCAATATCTAGTCTTATTCGCGCAACGTAGAGATGTATCACAAATTGGGGTATTAGCCAATCAAATGTTCCCGAATCAGCGTAAGGAGTTTTTGGAAGTTTATAAAGAAGCTACAAGCACGCGTTACGGATATTTGCTTTGCGACCTTCATCCGCGAAACACGTTTAGAGTGCTTCTGCGAACGAATATATTTCCAAACGAGCCTGAAACGGTGTATATTCCAGAATGACAAAGAGACTAAAGAAATACCATGAATTAATAAAAATCTATCATCGACTGCCCCGGGCAATGCAGCAGATGTTTATTAAAAATATCGACGCCGACTTTTTAAAATGCATCTGTGAAATCTGTCTTAACGTTATAAATTGCAATGTATCAATGAAAACCCATCAGAAGGCTCGCCTACGCCGCTACAAGAACATAATACGTACACTCGCTCGTAAAAGTCAAACTGTAGCGAAGAAAAAACGAGTTATTGTGCAAACAGGAGGGTCATTTCTCCCCATCTTATTTTCAGTTTTGGGCCCTTTACTGACTAGATTAATATAATGAAGAAAGTGGTAGTGATTCCCCACGAGGTGTACGCTTCACTGCAAAGAGACACGGATCTAGATCCCCGTAAAAGCAGACTTAAAAGAATGGAAAGCGAATTGTTAGCCCTATTAAACAGTGAAAAAACACCTGATGAGAAAAGAATCTTATACCAAGAAGCTCTGCAGAAATTTCTTCACGAGTACGAAAATTATAAGAGCCCTACGGAGATTCCTGTGGTTATTAGGCACAGCACGGGGGACGATGGCGACATAGGACCTGTACCCGACGATACAGCTGATCAACCAAAAAGATTAGCCACACAACATATCGAACATGTATTAAAAAGTACCCTCCCACTACATTGAGGAGTAAAGGCTTAGTCTTTATAATCTATTGAATGAGGATCCAGCCATACAATGGACCGATACAGGGAGATCATTGTGGAAGGATCAAAGGTACAGGGATCGAATATCGTAGACATTGTCCATGATCTGGTGAGAAAGTGGGATAGGCCATCACCATCAGGATGGAAGCATATTAAAGCAAGACTACAACAAATAAATGTCCCTAAAACGTTGATAGGAAATCTGAACAGGTTAAAAGACTTGGAACACGCAACGCTGTGACACAATTGAAGGCGCCGTCACCCCCTGCGGTAACACCTTTGAAGAGGAGCAAGAAGAGGTTAAACCAACCCTACCCACGTGCCTCTAAAATACGCAAATGGCTAACGTATTAACTAAACGTTATTATGACATTTCTACCCCATCCTCTTACGGCGGCGTAGATAGACTGCACGTTTACGGAGTAGGAAAAAAAGATGTTGAAAGATTTTTGAGGGAGCAGGACGCTTATACGCTTCATAAGCCTGTGAGAAAAAGGTTTAAAACAGCCAAGACAACGGCTTCCTCGATTGATTCTATTTGGCAAGCAGATTTAACAGACATGCAAAGATATTCTGTGTATAACGATGGTTACCGCTACATTCTATTCATAATAGACGTATTCTCTAGATATCTGTGGCTAGTTCCTCTGAAAAATAAATCACCTGAAACAGTTGCTAAAGCCACCAAAACGCTAATGTTAAAAGAAAACAGGGTTCCTGGCTATTTTTGTACGGATATGGGGAAGGAGTTTATAGGCCGTGCTTTTCAGAATATGTTGACAGAGTTTAATATCAGCTATTACACAACCAATTCTATACATAAGGCTTCTTTAGCTGAAAGAGTTCAGCGCACCATAAAGGAACGCATGCACCGTTATTTTACACATAAAAACACATACAGATTTCTAGACATTCTGGAACCATTGGCATCATCCTACAACCGCTCACACCATCGCACGATTGGGGCAACACCTAACGAAGTTTTAGAAAGAGGTACGCTCCCGAGAAGAGATGGACCACCACCACCACCACCACCACCACCACACTCTGTGCGCTTCAAAATCAATGATTATGTAAGGCTGTCGCGTTCGGGGAATAAATTCGCAAAGGGTTTTGAGCAAGGATGGACACGCGAGATTTTTAAAGTTAGGGCTGTGAGACCTAAAGGTGTGATAATGATGTATTACATTGAAGATTTGAATGGGGAAGAAATCTCAGGAGGCTTTTACCGCGAGGAATTGCAGAAAGTTGCGTTTAATTTAGAAAAAAATGTGTTTAAAATTGAGAAAATTTTAGGAAGCAAAGGTTCAGGAAGGAGAAAAATGTACCTGGTGAAATGGCTAGGGTACCCAGAAAGCTTCAACACCTATATAAAAGCTGATGCAATAATGAAGCTTAAATAGTATGCAACATGGCTCCTAACCATTTCTACGTCACACTCCCGTCCTCCTCGTCCCTGTCTGTACACCCTAACAACACGCTAGCCAACTTTGTAACAGAACTCCATGGGCACATTGAATTGGGTCGTGATTCGTATGAGGTGGGGATATGCGAAATTCAGCTGGACACCGTCTTTTTAAATATTGAACATGAAGAAACCGTTTTTACGATTCTTAGAGACATTGACGAGTGTGAAAAAGCTGGGGTAGCTATGGATGAAACTATGCGCATCGCTTGGACTAAGATTGCACGGTATTACAGTACAGAAGTAAGACTAGGGCCGGGTCAATATGGTTCGGCCGAGGATGTTGTGAGAGGCTTAAACGTAAGTTTAAGAAACTCAAACCTTACGAATGATTTAGTATATGAAATCGTAAACAACCCTGCACATACACTAATCCTAAAATCAAAGACTAACAGATGTCTTAAAGAACATAGAAAGTTCAAAATTCTAACCAACGGCCGATATAGCGCAGCCTTCCAAAGAGACACATTTCACGAGACACAGTATAACTTGTCCAGATTAATGTATCAATTGAAGATGGAGAAATTGGCTGAAAGGTCCCCAGACATGTGCTATATTTACAGTAATATAGTGGAGCACCAGTTTGTTGGGGATACCCAGGCACGCCTGCTGCGCATTGCTCACATCCCCAACCATAGAGGAAGGAGTTTGAGTATTACATATGACAGACCCCATTATGTGAATGTCGCAACTAATTTAATAACCAATATCACAATATATATAAGAACGATTGAGGGCGAAAACTTCCCATTCGGTAACGGGAGCTTAACAGTGAAGCTACACTTTCGACGCACTGAGTTATAATGGATAGAAAGCCTTTCACCGTCTATCGAGGGATGCGATACCAGCGCGGTAGTGGACTTGGATCCATTTTTTCATCCATACTACGTACGGCTGTTCCTTTGCTGAAGAGGGGTGCCAGATACCTTGGAAGGAAAGCGCTACAATCAGGCCTTAACACTGCAGAAGACATATTGGCCGGGGCTAAACCTAAAGAAGCCCTAAAAAAACATTTAAAGCGTACACGGAACGAAATCATCAAAGATGCAAAGAGAAAAATGCGTGGTGGCGGGAAGAAGAGGGCCCCCCGAAGAAGAAGGGGTCACGTGGTATTAAACGTAAAAGGCTATCAAAAAAGAAATGCTGTAAGCGAATGAAACCTATGGTTGACCACTTTTTTGACTGATATAAGCTAAGGATATTGATCTCATGAATCATAGTTTGTTTACCACTTGTCGAGAGAGGAGTCACTATTTCGCCATGGCACGCTTCATCCACCCATGTAGTTCACAATGCTGTAAGTCGGAGCTGTCCTTTTTTGAGCTCCCGCCAACCCAAGTTTCTATTGAGCACAGTGACTTTATTACAATTAACCCTTTAAACACAATTAGTTCCCCGAGTGCACCTATAGAATTCGTGATACCCAGCTCAGGTCCTTACTTTTTTGATCCAAGCTGTGTGCACATGTACGCTAAGCTACGTATAGCCCATTCTGATGGAACGGCCTGCGATGACAAATATGCTGTATACCCTGAAACAAACTTTCTGCACGCCATATTCAACCAGTGTGACGTATATTTAAATCAGACCAACATATCGGCAGGCACGGGGTACTATCATCTACGAGCCTATTTGGAAAATGTCCTCAACTTTTCCAAAGAAGCGAAGGCTACCTTTTTAAGTGCGGAGGGATATTATCAAACTAAAGATGAAAATAGTATAAAGGACAAATTTAAAAATTCTAAAAAGAAAATATACGAGTGTTTTGGACGGTTGCACACAGATTTCACTTTCCAGGAGAAGTTGCTTGTGAACGGGGTGGATATGAAAATAAAGCTCACCCGCACGAGTCCTGAGATCTGCTTAAATCTGGATGCGAATCAAGAAGAGGGCGCAAAGTCCGTTGTGGTTCACATTATGGACACATACCTCCGCGTACGGCGAGTGAAATTAAGTTCACCAAAACAACTAGAAATTGAGAAAAATTTACTAAACGCTACAGTGAAATATCCTATTAACAGAGTGCAGATCAAACTATATACGGTTCCTGCAGGGTTGGCATCGAAGCAGATAGAAAACATTGCCCTGGGAAATCTTCCTAAAAGGATATTAATCGGCATGCAGGACCACGCTTCGGTGAATGGAAAATATAAAAAGAGTGCCTTTAAATTCGAGAATTTCGGACTTAAAAATATAACTCTATACGTTAATGGCACTGCTTTGGGTGGAACAATGGGTACGGACTATTCATCAGACGCTGTGTTTACCTCTTTGTGCCAGAGCCTATAGTAATCTGACTCATATTGCAGGTGATTGTGAGCTTGGTAATGGGGTAACGCAGGAAGAATTCATTGATCAATTTAACCTTTATCCGTTTGACATTACACCTGACTTATCTGCTAGCATAAATACCCATTTAACACCACAGCAGAGCGGTAACATCTCAGTGCGGCTGGAATTCGCCAAGCCTATAGACGCTCCTATTAGTGTACTAGTATATCTCGAATCGCAAGCCCTAATAGAAGTAGATAGATTTAGAAGCGTTATCACTGACTTTTAAAATGGATGCTAATACACTTCAGAAAGTAATGGAGCGAGTCACACGTTCCAAATTTATCGGCGTGTTTGCGAAGAATGAAACATTGAGTTTGCCAAGTACGCGAGAATGCGGTAGTCGAACACAGACATCATCGGTAATGAAGGGATTCACTGGATCGCTGTCTATTTTAAAAATAGACAGCGCCTGTACTATTTTGATTCACTCGGTACTCAACCCTGGAGTGACCCTATTATTGTAAAATTTCTCGCTCAGTTACATATTCCCGAAGTTGTATGGAACCCATTTCGTATGCAGGGATATTTTACTAATGTTTGCGGAATGTACTGTGTCTCATTTCTCATGCATATGTCAAATGATAAAGAATTTATAAATTTTTTAAATTTATTTGACCCGTGTCACACTCACCGAAACGATGAAATGGTATGCAGACAGATAAAAAACCGTTTTCCAATTGTATGTACTCGTTGTATATTATAATGTTTTTGTTCGTATATTTGTATATTCGTTTATTGTACTGATTTCTTTCATTTAATAAATTTATGAAAATATATTGCGTCTTCTTATCCCAAAAAGATCGAAAAACACTTACATTATTTGACATTGTTGACTGATTAGTATATCATCCGTATTCCCTTCAAAAGATTGTATAACTCGTGTCAAATCCTCATCGGACCTTAAAGGAAAACATATACAGAGTATACAGACAGACAGATCCCCATTATGTGAAGATATCTTTGGTTCGATTACCAATTTCGATTTTAGCATAATGGGGAAATAACATTGATTGACATTTTTGGCGAGTATCTATTTGACGAAATACTACAACTCTCCGTATATATATAAAATCGAATTATGGACACTTACATTTCTATGGTAGTCCCTTGCGTCGGGTTGTAAGGAGCGTCACTGCAAATATCTTCTACGGCTTGCGTCGAAAATAGTTCGCCACAATCAACCGCATTGAAAAGACTAATTGTGGTTAATGCTGCAGTATCACGTTCTTCATACAAGTCTGGGGAGACGTACAGGTCCATGGTTCATTATTCACTGATGCGAAAATAGCTACTGTTACTCCCAACTGAAAATATCCCCTTTTATATGCACATTCGCCAAGCTCCGCCCAAAAGACCAGATGTCCGTCGTGATTGGCTGCCGATGTAGCTGGGTGGAGCTATGACGTGTACCAATCCGCTATAACGAGACCGGACAGTAAATATATATAAAATCGAATTATAGGCACTTACATTTCTATGGTAGTCCCTTATATTATATTTTTTACTTACAAATTATTAGTATTGTTTGTTAACATAATTGTTAACTTATTTATAATAAAGAAATTATATCCTAATTATATTTTAAAAGAACATTCGGTTTCAACGTTAAGCTGTGGTCTAAGGCGGCGTGGCATGAATAAATACTAAAATAAAATTAAATGTTAAAATCTTTATTCATACGTTATTAAAAGTTAAAAATCTTTATTAATAAAACAGGATAGAAGCATATGAAAGTCAAGGTAAACTATAGTTGTAAATTATAGTTAGGTTATACGATGTTTTTCGGACATACTACTGCCTCGGGTTAAATGATCCTGTTATTTTAAATCACGTATTTGAAAGAGTTAATCATTTGCTACATAGAAAAAATCGTGCATTACGATGTTTTTCGGATATACTACTGCCTCGGGTAAAATGGTCCTGTTATTTTAAATCACGTATTTGAAAGAGTTAATTATTATTGTTACATAGAAAAAATCGTGCATTACGATGTTTTTCGGATATACTACTGCCTCGGGTAAAATGGTCGTTATTTTAAATCACGTATTTGAAAGAGTTAATTATTATTATTGCTACATAGAAAATCGTGCATTATGATGTTTTTTTCGATTATTATTTATTGAACAAAACTCTCGCTCTCTTTCTATATATATATATATATATATATATATGTATAGAAAGAGTGGTCTGGAAGGAAGTTTACCAATGATTAAATTCTCTTTGCGAGTGACCCGTTGCCCGCGTCGGGCTAACCTTTGGTTAGCTTCCGCCCGAATTGTTCATTCTGACGAAGGTCGAGCTTTTCACTCCACCTTAGACCTACAGTTTAACGTGGATTCCGAACCACGACCCATCAGCAGCCCAGCGTCTTGACCACTAGGCCTCCTAGGGTGCCCATTTATCTACCAACCACTTTCTTTATTGTGTGGAAGGATGAACAGCTGGGTTTTGCCGTTTCATTGTAGAAATAATAATAATAATGATAATAAGAATTGATGTGCAAGGTGTTTGCAGTTAAGATGTAGTTTGTGTGTAAAAAGTTATTTATTAATAAGTAGAATTTAATTGGCTTCAAATTATATTTTAAAATACGCGTAAATATTTGTAGAAGTAATAACAATGATAAAATTAATATCTGGAGTCAGTGGTGATTTCTGCTCGAATAGCTTGTAGAAGGATAATCCCTCGGGCCGAAAAAGGTCCCTAGAGACCTTTTTCGTTCGAATCGTGTCCCTAGAGACACGATTCGAACTGATTTAGCTTCCGCCTTTCATCGTGTGTGTGTGTGTGTGTGTGTGTGCGCGCGTGCATGAGTTGTTTATTATATATATATATATATATATATATATATATATATATATATATATATATATATATATAATATATATATCAATTGGGGAAATCCAACTTTCTTCGTTTCTTTTAATTTCGTCATTTTTCATTTTTTCGTCGCAGGAATAAGGCTATATGTTTCATAAGTTTTCATCTCGTTTGGTGGAATTGTATCGTAAATTATCGTATTTCGAATTGTATCGTAAATGATCATTTCGTTTCGTTATTCGTGAGGGCTGAATTATGGATAACTATGTTATTTGTTTCGTTCATCTTCAAGTTTAATGAAGCTGTATTTAAATGAAGTTTCATAATTAATTGGTTTTACTGTTATTTAGGAAAATTTATATTGGGAGCAAACGTTACAATAATAAGCTTATGTCGATATAGTTACCCATTGAATTGGAACTCTTTATTCACGTTTGCTATTATTTATTGAATGGTGGATAATTAGTTGGGTAACCCTTATAAAAATTCGTTTTCTGTCTAACGAAATAGGGTAACTTTGTTAATTCTATTAAAGCGTAATGAAAGATGCGCTTGTGTTATTTTATACGGTTGAATCTTGTATAACCATATAAATATATATTGTGGTATTTTATATGATTCATTAGTTTATTATATATACAAGTACATTTGGAATAACAGCCGTTATATATGTGTTACACGATTAATGGGACACATGGCGCTATCTGGAATACCTTGCGCTATCTGGCAACTCAGCCAGAATAGAGGATTATAAAAGATCGCGAAGCTGTTGAAGAACCATTCCCCCCTCGGCTCCGGCCGAGTAAGGAGCTCTGCTCCTTCTATTTCAGGCCCTTTGGTAAACCCCATAGTGGCCTCTTAGGTTAGGGAAACGAAAATAAATTGGGGGAGAACTCCACTCTGTCCTTCAGGTGTCTCTCTCCCTCCTTCAGCTCTCTCTCTCCTGCATGTATCTTCCTCCTTCAGGCGTCTCTCTCTCCTGCATGTTTGCCTCCAGCATGTGTACTGCATGTGTACCTACTGCATGTGTGCGTATGTGTGTACCTACTGCATGTGTACTCCTGCATGTGTGCGTATGTGTGTGTGTACCTCCAGCATGTGTACTCCTGCATGTGCACCTATCCTCTCTCCTTCAGGCGTCTCTCCCTCCTACAGGCGTCTCTCTCTCTCTTCTTCAGGCGTCTCTCCCTCCTACAGGCATCTCTCTCTTCTTCAGGCGTCTCTCCCTCCTACAGGCATCTCTCTCTCTTCTTCAGCTGTCTCTCTCTCTCTCCTTCAGGCGTCTCTCCCCCCTTGGCTCAGCCAACTGGCTGATTCTGGCTGATTAGGAGCCTATAAAACAACGCCAGCCCGGCTGGAAGTCTTAGTGTGCACTTGGCTCCTGCCAGGTGAACACCTCTCCTCCTTTCTCTCCTCCTCCTCCTTTCTCTCCTCCTCCTCCTTTCTCTTGGGGGATAACGCCGCCTCCAAGTTTCCCCCCACCCCCTTTCCAACAACCCCCCTTTGCAACAACCCCCCTCCCCCTTTGCAACAACCCCCTTTGCAACATTACATAATAACCTGCAACATTCCTGCACTCTCCCCTTTTGCGGCTATACTACTATCCGCAAACTTTGAAACTGTACTGACTAGGCTGACATCTAAATCGTTAATATATATAAGAAAAAGCAAGGGGCCCAATACAGAACCCTGAGGAACGCCACTCGCTACATTAGCCCAACACGACTCCGCTCCATCAACGACCACCCTCTGTTTCCTACCTCGCAACCACTCTTCTATCCAATTTATTACTACACCCCTGATTCCATGAGCCTTAGTTTTCTCAATGAGTCTTTTGTGCGGTACGGTGTCAAACGCTTTTTGAAAATCTAAATACACTACATCAACCGCCCGATGTCTATCGTGAACGTCAACCACGCTTTGAAAAAATTCTAAAAGATTAGTTAAGCAAGATTTGTTTTGCCTAAAACCGTGATGCATATTTCTAACTAAGTTATGCAATTCTAAGTGTTCGACTATACGATCCCTAATAATTGATTCCAGTAGCTTACCTACAACAGACGTTAAACTGATTGGCCTCTAATTTCCCGCCGCACCTTTATCGCCTTTCTTAAAGATAGGTGTTACGTTTGCTAACTTGAAATTATCTGGTACGCACACCTCAGAAATAGACGCATTAAAAATCTTTGTTAGCGGCACAACAATGCTATCTTTTAATTCTTTTAGTTGTATAGGATATATGGAATCCGGCCCCGGTGATTTACGAGTTTTCATTTTATCAATATAGCGCATTACCACCCCTTCACTAACCACAATATTATCCAAAATATTACCATTATCAAAAGGTATTATGTCTATGACCGTAGGGATATTCGTTACATCTTCTATAGTAAAAACTGACGTAAAGAATTCGTTTAGCAAGGTAGCCATTTCCTTGTTTTCAGAAACTAAATCTCCGCTAACATTTTTCAACGGCCCCAAGACATTTTTTACTGGATTTCTATTGTTGACGCATTGAAAGAATCGCTTGGGGTTTTCTTTACCGTCACGAGCTATGGAGATTTCAAATTCGCGCTTGGACTTTTTATTTCACTTTTCGCTTCACGCCTTAGAGATATGTAGTTGTTTCGTAACCACAAATTGTCTTTATCGCACTTATGTAGCCTATAAGCCCTATCTCTACTCTTTATAATGTCTCCTACTCTAGAAGTAAACCACAAGGGCTTGTTATTTACTTTCGCACGCTTAATTTTGTACGGTACACATTCCTCATTTATAGTCCTAAATACTGTTTCAAACGATTCCCACATTAGTTTTGAGTTGAAGTTCCCCTTTACGTTTTCCCAATTGACGTGTGACAATTTATTTCGAAATTTACAAAAGTCTGCGTGCTGGAAGTTAGGAATTTTAGTCGAGTTAGCTGGCTTCAAGTGACTTACTGAGAGGACAAACTCTACCATATTGTGATCGCTATTGCTTAACGGTTCTATTACTTGAAGATCAGTAATTAGCCTATCATCCGTAGTTATTACTAAATCTAAAATACTGTCCAACCTCGTAGGTTCCCCAACCATTTGAATAAGAAAGCTATCCTCGAGAAAATTAACTAAACGATCACCTTCCGCGTCTCCCTGCATTGTATCGTAATTCACGTTGGCGCAATTAAAGTCACCCATAACTAAAGCCTGCTCACTACCTATTATTCTCTTTAGTTCACGATATTACGCTTCGTCCGTATCAGCTGTTTGATTAGGGGGCCTATATATAACCGCAACAAGAAGTTTGAAATCGTTCAATTTAAGTTCTGCTATAGTCGAATCTATTGGTTCTGGAATTGTGTGCTTTACTTCTATAACGTTCGCAATATTATCTTTGATATACAACATAACACCGCCTCCTCGCCTACCTTTTCTGTTTTTAACAAAAAGTCTATAACCTCTAATTTGATGCTCCCCTACAAAGTCACGTATTTCAGTGCTAAGCCACGATTCATTTATCGCAATTAAATCATAGTCTTTACAAGCAATTATAGAAAAAAATTCGTTTATTTTATTTCGTAGGCTACAAGCATTTAAGGATAGAACCTTCAAATTGTTTGTAATCGCGACACCTTCGCGAGCGCAGGGGGAATTTGTGGAATTTACGCTGGGACCGTTCGAGTTACGGCAGCCTGAAAAGAAGAGACAGTATTATGAAATAGTCTTCCTAAACGCGCAGCCCCAACGTCATTAAGATGAAGTCCATCTCAGAGGAACAAGTCCCTCCTGCCGTAGAAACTGTTCCAAAAATTCGCAAAATGCACTCCTTCCTGTTGGCAAAGAGACTTTAGGTTATTGTTAATATAGGTCGCCTTGCTGTAGAAATCGCTACGTTGGATAATTCGAGGAAGTATACCTGTTAAAACAATCTTATTAGTTTTTCCTTTAATCGCTCTAGTAAGTTCCTGTACCTAGCCGGCAGTTCTTCCGATCTAGAATTTAAAACGTTATTAGTACCGACATGAATAACACGTTGTGTCCTCGGTGGTACCGTCTGTAAAATGGTCAACACTATTAGTTATATCCTCCACCCTTGCACCAGGGTAGCAGTAACGGCGCCTACGACGAGGGTTTCTCCCAGAGAATTCCTCGAGCTGCCCTCGAACAATGGAATCACCAACGAGTCGTATTTCCGGTTCATCAGCATCTTCGAAACCTAAAACAGAAAACTTATTGTTTGTTATTACTGGTAGACAAGTCTTAGGGCTTCTCAATGGTGTTCCATTATGCACTCGAACGAAGGGTTAGGAACTAGGGGAAGAGAGAGGGCTATTAGTACTATTTATATTATTACTAGAAACTGAGGCAGGAGGGGTCGTAACTGGAGTCTCAAGGGATTCTAATTTTGCCGTCAGGAGCATCACGTTTTCTTCAAGCCTCACTCTGGCCTCTCTCTCACGTTCTAACTTGTTCCTCAGGACTTCCATGCTTGAGCACCACCTGCAAACTAACTGCTCATTATTATTCGCCATTGTAAACGCGAAAGCGGCAAATTTCCCTTCACAGCGACTGCAAGTACTTGACGGGGGTGCCATGCTTTTAATTAGTTAAAAAACAAACAAAACAAAAAACAAAAAAAAACAAAAAACGAGCGTTTGGAAATTAATAAATTACAACGTAGGTCTACCGCGTGCTTATTGTGCTCCTTGAGTGATGACTCGGATATAAGAAAATCTCGAAGCTAAAGCGAATATGACTATAAGGAACTTTCGATTCTGTACAAGTGAAGCTAAAGACGCTCTCTTTCGTACTTTCTGCAGTAATATATACGGACAGCAACTCTGGGTGAATTATAAAAAAGGTTCTGGCAGAACCCTAAATTTGCTGTATAACAGCCTAACAGGTCTTTTAGACTCTTACAAAAATTACCCCCGAGATGCTCAGCTTCGCAAATGTTTGCTACCCGCAATGTCCCGATCTTCCCGGAGGTAACACGATGTGATCAATACAGTTTGATGCAAAGAATTAAAAAATCAACCAACCCGATTATCCAAGCTCTCCACGAGTCCTGCCGTTTATCCTCTAAGTTACAGAATTCTTGGTACGAAAACGTTTGTCTGTAGCTCCACTTAACTTCGACATTACTGTATTATTTCTAATGAACTGTATATATTTCTATCCTTAGTATGTGAACTGTCATTGTATTAATAATACTTGCCATATGGACTATAGTCTGCCAATAAACCTTTTCATTTTCATTGATTTGTATTTATACTTCAATCTATACCAAATTATTTTTTATTACATACCATATCCATTTATATGAACGTGTATATATATATATATATATATATATATATATATATATATATATATATATATATATGTGTGTACAGTACAGTATATATATATATATATATATATATATATATATATATATATATATATATATATATATATATACACAAGCCCACCGAAAGGGTGGGGATACCGTGGAAAAAAAACCTGGGCTCGAACCTCTCGGGGACCCGAAAGAGGGGGGATAAAATCTAAAAATATTAATAAAGCAATTGATTAAATAACAGAGGAAATATAATTAATGAACATACATTTTACAGAGATTATCATAGTCAAACTGAAACAGATAAAATATTATCTGCGGTCCACCATTGCCCAAGACCAACTGACAGATCTGGGAACCATTGTAATTGAAAGCCAGTTAGCTCGTACTTTAAATTTCATCAGAATCATTTACCACTTTGCTAGAGAGAAGGCAAAGAAAGTACACTTTTAATAATGAAAATCTTGCAGTAAGCAATTGTCTTGCATGCATGGACTGGTACTGTATTTGTAAATTGTATGGTGATAGAATTAATATAATTGATTCCAAAAATAAAATGGTCATTTTCTTCCGAGTTGTTTATTCATACTGTATGTTTTGAATAGTGACTTCGATATATAATCAGTTTGCTCGTTATGTACACAAAACACACTTATAATAAAATACTAAATAAACAGGAGGGCCCATATACCAATCCTTCCCCGGGGCCTGGGGCAGCTCTCGGTGGCCATGGTAGTACCAGGTGCAGGGGCGTACCTAAAGTATTTGGCACCCGGGGCGGATCCTTCCTTTGGCACCCCCCATAAATAATTTTAAAATTTAAACACAGAAAAATATATTGTTTGCAAGTAGATTTTTAAACAGTACAGTACTGTTATAAGCAAATTGGAAATAAGAAAAATGCAGGACATTAAAAATTCAGTGAACAGGTAATACTGCATTTTATTTTATACAAAAAAACAGAAAATCCAGTCTGAACGCTCAGCCTATTCTTCAAAGGTAAATAGAGAGGATTCACAGTCTTTGCTTTCGAGCCTTAATTTCTGCAAATTGATCAATGACCTCATCAAAATTCACCTTTGCATATTCATGTTCAATTGAAAGTAAAGCCAGATTTGTCAATCTTGTCTGACTCATGGTCGAGCGAAAGAAATTTTTTATCAATTTCAATTTGGAAAAACTTCTTTCACATGAAGCAATAGACACACAGACAGTCAAAAAGAATCTCAAACACAGTGACAAGCTTGGCAAAGATTCACAAAAATCCCATTTCACAATAAACTCCAGAAACTGCAATGCTGTCCATTTCTTTGCCTCTTCAACGCTGATTTTGGCAGCTTCCAAATGCCTCCGAAGTCGTCCAATTTCCACACTGATATCTTCATCAGAGAATTCATCGAAAATCTGAGTCAAATTTGGAATATACTTCCGAAGTTCTTCTGTTGCAACAACCAAAGTGTTTGGCTGAATAACATCGAAGATTGACAGAATTTGATCCATTGCCTTAGAACGAATCTCCAATTCTTGATGAAAGCGATCAAGACATTCAAACATAGCCCTTTTTACTTCCTCTGGCAATGTGAGACCAGCATCATTTGCCATCTCTCCTGGCATCCTTTTTCGGAGCTTTACTCTCCTTCTTCTCTCCATAGAAATGTCCATTTCCTCACACTTTGTAGTTGCATAATGAATGGCCCTCTCCACAATTTCATTGCTCATTCAGAGCTTGGAGCTTCACAATGCACTTTTCAAGGCTGATTCCAACTATTTGCAAATACTTTTGTGTGAGATTAATTTCTTCCAGGACTTCACACCAGAAAGAAAGGTAACTCAAAAAAGAGAAATCACATACAGCAGACAGCAAAATCTGAGCTGATCCTCTTGTGTCTACATTTTCTTTGGGATCGCACAGTACTTCAAGGGTTGAGGTCAGCTTTTCAAAATTTGTCTTCACTGGTTTCACAGCGTCATAATGAGCACTCCATCTTCTCTGGGAAAGTCTTTTGACTGTCATGCCTACATTCTCCATCAGCACTTCCCATCGATGAGTTGAGACTGAAAAGAAGGAATAGACTCTCTCCAAGGTCCCGAAAAAAGTCACACATGAAGAAACGCTTTTAAATGAGTGCACTCCGCAAAGGTTCAGAGAATGATTTGCACAAGGCACAAACAAAGCCTTGGGATTAATCTCTCTGATCTTTGACTGACCACCACCATGAATCCCAGCCATAGTTGCAGCGTTGTCATATCCTTGACCACGGCACAGGTTTATGTCCAGTCCATCTCTCTCCAGATGTCTCAGGATATCCCCTGTGAGCTCAGCAGCAGTCTTTCCGGCAATAGGGAAGAAGCCCAAGAATGATTCCTTTACTTCAACTTTGTCACATTCAATATGGACGTATCTGATCACTTCACACATCTGATCAGTGTGGGACACATCAGGAGTGCTGTCAAAAAGAATCCCAAAATACCTTGCTTTCTTGATATCAGCCACTATTTTCTCTTTGACGTATTTCCCCAAAAGGCAAATGAACTCATTCTGAATCTTTGGAGATAAATACGAAGCCACTCTCCTCCTAGATGGAATAGAATGCTTAATCCTTACAAAATATTTTTTCAAAACTGGATCATAATTTGATAGCAACTCTACCAATTCCATGAAGTTTCCTTTGTTTGCTGATGACATGTCCTCTTTGTGACCACGAAAAGGAAGATTCTGGTGAGCCAGAAACAAGGTTACGTCCAAGAGGCGATGTAAAATATCCCTGTATTTCTTTCTCTCCTTGTCCATTGTTGCTTGATGAACTTGATCAATGGTTTTTTTGAAGCTTCAACCCTGCTCCTAAGGTCTTCTATTTCTCCAGGCATGAGAGATGCTGCTCAGAAGCCTCATGGTCAGACACCTTTGGGTTTAGCTTCCATCATGCTTGAAACCCAGTGACAAAGCTGGATGTTCCAATTCCTTTGTCATCAAGAGCAAACAGTCTGCAACAAAAACAAAAACTTTCTTTTGATGGAGAGTAACCCATCCATGTTCTCAAAACTTTCTCGCCATTTGGCAGAGCCTTATAGAACCATAGAACATTAGCACAGCTCTTCATTCCCGGGAACTCCAAGATCCGTTTTTGCACCGTTTAGTGACTGGTGATGAAAAGTGGATACTGTACCAGAATGTTAAGCGCCGTCGACAGTGGGTTTGTGCCGGAGAACCAGCGACACCACAGCCAAAACCAAATCTTCACCCTCGGAAGGTGTTGCTTAGTGTTTGGTGGGATAAAGGTGGTGTAATACACTTTGAAACCTTACCACACAACCAAACAATCACCGCTCAAGTCTACTGTCAACAACTGGATCGATTGAACACTGCACTAAAAGAAAAGAGACCTTCTTTGGTTAATCGGAAAGGAATCGTGTTCCACCACGACAACACACGTCCTCATACCACTCGGATCACTTCTGCAAAAATTGAGGAGCTTCGGTGGGAAAAACTTCCACATCCTCCATATTCTCCAGACCTTGCGCTTTCAGATTATCATCTCTTCAGGAGTCTGCAAAACTATCTTGACGAGAAACAGTATACTTCTTTAGATGACCTGCACACCAGTCTTTGTACGTTTTTTGCCTCAAAACCGCCTGAATTTTATGAAGATGGCATTGAAAAACTTGTTGGACGTTGGCAGTGTCACTGATTCCGATGGAAAATATATACTAGATTAAAAAGTTTCAGTTGAGCTTTTTTTTTTGTCCTTCAAATTCCGATCGAAAAAACGACATTACTTATGGGATGACCTGATAATATTACACTGGGTAACAAAATTTGAAAATTTTTCTGTTTATTGTGATTTTTCTGTCGTTTCTTAATGATTTCGGGGCGCTGATTCCAAAAATGATATTGGTTTTGCTCTATCATCAACCGTTTCAAAAATATAGGTTATCACACTTTTCATATGGCAAAGTATATAGAGAAGGCTAACATAAATATTTTCTGAAAATAAAAACACTCGTGGAAATTAATGTTTACTGAGCCAAAATTGTTTGACAAACCCAAAATGGTGCAAAGGATATAATATATATCATGAGGAGAACCGATAAGAGAATAACAAGCCTCGTTATGCAGTGTGCGTTCTTTAAAAATGCATTGAAGAACGCGACTTCCGCGTATGAACATTCTTATCCTTTCTGATCAGCGACCATACGTAGTCTCCCATCATGGAAGCATCCCAATGGCCCTGGTACCTTTTCTCCATCGTTTGAATATCTTGATGGAATCTTTCGCCATGTTCTTCACTCACATCGCCCAGGTTATCACGAAAAAAGTCTAGATGTGAATGCAGATAGTGTAATTTCAAAAACATACGGTACCCCATTTTGCCATAGCACTTAATCAAGTTTGACATTAACTCCTTATAGTTTGGTGCTTTATTTTTGCCTAAAAACCCACAAACCACATCACGGAAAGCACACCAAGCCTCTTTTTCGATCGGAGTCATCTTGGCTTCAAGGTTCTTTGAATTCAACTGCGCCTTGACTTGTGGTCCTACAAAGATGCCAGCCTTGATTTTGGCCTCAGAGAGTTTAGGGAACATGACCCGAATCTTTTGGAAAACTTCCCTCCAAAATCTAACGCAGTTACAAACTGCTTAATTAGACCCAACTTAATATGGAGAGGTGGTAGCAGAACTATGTCAGGCTTCACAAGAGGTTCCCTGAGTACATTGTACTTTCCTGGTTGCAGTCCTTCACGTGGAGGCCACTGAACTGTTTTATAGTGCTCAGTTGAAGCCCTGCTATCCCACAGGCAAAGAAAACATGAATATTTAGTAAACCCTCCTTCTAAACCTAACTAGAAACCAATCATTTTGAAATCACCACACACGTCCCAGTTATATTGTTCATACCTGATTTGAATGAGCAGTTGTTTGACATTTTCATAGTCCTCTTTCATTTGAAAAGAATGTGCAACTGGTATAGATGGATATTTGTTCCCATTGTGGAGTAGAACAGCTTTTAAACTCCGAGTTGAACTGTCAATAAACAGGCGCCACTCTGAGGGTATATGTGTTAACCCAATAGCTGTAAAGAGACAATTAACCTCGCTGGAATAACAGAGAGAGCCATTGACATCGTAGAACCTTGCAAACTCTTCATGCCGCTTTCGGTATACAGTGCTCTTGCAATCTTCTCCAAGCAAATTCCACTCTGAGTCTGGAGGTCAGAAGCTTAGACCCTGATTTCGTCAGACCCAAATCTCTAATTAAGTCGTCCAATTCCCTCTGATTTGGAAAGTGAGGGTTTGTACTGAAAGTTACTGTATATTCTTCATCATGACTGTCCTCACCAGCCGACATTTCAGATAAGCTAGCTGCATCCTTATTTTCAACCTGCAAAGCAAAGAAACAAAATATAGGCATAGCTATATATGTAGAAGAGCATCAGCACCAGGAGCGGCTCGCAGGTAGGCACTGTGGAACTGCAGCACCCCCATGATCTTTATATTTAAAATAGCCTCTCTGATTGTTTTTTTTCAATGAACTTTGAGTTTTTAAATCAGATTATATCCTTTTTTCCTTAAACTATTTCAATGCCGAACGAATGAATCACGAAAGTAGCTTCAGCCTTCCCGTGGAACTGCGTACTTAACAGTTCCAGATTTCGTTCGAAACGCTTGAAACCTCGGTGGCGGACGTACGAAGAGCGAGTCAGAATCGCGGGTTTAAGAGGATCCAAAGCACTGTGGACAGGGCAGTGCCGATTTGTTTGTTTGACGTGGTAGTTGTGTTGCTGTATCGTTCTAATTCGAAATTTAATTTCCGAATTGCATTTATCAATGATTCGTTATCATTTATTTTTTGTCGTGAGATTGAAGTTAATTATATAATAATTGGATTATTTACAATATATAGCTTTCATTTCTTAGAATATTTTTTTCGCAAGTGACTTTTTGTGTTTTGAAATTTTAACTAGGCGCCTATTCTATTATCATGGCTGCGCTAGCCCCAGAAGTGAGTCGGGTGACAGTGAGTAAAATTCAGTCTCGTAATTTTTCACAGTTATCTCTTCAAGAAAAAATAGCTATTAAAACTGAAGGACGCCCTACACCAGAAATTCAAATATCTCAGCCCGGAATAAGTAACAATAAGAAATATATTCGTAGTTTTAATTCAGAATGGTACCAAAGAAAAAGTTGGCTTTGTGGTTGTAAAGTTAAAAATGCATTATTTTGTTTCCCGTGTCTACTACTCAGTGGTGACTTGACGTGGACAAAAAGTGGTTTTACAAATATAAACAAAATGAAAGAAAAAACTGAAAAGCATGAGCTCATAAAAAATCTTTTGACCATCCCCATGACTACATCCGAGGCCGAACGCTGCCATTCAACATTAAAAAGAATAAAGACGTTGTTAAGGAGCACTATGAATCAGGAAGACTAAATGCTCTTGCAATGATTTTAATAGAGAAAAATTTGATCAACAGTACACAGAATTTCAATGAAAAAGTAATAGACCTTTTCGCTCAGAATAAAAACAGAAGAATGGAATTTGTTTATAAATATAATTTTTGGCAAATTCGAAATTACCCGTTAAGCGTAAGTACCCTATAATTGATTTTATGATACTATTGTACTTATTTTTATGACTGAGTAGTGAGTAGTTATCTATTATCTATTCAACTTTCTCTCTCTCTCATATATATATATATATATATATATATATATTATATATATATATATATATATATATATATATATACTGTACTATATAATCGACACAATTGTTCGCAATTTCTGAGGCAGCACCCCCATAACTGAAAGTCACGAGCCGCCACTGACTGCACTAAGAAAAATCGACACATAATGACCCACAGTCTGTAAATACAGAAGGTAAAGTAATGGATAGATACCTGTTCTGGTGGACGTGGTATTGGAAGAACTTCGCCATGTGGTACAGGAGCTATGGACGACGCTATGCTTGGATACTGAGGAGTCTGCCTTCCTTTAACTCTCCTGTACTTAGAAACATCTACCATGCAGTAGTAGCAATCGTCGTGGTGGCTCTTTGGTTCTCTCCATATTCTGAGTACCGCAAAGGGCATTGCCTTGCGTACTCCCCGCAGCCACCCTTCAAGTGTGGAGCGGCAGCTTCCACAGATCACATGGGGTGCCCAGGGCTTATCTTGGTCACCCATAGGCATACCAAAATAGAGCCGATACGCGATCCAGAACTTGGTGCCTTTCACAATCTTGTGCGATACTTGCTTGGGGCCTATACAGGGTGTCCCAGAATTAACTATCTATTTCAATGAAATCGGACAAATTTAATAAAAACTGACATAATTTTGTGTTTATTACTAAAATATGATACAAAAACAAATAGATTTATAAATCATAAGTCAAAACTTATTGAGAAGTTTCAACATGTGCACCGTCTGTATCTCTGCAAATTTCAAATCTATCCTCAGCGCTGCGAACACATTTGGCATTTCAGGTGTTATCTCCCGCACTGCAACTGGATGCCGTTCTTTAAGTTCAGCTAAACTATTGATCTTTTGGCGATAAACCTTTGTTTTTATGAAACCCATGCAAAGAAATCCAGGGGTGTCAAATCCGGAGACGCGGAGGCCAAGATCGAGGTCCTCCACGTCCAATCCACCGATTCGGAAGGCGTCTGTTGAGGTATTCTCGAACAATTAGAGCATAATGACATGGTGCTCCATCTTGTTGAAACACAACATTATCAAGAATGCCATCATCAAGAAGCTGTGGTTCGAGAAACTGCTGAAGCAATTCAAGGTAGACGGTACCTGTTACAGTTGCTTCCGCAAAGAAGAATGGCCATAAATTTTGGATTTGGTCATTCCAAGCCACACGTTAACTTTTGGAGAGTCTCTTGCCATTCTATGACTTCAGACGGTCTTTCATTGGACCAGATACGACAGTTGTGTCGATTGACTTTACCACACGTGTGGAAAGTCGCCTCATCAATGAATAAGATGTTATCCAATAAACTTTCATTTTCGATTTGATCCACATTTCTGCACACCTTGCTGCTCGATTTGGATAATCCTCTTCATTTAGGGCATGCAGTACTTGAATGTGATAAGCCTTTTTCATCAGTGTCGAACGCAAGATTCTATGAACTGTTGTCTTGGATATGTGAGTCTTCGACCGGCCTCCCTAACCGAAGTTGTTGGTTCATCCAAACAATTGTCGTACCTGTTCGGTACTGTTACGTGCTGTCGTTGGGCGTCCTCTTCCCCCTCGTCGTGTACGGATCCAGTTGTTTTAAATTTGTTCACAAGTTCACGATCGCTTTGTCTGTAGGACCGGTTCTGTGGAATCTTCTTGTAAATTTTTCTCTGATTTCATTACATTGCATTCCTTTGATACGGGATGTTACAACAAGATGCGTTCTTGTGTATTCATTATTAATAGGGTTCTGAAGAGAATGAAAATAAAACTATGAAAACTATGAAAAATTATGAAAATAAAATTATGAAAAAAATTTAGAAATTTATACATTTTTAACACATATTAAACATGATAAACATAAATAAAAGTGTTTTTAAAAAATTTGTCCGATTTCATTGAAATAGATAGTTTAATTCTGGGACACCCTGTATAATACCCACAAACGTAGCAGAATATATCCGGCGAGTGTTTACAAGCTCTAGTTGCCATTCTCTTTACCAAACTGTACTACATTAGTCTAACCTGCAATATAGAGAGAAGAGTTATTAAATCTGCACAGATTACAGATTCCAGAAAAAATGTATTCACACCACTGAAATAATGTTCGCAATAAAAAGATCGATAGCACTCAAATCGTCAGCACAGAGAAGCCAGAACACAGTACCTCAGTGCTGGTAACCATCAGACAAACAACCTGCTTTTTTGTTGCTCACACTTACTGACTTCTCAGACTCTGCGCTCTTCTTTATATAGCACAGTGGAAGTTTCGGGCAATTTTTAGAGCAAGAAACTGTCAACGAACATCCGGATTGTTATCAACAATTCCTGATTATTCTGATATTGCTGCGCCCATAACAACATTATACTGGTAAAACATGAAAAATGGATTATCTCTGAAACCATTGATGATACACACAAACCAAGGCCAGATTTGGACTCAGCGCCCACAAATGCATATAAAAACATAAAAAATTCTACATAAACGGAATCAGTGTTACACAGTGTTATTGGGCTAAAGCTCAAATTCCCCATATATCACACCAAACAATAGTTAACTCATCAAAAATGTAATAGAAAGTTATCGAAACAGCCAAAGTAGCGAAAAAGAAGTGTTTCATTATATGTAACACGTGAAGACTTTCGTAAATGAGAGCAGTAGCATGTTTGCAAAAATGTAGAGTGGTGGGGTGAAGGGAAACGGGGGTGTGGGTAAAAGCGGGAATAAAAGAGTAAGAGGAAAAGGGCAGATCTCAAAGGGGGTGGGGGATGATAAAGGTTGATAAAGGGTGAAAGGCGAGTGCAGTCACCCCATAAAAAGAAAGGAGAAAAAATTAACCTAACCTCTTAAAGGTAAAAGAAAAGAAAGTAAAAAATTGAACCGAACCTAACCTGAAGCTAAAAGAAAGTAGAAAATGAACCTATCCTAACCTAGCACAGCCCACCCAGAACCGATATTACAACGCTGATATAATTAACAACATCGCATATTATATATATATATATATAATATATATATATATATATAGGGATGCGTGTACGAGTATATAGAGTAATGAAAGTCACACACGAACTTAAACACCGTACCACACTTAAACGAATAGAGGAGCTTAACTCCCAACTCAAATCTCCCGCACAACCACATTAGAATTACGGACTTCAGCAACCAATGCATATATATATATATATATATATATATATATATATATATATATATACACAGTGAGGATTTGTAAAAACTTGCATTTGCTGACGAGCTGTATTTAAAATTGAAATAACCTCTCGGGAAACTAACATAAATCGCCCCTTTTATCCTGTAACCCAGTAACATTTTAGAAGTGTTGAAAAGTATTAGTTAACTTTTACGATTAGCTTCATAAACAATATATAAATTCTTAAAATACCGTAACTGAATCTTTTTAACGCAGGTAATAATGTTTCCATTATGTACTTAGTTGTTAACACGTTTAAGAAAGTGAAGGCAAGGAATGTAGTGAGAAGATGGCAAGTGGCGGCCGCCAGGAACGCCAACTTGAAAAGGCAACTGATAATAATTGCATTGATGGACGAGCTACTATGCTTTATTGCCAACAAGATTGACTATCTGGATCCAGTAATCATTACCAAGCTATGTGTTGATTTTTATGATGAAAAAATTTAACCCCCAAAAATTGATGTTTGAGTTATGTGCTAATAATGATACGGGTAGGTTAATTAAAAGGCAGGGCCCTAAAAAGAGTGCTCAAAATATTGAAGACATTATTAGAATGTTTCAGCAGAAGGGTACTGATACCCCACTGTTTGTAGCTCAAGATTTGGCTAATCTACCCCCAGTGTCAATGGAAAATATAGATGTTTGTTCGCTACTTGCATCTATCCGGAAAGTGCAAGAGGGGTTGGTCCTCCTGAGAGGGGCGATGGATAATCAAGCTACAAGCTGCAGTGGTTTGGTAGAAGTATGTATCGACACTGCTTCCCGGGTGGAGGCACTAGAAAGATGGAGGGTGCAGTCTTTCCCACCAACATTGCCAAGCCCCATCTCTGTGAGGGTCCCATCAGAATATGATGGGGCAAGGGTACAGGTGCTCTCTCAGCCTCCTTCGCCAGTACCTAGTCACACCCCACTCAAAGATGGAGCACTGCAGGAGGAATTCCCTAAAGACCTGTGAGGGGCAGGGTGCAGCCTACTCCCAGATACACGAGTGCAGAGCCCTCTGCCACTCAGCCTCATCCTGGATCCATGAGTGCAGAGCCTTCTGCCACTCAGCCTCATTCTGGATTCATGAGTGCAGAGCTCTCTGCTTCTCAGTCTCATCCTAGATCCCTGAATCCAGACACTGCTACATCGCCAGCTCAATACCATCTCACACAGGGTACCCCCAAGGGGCCTTGGTGAATCAGGATGTTGGGAATGCAGTCGGGGGTCATGATGAGGAGGCATCTTGGACAATGGTGGTAAGGATGGGCCGGAAGCGAGCGAGCTAATGGTGGTGGTCCCTCAAGGGGGTCTGGTCCCACTCATGCACCTGGCTACATGGAGTCAGCCTGTGGCAAAGGCTGGCAGAGAACGGCGGGGTATCATAGGGGGTGCCAAAACAGATCGTATGATGGCTGTACCAACGAAGACTGCAAACATTTTCGTCTCGAGATGTCGACCTGATCTTACGGGCGAGGAACTGCGGGCATTTGTGGAAGATAAAGTGAACCTTCAGGTTACATGTAGGAAAATTGACTCCAGATGGACTACGTACAGTTCCTTTCAAGTTACAGCAGTCTGTGATGATTCAGGGGTATTTATGGATCCAGCAGTATGGCCGGAACGAGTATATGTGCGGCGTTTCTATGAGAAGAAGGGAAGAAAAACACATGCAGCCCCTCTCGCAAGTGCTGGAGAGGGTAATTATGGAGACATCATGCGTCGTACTGTGGAGGAAAATCCAGCTGGGTCTAGTGCTGTAACTGCTGTGCCTGGTATAAGTAGAATTCAACATGTAGAGATGGCTGGCAGAACTCCTGCATCTTCCTAATTGCAACATTCAAGGTAATCTCTTATAACTATAGAGGACTAAGCTTAGGCAACAGCAAACACAGGCGGATCATAATTGATAAGTAGAGAATATTCATTATTACTGATTAGTGTTTTCATGTTGATGCCTTTATTTTTCATGTATGTGTTTATGTTTTGTTTGTATGTTTCAGAGTTCCATCATTGTTTAGAGTTAGGGATATTGGTCAATAAACATAATAAGTGGAATCTTATTTATGATGGAACTTTATACAAAACAATAGTGAATCTCAACAGGTCAACATGCCCGTGGTGAAATGTCCAATTGAGGGGTGCGCATATGAGACCCCCGCACACAGCAACGCCATTGTAGCAGCACTCCTCACAGCCCACTGCACTGTCCATTCCGTGTCCGCTGCCGGCGCCACGGCCCAAGTGGAGAAGGTGAAGAGACCAACAATATCTTCAGCCGGTACGAGCGAGGAATGGTCCTACTTCACATCGCGATGGATGGACTATGTGGATGCCACCAAAACCACGGGTCGTGACAAAGTGCTGCAGCTACTGGAGTGCTGCGATGAACCCCTTCGCAAAGACCTCACACGATCAGCCGGTGGTAGTCTGACAGGGAGAAGTGAAAATGAGGTGCCCGCAGCCATAAAGAAACTCGCAGTCAGAGCTGTTAGAGGATGCTGGTTATTCTCTGTCTGCAGGAAACATGGCTATGGAAACAGGACTTAAAGGACCTGAATAACTTGCCTAGTAACTTTTATTGGGATAGGGGAGGCCGCCAGATATAGACAAGATGGTCTCCTTGCAGGCCACCCACCTGGTGGGGTAGCTATTCTATGGAGGTTGGGGTATGGGAAATATATTAGTGAATTAAAACTTGGTTTGAACTGGCTAAATGGAATAGAAATTTGTGTAGACAATAAAAAATTTGTAATTCTGTGTATCTACTATATACCTTTTCAGGCAGTTGATAATGAAGACGATTACCTCATTAAATTGGGGAAGGTCAGCAGTATTATTGATGAGTTGGATACGACATGTGCAGCTATTATTGGCGACTTTAATCCTAATGTGCTTACTGATAATTCTTTGTTTAGCCACCACTTAAAAGCCTTCTGTGAAGATAACTTGATCCTTTCATCAATGTGTAGTCTTCCTGGTGATAGCTTTACTTATGTTAGTGATAGTTAGCACACCACCTCATGGTTGGATCATTTGTACTTGTACACCTGATGCAAATCAGGCAGTTCTGAATATGGCAGTTTTGTACTCCTATACTAGTTCTGACCACATGCCCCTATTAATTGAGTTTGACATTAATTGTATTCCAATGCTATCACAGGTAAATGATACACGTAAAGCGAAGTTAGACTGGTCCAAAGTTGATGATGAGGGCAAACAACAGTATTGTAATAAGTCTGATGTATTGCTAAGTAATATATCTATCCCTAATGATGCTCTAGCTTGTCAGGATGAAAACTAGAATTTAAAAACGTATTTTGGCATTTAAAGACACGTATGAACAAATTGTTTCCTCTCTCAATAATGCTAGCCTAGACTTGTGTAACAACTTGGGGTTAGTGACCCCGCCAAGTTACTAGGTTTCTAAACAACAACAAAGGCACTTACCGGTACTTTGATTTAGATCTTCTTTAGGGCCTAGCATAGATTTCCAGCGTCCCACAAAGCGCCTACCAAACTCTCTAACTTTACTAATTTAGAAGCTCTCGACATCACCCCTACACTTATATACTGTTAGACAACTTCCTGCTTACATTATAACATTTTAACAACATCATCAAATTAAACTTAGCACCAACGATTTAGTCAGATATGAATAACCATGCTCTTAATCCAGCCCAAACAAACGAACAGACCGCGTTCGGCTGTTTATCCTTTTGTATTGCCATTCAGCTTTCTTTTAGTGATTTTTCGCTTTAGTGACTTTTAGACTATATACATATATACACGCACACATACAGGGTGTCCGAGAATTATCTGTACAATTTTTGGCTGTTATTAAGTCAACCATGAAGTGTAGAAATTCCAGTGTCGTCCCATTTTACAGAGAATCTCATTAAATTTTTTCTGATACCAAGTTTTGACAAGTTTTTTAGAAATTCCAGTGTGTCCGAACATTATCTGTACAATTTCATCTTTTAATAAAATTCTTGATAACACACGTAAAATTCTTAAACAAGATTATTTAGAATCTGTATTTTCAAAAGTTTCTTTTATTAAAGTAACGTTGTTACAAACATTCGATATGTGCACCATTAGTGATTCGCAAAACATCCAATCGATACTCCAAATGTTGCCATGTACGCTGCAGCATATCCACATCAATTCGCTCAATAGCAGCTGTGATTCTTGCTTTTAAATCATCAATGTCTGTCACCCGCGTACATTTCTAAAAAACTTGTCAAAACGTGGTATCAGAAAAAACTTAATGAGATTCTCTGTAAAATGGGACAACACTGGAATTTCTACACTTCATTGTTGACTTTTAATAACAGCCAAAAATTGTACAGATAATTCTCGGACACCCTGTATATACACAATACACAAAACGAACAGACCGCGTTCGGCTGTTTATCCTTTTGTGTTGCCATTCAGCTTTCTTTTAGTAACTTTTCGCTTTAGTGACTTTTAGACTATATACATATATACACGCACACATATACACAATACACAAACGAACAGACCGCGTTCCGCTGTTTATCCTTTTGTGTTGCCCTTCAGCTTTATTTTAATGACTTTTCGACTACATATATATATATATATATACACACCATCTCAACTTAAATACCTTTAGAAGAAAAAATTATACATGTAGACCTGGCTGGAGCGACTATGTGGCTGAACTTCATGATGCATTCAGAGATGCTTTTTTTAATGTGGTGTGAACAAGGAAAGCCAAGACAAGGCCCTGTATTACAACAAAAACAGAGGGCTAATGCCAGGTTCAAGTATGCATTAAGGTATATAAAAAAAAATCATGAGGATGAGGTAAGCAGGGATGCTCTGGCTAGAAAGTTTGCCAGTAAGAATCCAAGAAATTTTTGGAACGAATTAAAAACAATGAATAATAGTGCAATGTCTCTCCCTACTAATATTGAAAATGTAACTGGGACTGAGAATATAATCAAGTGGAAGGAACACTACAGTGAGTTATTCAACTCTGTACACAAGAACAATAATGTTAAATGTGATGCTACCAATAGTCCAGATATAAGAGTTAGTGTATTTGAGGCTAAACAGGCCATAAAATGTTTGGATTGTAACAAATCATGTGGTATTGATGGTATTTCTGCTGAGCATCTGAAATTTAGTTGTGACAGATTAGTGCCTCTGTTAGCTTTGTGCTTTACAGGTTTACTCATACATGGTGTTTTGTCGGATACAATGTTATCCGTTGTTTTGGTGCCGTATTGAAAGATAAAAAGGGTAAAATTGTTAACAGTAAAGATAACTGTAGGCCAATAACCTTGGCCAGTATTATGTCTAAGGTGTTTGAATATATACTCATTAATAGACTTGAATGTTCTTAGAAAATCTAGAAGAGGAAGAGCCATTGTTGTCCCAACGCGATATGATGACTAAGCTGATTGATGCAGCATTGCTTGTATATATTAAGTTAAGGTGTGTATATAAGGGGTTCCAAAAAACCTTAGCCCCCCCCCCCCCCCATTTGCAGCTTACATGTTTACTTATATCGAAATAGTTTTTAGTGATTATAAAAATATATAAAATTCTTTATTTATTGCAGGTATTAAAATTACTCTAGCTGATAGTGATAATATAATAGCTTCTCAATTAATTGGTGATTCGGAGAGGCAACGTGTGATAGATCGCATACGAGCAATAACATTTCGGGAAGCTCGTGATGCTGGAGCCACCTTTATAACACGTTCATGGGTTGGAAAAAGTTGCGAAGAAGTGAGGACTTTGTCAAAAGAAATTGGAATAAATTTGAATGAATGTGAAATGGATACAACCAAATCTGGGCGCCCAAATTTGCCACTCTCTCAGGAAACAAAGGACATCATTAAAAGCGGTACGCGTAAGCGGAAAAACAGCTGTGCTAAACTTTCTAGAGATCGAAGTGTTGAGAAGAAAGATCGTTAGTGGTGAGATCATTCGACTGTACCGTCATAGGTAAGGTTTAAAGCCTTGGCATCAACTTCCAAAGCCAAGAAAAACTCAACTTAACATCGATGACAGAATGTGGTTTGCCCATTATCTTGAAGATTAGGATGTGGATGATTTCATGCATTTAGCTGTCTCCGATGAATTTTTTGTTTACGTAACACGTCGGCCTAACTACCAAAATGATCGAGTGTGGGCCACAACACCAGATGAAATCGATGACAATGAACATTATCGCGAATTATTAAAAAGTCCAGACTGTGTTGGTGTGTTTGTTTTGTTCACTGCAAAGAAGCTCATGTGGGTGCTGAAGCCAAATGGTCAGAGTTGGGATGGACAGTATTTTCGTGATATTATTCTATCCCAGCATGTCATTCCTTTTCTAAGAAATCCAAACAACGTTATGGATGTTGATCAGGTCACACTTCTGCACGATAAGGCCCCATGCTTTAAGGCATTAGCCACTCAACAGTTGTTGCGGAACCATGAGATCGATTTCTTTGGAAATGAAGAATGGCCAGGAAATTCTTCTGACCTGAACGTATGTGAACACATTGGATCAGTTATAAAAGACAAGGTTGAATGTCTCTTGTTTCAAGAACCTGCAGCAAATCGATTTTCGAAGGATACAATGACGCAACACACTGAAACTGTTTTAGCAAATTTGCGTAACGATCAAGATCTATTCACGTCACTTTTGGCAAGCTACCCAAAGCGAATTCAGGCTGTCTTGGAAGCCAATGGCGGGAACACCAAGTTTTAATTGTTTTTCATTAAATGCAGGATTAAATTCTCTTTTGTAAGGTATGTTTAGTTTTACTGTACCTCTAATGGTTTAGGCCATAGGCGGGGGAGCTAAGGTTTATTGGAGCCCCGTATATCCATCTCATAATTGTAAGGTTAGTGAAAAATTCACTTAATTTAGAGCTAGCATTTTTGGGCTCTTGTGGCATCATTGTTTGGGCACTCTTGTGGCATAATTTTTTTGGGGCGCTGCGCGTCCTTCCTACTCGTTTGTTGAATGCGGCACTTACAGGGTGTGGTCTTATAGAGAGCTCTCTTGCAGTTCAGTTTGGTTGTTTAGATACAAGATTGTTGCATCGTGCAATGGTGCAGGTTGTGTTGTTGTTGTTGCAAGGTTTAGAAAGAAGACCATAAATAGTGCCTCTTTTGTTTTTTATCTTAATTTTACGCAACTGAGGCCTAAGGTAGGCCCACATCAAGTCAACAACCCTGAGGTAGGACCTAATAGGACCTCCAAGTCCGTACTTTTTAGTCTAGCTTAACTTGGGCTGTAGGTTGAATTGGCCCTTCAGAGCTTGGCCGTTCACGGCTCAGCTGGGATTCTGGACCCAATAAAATACAAAATTACCATGGTCCTTCGAAACCGGATTCTAGCCCAAGACTGAGTCAGTAACTATTTTCCGGCAAAGTTCCGATTGTGCAAATTGTAGCCCAAGTTAGGCCTAGACGGGTTGAACATAATTGAGTTAAGGTCCCAGGGTAGAAAGTTTGGTCGCCCAATTGCGAAACTTGGCCACTAGTCTGTCGTTGTTTTGGGCCTACATTTTTACCGGCTTGGTTAATTTGGTTTATTATTCGTAGGCGAAGGTTGCAGACTTCAGTGCGCCAGTTACTTGTGTGGAAAATTTGGTATTCCATACTGGTGGTTGGTCAGTACCCAACCCAGCAATTCAATTTATTTGAAAAAAGAAAAATTTGAGTTTGATCAGTTTGGTTAAGTATTTTTGCCAATTCAGCTTATTTGGTATTGAACCCAATTGTTGTTTGCATTGAAGATGAGTGCAGCTGAATTGAACAAGTTTAAAAAAAGGAGAAGCGCCTACAAAGGTCTAATTACGAAGGTCATTGCCACTGTAGATTCTGCCATAGAGCAAGAGGATTTAAGCTTAGTGATTGCACAGCTTTCCATATTACAAACTAAAAAGGTTGCTCTAAACGAAGTAAATGTTAAAATTGAGGCTCTTATAGAAGAGGATGAAATAGAAAATAACATAATTTACTTTTAAGAGATTATTGATGACATAATTAAAGTATGCCACATAGCAAGAGTTTAGCAGCTCAGTACAGTTAGAGACCAGGTCTAATAATGAAACACAACCCTCAACAAATGGTGTTTGTGAAGTTAAGGTCAACAGATCTGCAGTTCAATTACCGAGGCTTGTACTCAAAACATTTTCTGGGAGTATTCAGGAATGGCAAGGATGGGCAGACAGTTTTCAATCAGCAGTTCATTCTAGTCAAGTGTTAAGTGCGGTGGAGAAGTTTAATTATTTGCAGTCCCTCTTGGAAGGGGAGGCAGCAAAGACAATAGCAGGATTAGCATTAACAGAGGCTAATTATAATGTGGCTTGGGATATATTAAAGAAACAGTTTGGTAAGCCAGAGATCTTAATTAAAAGCCACCTCCGTGAACTTTTAGTTATACCTCCTGTTAATAATCCCAATAGTGTCAAGGAGTTACGGCAGTTATATGATGAATTTGAAGTTAGAACTAGGTCCAGTGGCGGCTCGTGACTAAAAATTCTAGGGGTGCTGTCTCTAAGAATGGGTTGAAATAATTACTGAAATAAAAGGATGAGCATTGAGCAATGAATAAAAGTTTCAAAAGTTATTGAAAAAGTTATTCAGTGAGCTCATCCTTATATTGTTCTTGATTATTTAAATTGTAAATAAAAAATTTAGGGGTACTGCAGTTCCGCAGTGCCTACCGACGAGCCGCCACTGACTAGGTTCCTGGACAACTTGGGTGCAGGAATGGAAAGGTATGGTATAATGTTATTCACTATACTGGAGTCTAAATTGCCTAGCTCAATTTTGCTTGAATTAAGTAGGGGACACTCTACAGAACATGTGTACATTCCCCTTCAGCAGATGTTAAGTCT
The DNA here is from genome assembly GCA_023014485.1 of Bathynomus jamesi. Classification (NCBI taxonomy): domain Eukaryota; kingdom Metazoa; phylum Arthropoda; class Malacostraca; order Isopoda; family Cirolanidae; genus Bathynomus; species Bathynomus jamesi. The sequence continues at coordinate 284,122 of JAJOZX010000552.1, read as the reverse complement.
TTTAAGCACAGAATTAGCAAGACGAGAGGGAACTGAGTTTGCACAGTGGGATGTTAAACAAGGGGACAAAGGCAGGCACAGCACCAAAGTTTCTACAAAAAGGAATAGCCCAGGTACAGTGTCAGCTCTACATGCATCCTCTGAGAATAAATTAAAGGGAATCAAGGATTGCATATTTTGCGAAGGCAACCACAAGTCATATAAATGTGAGGTGGCTGAGGCTTTACCTGTTGAGGGGAGAAAGGACAGGGTAACAAAGTCCACAGCATGTTTTAAATGTTTTTTGAAAGGTCACAGACCAAGGTTTTGTAAGTTTAAAATTTTGTGCAAAAAAATGCCATGGCCGGCATCGGCCATTATTGCGTGAAAACACTCCTAGTAGGCCTACCTCAGAAGTAGAGACATCAGTGGCACATGCCACTGCTTTGAAAGGGAGTAAAAGTAAAGGAGGATTATTGCAAACAGCTGCAGCATTATTAATTGGGAATGATGGAGAAGCTACTGTAAGAGTGTTGTTTGATACTGGTAGCCAGTGTAGGCCAGAGATGGGCACCGTTACTCAAAATTGTCGAGCGTTACCGTTACTCGTTACTCTCTTAAAATGACCCCGGCGATACCGATACATCGTTACTTTGAAAATATCTTAAGACGATACCGATACTCGTTACAGTAACGTCGTTACTTTCGTTACTCGTTACATTGGTAAATTCATATATCATAATTGTATATCGTAAATAGAATATTAAAGCAAGCATAAAAAGTATGTAAAAACAAACGCAACTGTTTTTAGATAAATGGAGGTTTATTTCTGACAGACAATGATAACAGGACATTTTTGACAAAAAATATTATTTGAATAACAGAAAATTAAACACAGAAGTAAACAAACATTTTAATAGCAGCTGATGTAAAATAATAAAAGACATTTCCAAAAATATATTCTTCGAGGAAAGCAGATGTGTCGTCATCCTTCGAAGAAGAAGCTGACGAAAGGTATTCCATATTTAACAACTTTAAACAAAGGAGATGCACACCGCACGAATGCTACACTGCTACACTATAACTGAGCTCTACCGGCAACAAGACTGATGCAACGTGACAAGGACTGAACAAGTTCTAACAAGTATGAACTGTATGATACGCCGCCGAAAGATGTATTTGTATTTTTCACACATAAAAAACAGTATGTAACGAGTAATGGAAATTCTCGTTACTTTTGCTAAAATTATTACGGGCGTTACCGTTACATCGTTACATTAGAAATCTTGCTAAGGCGATAACGATACTGGTTACAAAAGTAACGCCCGTTACTTAAGCCGTTACATGTACCGCGGTACTGCCCATCTCTGAGTGTAGCTTTATTAAGACCAGAATTTCCAGAAAATTGAAGTTTAAAGAACTTAAGAGGGAAAATTTAAGAATTTCTGGGTTTGGGATGTTTCGTTCAAAACCGAACCAAAGTTAAGAAGGTAGAAATTCTGGTTAAGGGGTTGTTACCACAAGGTCCCACTATCAAGGTCCAAGCTGTAGAGATTGAGAAACTTTGTGCTCCAGTCACTACTTGTTTAGATATGGCATGTGTCCAAGAATTGCGAGTTAAAGAAATTAATTTGGGCAATAATAAGTTTGAAGGAACGGAAGATATTAGTCTTTTGATTGGAGTTGACTATTATTGGGACTTCATCACTGGTAATATTGTCCGCACATCTCGAGGTCCAGTAGCTATTGAAAGTAAGCTAGGCTCTTTTTGTTAAGATTGAGGAGAACAGCCATGGTTTGGAAAGGCATTTGAAAGCATTTTGGGAACTTGAATCCATTGGCATAAAGGACAAACAGGAGAAGCAGGCGAGTACAGTGAACAGTGATGTTTTAGATCAATTTGAAAAAGGGATTGGGTTTAGAGATGGTTGCTATGAAGTTGGCCTCCCTTGGAAGGATTCTTGCAAACCCAGTTCAAACCTTCAGCTAGCTAATAGGAGGCTGGAGACTTCATTGTACAGGCTAAGAAAAAATGAGGAGTTGTTAATTGAATACAATGAGGCCACCCTAAGCTATGTAAGGGAGGGCTATGCTGAAAGGGTGCAAGGTGAGCTGGTGAGCCAGGAGGCACATTATCTGCCACATCATGCAGTGGTACGGCGAGACAAAACTACCACCAAATTGAGGGTAGTTTTTGATGGCTCAGCCAAGGACAAAGGTGGTGTGTCCTTGAACGACTGTTTGGATGCTGGGCCAAATTTAAATGCAGATTTATTTTCCTTGTTACGGAGATTCAGGTTTGGTAGAGTAGCATTGACTGCAGATGTGAAGCAAGCCTTTTTGCGGATAAAGTTAAAACCAGAGGACAAAGATGCAGTAAGGTATCTGTGGGTGGATACGAAAGACTTGTTGGAAAATGAACCTAAGGTTCAAGCATATAGAATGAAGTCAGTGTTGTTTGGCCTCAGCTCTAGTCCATTTCTGTTGGCAGCTACTATGCAGTACCATTTTAAGAAATATTCTGAACTCTATCCTAACACTATTGAACACATAAGGAAAAATTTTTATGTTGATGATTTGCTGTGTTCCGGGGATAATACAGAAGTGACTAAACAGATATTCATGGAGGCTAGAGTTATAATGGGGGAGGCTGGCATGGAGCTTAGAAAATGGCAGACCAATCATTCTGTTACAACAGTTTATGAGTCAGTCCTGTGTAGTACCTGATGCAGCAGAAAGTATTGAGGATTCTGGTATTAAGGAGTTGTGGGCAATAGACACAAAGGTGCTAGGCATTGTTTGGCAGCAAGGAGAGGATTTGTTTACCTTCAATGGGAAATCTTTAGTAGAGCTGGCTGAGAATGAGACAAGGTGGACAAAACGTACAGCTCTTAGTTTGGCTTCAAAGGTCTTTGATCCTCTTGGATTCCTGGCTCCATTTATGATAAAGTAAAAAAATTTGGTTTCAGAGCCTCTGGAAATTGGACTTGGTTGGGACCAAGAGTTATCTGATCATATGGTGGTAAGGTGGAAATATTGGTTCAAAGAATTGGCACATCTTGGAGACATTGAAATCCTAAAATGGTACTTTGGAGAGTTGAACAGTAGTCCAGACAATTTGGAGCTGTACATCTTCTGTGATGCAAATGAGGAAGGCTATGCAACTTGTATTTATATAAGAGGCACATTCAAAGAGGAAGTAAGTTGCAGGTTGGTTGCTGCAAAAAGCAGAGTAGCACCTTTGAAAAGGCTTTCTATTCCAAGGTTGAAATTGATGAGTGCAGTTATTGCTAGTCAGCTTGCAGTTACAGTGCAAAAGTCTTTGGCCCTTTATGAAATTCCAAGCTATTATTGGACAGACTCCACTATAGTTTGGCACTGGTTAAGAAGCCAGGCAAGGAAATGGAAACCATTTGTTGCCAATAGGGTGGAGGAAATTCAAGCACACACAGATCCCAAGCAATGGAAGCATTGTCCAGGCACCCAAAACCTAGCTGATTTATCAACACGAGGAATTTCAGTGAAAGATCTTGCACAGTCAAGTTTGTGGTGGAATGGGCCAGAGTGGCTAAAACTTGGAAGTGAAAACTGGCCTTCTAATCAGCCTATTGTAGGAGAATGCCAGGCTCAAGAAGAATGGGTGAGTGAAATGAGAAAATGCACTGTGAACAGTTGTGAAGTTGTAGTGCTTTGCACCACAAGATTATTCTTTATTAGTGAAAACTGCCACAAATTGGCATGAGTGAATTATTTAAATCTAAATAAATAAATACAAGTTAAATGTCTAGTGATCAAATTTAATTCTTAAGAATTCAGAGTGGTGTGACTAGACATGAATGGGCTTTTAAGGATTATTTTGGCTGGTTGGTAAAATTATTAAGTAAAAACAAACTTGTGTGCAACGACAACACAAAGGACGCCAAAAACATTATTATTCGAAAGCACCCGCCAGCAAGCAAAGTTCCTTTGTGGTATGTTTTGTATTTTTATATTCTTTACTATTTCATATCTGTATGCAATACCGCATACTGCAGATACTAACGCCTTATAGTTTGCAATTAGTACAAGATTCATACTACAAATAGTAATGTAAGATTCATATAATAAATTACTTAGGCTAAGTTAGGTCTAGGCAAAAGCCAAATTGTAACTAGCCTAACTGAGGCCTACCATAGTCTTTGTTTTAGATTAACCTCAGCTATATGTTGAAGAGGCAAAGGCCTGCCATTAAATTTCTTAGTATATTTTACTTTATAAGCCTATTATGTTTCAGTTATTTTCTTAGCAGATGGCCTACTAATCATTTGTAGCCTACATACTTCCTTTAGTTTCCCATTCAACTTAACACAATCCCATAACCAGAATTAACTGTAATTTATCATCCACAGGTTACTGGGCCTATAACTATATGTATTTTAATTATTAATTATTGCCATTTTTATTATTCTTTTTCTCTGAAATATACTTACAGTATTCTTGTCTGTCTCTTTGCAGACAAGGTTGTCATTGTGGCTATTATTATTAGTTTATTATTACTATTATTATTATTTATTATTACTATATTATTATTACTATATTATTATTACTACTATTATTATTATATTATTTATTATTTGTATATTTGTATTATTGCATATTCATTATTATAATCAGTATTATTTGCAGACTGTTATATATTAGCCAAACGGGCCATTATTTAATCTCACCATTATAAGTCCATCAAAGTTGTTACGGGTAAAAATCCCCTTTGCATATACTCATTAATTGTTGTCAATAAAATATAAAAATTCATATTGATTTAATAATCAGTCCTTCCCTTCTTTTATTAAAATTAACTTTGCGCCGCAGTGCCGGATGCCAATCTAGTACTTGGGCGCTGGTGACCCTGGCATATAGTTAATTATCTACGTAAACTTGTAAAGGTCTAAATAAATAAAACTGGACTCTTACAATTGGTAACCTCCTGGAGTGACCAAACACCGTAATTTATGCAAAAAAAAAAAATTTCTAAAAGTTTTTTCTCAATTTTTGTCAATATATTCAGTCTGCATCTATAATTTTATTAAATTCACTAGTACTAAGCACCACTGTACTGCAAGTGTATTCTATTGCAAAATATATTCCTTTTATTTGCCTTTTTATAAAATTCAGCATTTTCTAAAGTTTTTTTTGTGCAAATTTACTTATTTTGCAAACAGCCTATACGCAGACTATTTTTCTGCTAATATTGGGCTACATCATAAAAAATTTTTTTACTTATATTTTGTAAACAGCCTATACGCAGACTATTTTTCTGCTAATATTGGGCTACATCAAAAAAATTTTTTACTTATTTTGCAAAAGCCTATACGCAGACTATTTTTCTGCTAATATTGGGCTACATCATAAAAAAAAAAAAAAAAAATTTCACGTAACTTTTTGTTATTGGCATTCATAACTAATTGAGTCTCATACTCAACCAAGCTTACCTGAAGCCATTATTTACATTCAACAACATTTGTTGAAATCTTGTCAGTTTGTGACACATTTTAAATTTTTTTTAGTACCTTGTAACAAATAATAGCCACAATGACCAATAACAACCTAGGGTCATCCAATGGTGGTACTCCAAATTCACCACCTATAACGGACTTTCTCACAATGTATCAGCCTACCACTCCACAATTCACCGCTGAAGAGCCTGGAATCTTTGTGAGTCAACTGCGGGATTATTTGAGATAAAAGGAGTTACGGACCCACGAACCAAGTTCCTTGTCACAAAGAACCTCCTGCCTACACAAGTATACAAAGTAGTGCGGGATGTAACTCTATTGCCTCCGTCTGACCAAGCTTTTGAGAGCCTCCTCAGCGAGTTAGTCAGGAGACTCGGCCAATCAGAAGAAGAGCGACTCAATGCTCTACTCAAGGACCAAGTTCTTGGGGATCAAACGCCAACAGCCTTCCTGAGACATCTGCAAGACCTGGCTGGACAGACCAATGAAGACGATAAAAACTCACCCTTAATGCGACGCCGCTTCCTCAATGGTCTCCCTACTGCCCTACGGCCAATGCTCCGTTGTATGCCAGATGATACAGACCTCCTCACAATGGCCAAAACAGCTGATAAGATGATGATTGAAATCCACCTTGGCCAAGTAGATAACCACACCCATCACCCCCAAATCTGTGCCACGCAGGACGACAATCTGAGTCCGGCTGCACAAGGTCTTAAAGTATCCAACGAAATTCTACAAACACTTAAAGATGAATTTAAAGCTCTCCGAATAGAGCTAGCTAACAACAGGGAACGAGAGAGAAGTTCTTCAAGACGAGGACGACCCTCTGGTCCAATTAGAGCCTCCCAATATGAACCTGGACAACGCCTCGTTCTCCTACAACCACAGCCACCGCAAACAGGTCAGTTGGTTGCTCCTAATCCAAATCTATTAGCCTTACCTCATCCTCAATCCTCAATCCCCACTACTCAGCCCCATTCTCAACCTATTTCCTTACCACAGTCTACTGTTCATACCCCTCCTTGCTGGTATCATGAAAAGTTTAAAGATCGTGCAACGCGCTGTCTCACACCTTGCCCATGGACTCCTAACCCTCCTTTAAACTAACCAGGCTGGTGTCACAGGCGTCTGACGCTACAGCCTCTCAAGCCTCTCCTCCTATCCTTACTTCAACTAACCCTACCACTACCTCATTTAACACTGTCAAACCAACACCTACGTACGCAAGTAAAGTTAAAGAATCGCAACCTACTTATTCAACCACAGCTAATTTAATACCCCCAACTAATTCTCCAAATACAACACAAACTCCTTCCCACAGCAATACTAACCTTCTTCCACAAAAATTTAATGATTCACAAACTACTGCACCACCTGGTCCAACATTCACCTTGCATGATCCACTTTCAGGCTATGCATTCCTTATTGACACTGGAGCTCAATACAGTGTTATTCCTGCAACAGCCGCAGACCGTGCAAACGGACCTTCTCCTTTCATTTTACGTGCAGCTAATTCTTCATCTATTCACACTTATGGACATCGTTCTATTTCAGTTTCTCTTGGACTTAGACGTGTTTTCCGCTGGATATTTCTTGTCGCGGATGTATATACTCCAATGTTAGGCTCTGATTTTCTTTCTGCTAATGATTTATTAGTTGATGTTCGTAGAGCACAATTAATTGATAATGTCACACATCTTTCAGTAATTGGTTCTCCTACCGTGCACCCCTCTTCATTATTGGCAAGTTCTCTGCCACAGTGCTCACCTGCTATAGAGCAGCTCCTAAATGAATTTTCTTCACTTACTCAACCCTGTTCTAAGGATACCCCTATTAAACACACTGTTGTCCACCGTATTGATACGGTAGGCTCACCTGTTTTCACCCGCCCACGTCGCTTAGCTCCAGATCGTCTTGCAATTGTGAGACGAGAGTTTGAACACATGCTTGAACTCGGTATTATACGGCCTTCAAGTAGCCCGTATGCCTCTGCTTTACACATGGTCCCAAAACCTACACCTGGAGACTGGCGTCCATGTGGAGATTATCGTGCTTTGAATGACAACACGATTCCAGATCGCTATCCCCTTCCTCACTTACACGATTTTACTTCTGCTCTCCATGGCACCACAGTATTTTCACGCCTTGACTTGGTGCGAGCCTTTCATCAAATTCCTGTACACCCTGATGACATACATAAAACTGCTATAACAACCCCTTTTGGGTTATTTGAAATGACAAAAATGCCATACGGACTGCGTAATGCGGCCCAAACTTTTCAACGCTTCATTGATGAAGTGTTGAGAGGTCTCTCCTTCACTTTCACATATGTCGATGACATTCTCATCGCAAGTTCTTCTCCCTCAGAACATATTCAACATTTACGCTTAGTTTTTTCTCGGTTGGCAGAATATGGTGTATTGCTAAACCCTGAAAAATGTGTCTTTGCTGTAGATGAACTCACCTTCTTAGGACACAAAGTTACTTCGAAGGGCATTTCTCCTCTCGAAAATAAAGTATCTGTCATAAGGTCTTTCCCACAACCGCAAACTCAAAAGCAACTTCGCCGCTTTTTAGGGATGGTAAACTTCTACCATCGCTTCATTCCTCAGTGTGCAAACATTCTTGCACCCATAACCTCTCTTCTTCGCCAATCAAAAAGGGGCAGATCCACTGCAGTTCTGTGGAACCCCGAAGCTACCAACGCTTTTTCACAAGCAAAAGAGGCTATAGCACGAGCTACATGCCTTGTTCACCCTCAACCAGACGCTCCTCTGAACTTAGCCACTGATGCCTCTGACGTTGCCGTGTCAGGAGTGCTCCAGCAGCTTGTTTCAGGCGTTTGGGAACCTCTCGCATTCTTTTCACGCAAGCTCTCACCTTCACAAATGAGGTACAGCACTTTCGGTCGAGAGTTGCTGGCGATATACCTCTCCATCCGTCATTTCAGGTCATTCCTGGAAGGACGTGACTTTAGCATTTTTACGGATCATCGTCCGTTAATATTTGCTCTCCATTCTCAATCAGACTCTCATGCTCCTAATGAGCGAAGATACCTTGATTTTATTCTTCAATTTACTTCAGACATTCGACACATTTCAGGTTCTTTGAATGTTGTGCCGGATGCGCTGTCTCGCATCTCAGCAATTTCTGACCCTGGACACTCTCACATCAACCTTTCAGAGATGGCTAAGGCTCAGTCCACGGATACAGACCTCCAAACTCTTATTAATTCACCCACTTCATTGCAAGTCCGCTCTTTACCAGTTGAACCCAAGTCAGACTTACTAATTTTATGTGACGTCTCGACTGAGCATATTCGACCGTTGGTCCCACAAGGGCTGCGAAGAGCTGTTTTTGCTAAACTCCATTCCCTTTCTCACCCGGGAATTAAGGCCACCCAAAAATTAATTGCAGCTAGGTTTGTATGGCCAAGTATGCACAAAGATATCCGCAATTGGACTCGATCTTGCCTTCAATGTCAGCGTGCCAAAGTTCACCGACACACAAAGTCAGAAATTGGTACCTTTCCTTTGCCAAAGGCTCGTTTTGAGGCCATACACTAGACATAGTCGGCCCCCTCTATTCTTCTCGAGGTTATACCTATCTTCTCACTGTCATTGATAGGTTCACAAGATGGCCAGAAGCTGTTCCTTTGACTTCTTGTACTGCTTCTGCAGTAGCTCACGCCTTTGTTTCATGTTGGGTTTCCCGTTTTGGAATACCTGCAACCATTTGCACAGACAGAGGTGCCCAGTTTGAATCGGCCTTATGGAAGGAACTCATGCTCCTTCTTGGGACTGAGCGCATCAGAACAACAAGCTATCACCCGCAATCCAATGGGGTGATAGAACGCTTCCATCGTCAACTTAAAAGTTCCTTGCGAGCCACTGATCCATCTACTACATGGGTGGACAGGCTACCCTAATCCTACTCGGAATTCGTACTGCTCTGAAGACTGATCTTGCATGCTCTGCAGCAGAATTAGTTTACGGTACCACACTCCGGTTACCCGGAGAATTTTTCACACCTACACCCATTAACCCCGCATGTGATCCTGCTTCGTATGTTAAGACATTACGCTCTGTTATGAAGCAAATTCGTCCCACAGCACCTAGAACTTCCACTTCACAAACTACCTTCGTTTCCCCTGATTTACAAACTTGCACACACGTTTTCTTGAGACATGATGCTCACCGCTACCCTCTTCACTGTCCCTATGATGGTCCCTTCCTTGTGCTAGACCGTAGACCCAAAACTTTCATCATTGACAAGGTGGGCAAGCGTGAAACCGTTTCTGTGGACCGCTTGAAACCAGCATACCTTGATTTTTCTCCAACAAAAGATCCTATCCTCCCTCAATCTTCTGTACCTCCACCTCAAATACAGGTACAGCAACCTATCCTCCTCAATCTTCTGTACCTCCACCTCAAATACAGGTACAGCAACCTATCCTCCTCAATCTTCTGTACCTCCACCTCAAATACAGGTACAGCAACCTATCCCTCCTCAATCTTCTGTACCTTCATCTCATATACAGGTACAGCAATCTACCCTTCCTAAATCCTATGTACCACCACCTCATCCGAGGGTACAACAATCTATCATCCCTCTTCCAATTCTCCTTCATTATCGCAACCAACTGTCTTTGAACCAGCCAGTGGCTCCATCGCACAGGCACCAAGAATCCCCTTCCCCCAATGTCCCTACTGCACCTGTAGCACCATCCATGCCTTCAGAACCAGTGCTGCAGGATATTGCCATCCAAAAGCAAACAACGACTCGTTCTGGAAGAGTCATTCGTAAGCCAGTGCGTTTTGACATTTAAGTGTTTTTTTTTTACCCCTGACAACCATGTTTTTGGGGGGCAGTACTTGTAGTGCCTTGCACCACAAGATTATTCTTTATTAGTGAAAACTGCCACAAATTGGCATGAGTGAATATTTAAATCTAAATAAATAAATACAAGTTAAATGTCCAGTGATCAAATTTAATTCTTAAGAATTCAGTGTGGTGTGACTAGACATGAATGGGCTTTTAAGGATTATTTTGGCTGGTTGGTAAAATTATTAAGTAAAAACAAACTTGTGTGCAACGACAACACAAAGGACGCCTAAACATTATTATTCGAAATCACCCCGCCAGCAAGCAAAGTTCCTTTGTGGTATGTTTTGTATTTATTTATATTCTTTACTATTTCATATCTGTATGCAATACCGCATACTGTAGATACTAAAAGCCTTATAACTGTTTGCAATTAGTACCAAGATTTATACTACAAATAGTAATGTAAGGTTCATATAATAAATTACCTTAGGCTAAGTTAGGTCTAGGCAAAAGCCAAATTGTAACTCTAGCCTAACTGAGGCCTACCATAGTCTTTGTTTTAGATTAACCTCAGCTGGATATGTTGAAGAGGCAAAGGCCTGCCCATTAATTTTCTTAGTATATTTTACTTTATAAGCCTATTATGTTTCATGTTATTTTCTTAGCAGATGGCCTACTAATCATTTGTAGCCTACATACTTCCTTTAGTTTTCCCATTCAACTTAACACAATCCCATAACCAGAATTAACTGTAATTTATCATCCACAGGTTACTGGGCCTATATAACATATATGTATTTTAATTATTAATTATTGCCATTTTTATTATTCTTTTTCTCTGAAATATCACTTACAGTATTCTTGTCTGTCTCTTTGCAGACAAGGTTGTCATTGTGGCTATTATTATTATTAGTTTATTATTACTATTATTATTAGTTTATTATTACTATATTATTATTACTATATTATTATTACTACTATTATTATTATTATTATTCCTATTATTTGTATTATTTGTATTATTGCATATTCATTATTATAATCAGTATTATTTGCAGACTGTTATATATTAGCCAAACGGGCCATTATTTAATCTCACCATTATAAGTCCATCAAAGTTGTTACGGGTAAAAATCCCCTTTGCATATACTCATTAATTGTTGTCAATAAAATATAAAAATTCATATTGATTTAATAATCAGTCCTTCCCTTCTTTTATTAAAATTAACTTTGCGCCGCACTGCTGGATGCTAATCTAGCATTAAGGCGCTGGTGACCCTGGCATTTAGTTAATTATCTACGTAAACTTGTAAAGGTCTATAATAAATAAAACTGGACTCTTACAAAGTTATGCAGCAAGACCCCATATTGAGTCTTGAGGAAATTAGCAGTCTGGAAAGGTTGTTAAGAGTGAGAGCATGGGTATATAGATTTACAAACATTAAGGGAGAAACAAGAAGGGAAGGAATTCTGAACAGTAATGAGATTCAGCAAGCCAGGCGATACTGGGTGGTATATGTGCAGAAGGAAAAATTTGGTGAAGAGAGGGAATTGTTCACCAGTAGTCCATTACAGGTTCTGCCAACACATTCTGCTCTCAAGGGTTTGGATGTGTTTTTGGATCAGGACTTATTGAGAGTAGGAGGTAGACTACAGTTTTCTGGGCTTCCAGAGGAGAAAAGACATCCAATTTTGCTACCTTCTGGGGGGCACTTTATGGAACTTTTGATCCTGGATACGCATCATAAGTTGTTACATGCTGGAGTTAGAGAAGTGATAATAGAGATCAGACAACAGTTTGGGATTCAAAAAATTAGACAAGCAGTAAAACAGGTCTCGCATAAATGTGTGGTTTGCAAGCGTTGGAGTGCAAAGCCTAATTATGAAAAGGTGGCTCCACTTCCAAGAGAACGGTGTGCCTATACTGTCCCATTTGATGTAGTGGGAGTAGACTTCGCAGATCCAGTCTATGTGTATGAGCAAGGGAAGTCTAACAAAGGTTGTATATGTCTTTTCACACGTGCTACCACCAGAGCAATCCATTTGGAGTTTGGTAAGCAACTTAAGTAGTGATGTCCTTTTGGCCTTTAAAAGGTTTGTGAACAGAAGGGGTTTCCCAAATAAAATCATATCGGATAATGCAAAAACCTTCAAAAAGGCTGCAAAGGAACTCCTAGAAGTTTGGTCCTTGCTAAAAGAGGAAGGATTCCAATCCTACTTTTCACACCAAGGGGTACAGTGGGAGTTTATTGTTGAGAAAGCACCATGGTGGGGAGGATTTTGGGAAAGGCTAGTGAGAAGTGTAAAGTGTCCATTAAAGAAACGTATAGCGGTCGTCAAAGGGTTAAATTTGACTATTATTTATCCAAGATTTATCTTGGAACAAAATCTATAACATTTTCTATAAGTACAATCCAAGCTTAGTATTCAAAACTTTAAAATCTGTTAAGAAAAGTGGGTCCTTTCATTTTGCCTGGCCTATCATAGCATAACAATCATTCCTCATTTATCATTTTTCTTTGCGTTTTTTTATAGTTTAAAGTATTAAAGAAGACTAACTTATTTATTAATTCTAAATGAAACAAATTTAAATCTACCCAACGTCAGTCTAAATGAAACAAATTTAAATCTACCCAACGTCAGTCTAAATGAAACAAATTTAAATCTACCCAACGTCAGTCTAAATGAAATATATTTAAATCTACACAACGTCAGTCTAAATGAAACAAATTTAAATCTACCCAACGTCAGTCTAAATGAAACAAATTTAAATCTACCCAACGTCAGTCTAAATGAAACAAATTTAAATCTACCCAACTTCAGTCTAAATGAAACAAATTTAAATCTACCCAACGTCAGTCTAAATGAAACAAATTTAAATCTACCCAACGTCAGTCTAAATGAAACAAATTTAAATCTACCCAACGTCAGTCTAAATGAAACAAATTTAAATCTACCCAACGTCAGTCTAAATGAAACAAATTTAAATCTACCCAACGTCAGTCTAAATTAAACAAATTTAAATCTACCCAACGTCAGTCTAAATTAAACAAATTTAAATCTACCCAACGTCAGTCTAAATTAAACAAATTTAAATCTACCCAACGTCAGTCTAAATTAAACAAATTTAAATCTACCCAACTTCAGTCTAAATTAAACAAATTTAAATCTACCCAACTTCAGTCTAAATGAAACAAATTTAAATCTACCCAACTTCAGTCTAAATGAAACAAATTTAAATCTACCCAACTTCAGTCTAAATGAAACAAATTTAAATCTACCCAACTTCAGTCTAAATGAAACAAATTTAAATCTACCCAACTTCAGTCTAAATGAAACAATTTAAATCTACCCAACTTCAGTCTAAATGAAACAAATTTAAATCTACCCAACTTCAGTCTAAATGAAACAAATTTAAATCTACCCAACTTCAGTCTAAATGAAACAAATTTAAATCTACCCAACTTCAGTCTAAATGAAACAAATTTAAATCTACCAACTCAGTCTAAATGAACACATTTAAATCTACCCAACTTCAGTCTAGATGAAACAAATTTAAATCTACCCAACTTCAGTCTAAATGAAACAAATTTAAATCTACCCAACTTCAGTCTAAATGAAACAAATTTAAATCTACCCAACTTCAGTCTAAACGAAACAAATTTAAATCTACCCAACTTCAGTCTAAATGAAACAAATTTAAATCTACCCAACTTCAGTCTAAATGAAACAAATTTAAATCTACCCAACGTCAGTCTAAATGAAACAAATTTAAATCTACCCAACGTCAGTCTAAATGAAACAAATTTAAATCTACCCAACGTCAGTCTAAATGAAACAAATTTAAATCTACCCAACGTCAGTCTAAATGAAACAAATTTAAATCTACCTAACGTCAGTCTAAATGAAACAAATTTAAATCTACCCAACGTCAGTCTAAATTAAACAAATTTAAATCTACCCAACGTCAGTCTAAATTAAACAAATTTAAATCTACCCAACGTCAGTCTAAATTAAACAAATTTAAATCTACCCAACTTCAGTCTAAATGAAACAAATTTAAATCTACCCAACTTCAGTCTAGATGAAACAAATTTAAATCTACCCAACTTCAGTCTAAATGAAACAAATTTAAATCTACCAACTTCAGTCTAAATGAAACAAATTTAAATCTACCCAACTTCAGTCTAAATGAAACAAATTTAAATCTACCCAACTTCAGTCTAATGAAACAATTTAAATCTACCCAACTTCAGTCTAAATGAAACAAATTTAAATCTACCCAACTTCAGTCTAAATTAAACAAATTTAAATCTACCCAACTTCAGTCTAATTAAACAAATTTAAATCTACCCAACTTCAGTCTAAATTAAACAAATTTAAATCTACCCAACTTCAGTCTAAATTAAACAATTTAAATCTACCCAACTTCAGTAAATAAACAAATTTAAATCTACCCAACTTCAGTCTAAATTAAACAAATTTAAATCTACCCAACTTCAGTCTAAATTAAACAAATTTAAATCTACCCAACTTCAGTCTAAATTAAACAAATTTAAATCTACCCAACTTCAGTCTAAATTAAACAAATTTAAATCTACCCAACTTCAGTCTAAATTAAACAAATTTAAATCTACCCCCAACTTCAGTCTAAATTAAACAAATTTAAATCTACCCCCAACTTCAGTCTAAATTAAACAAATTTAAATCTACCCCCAACTTCAGTCTAAATAAAAAATTTAAATCTACCCCAACTTCAGTCTAAATTAAACAAATTTAAATTTACCCCCAACTTCAGTCTAAATTAAACAAATTTAAATTTACCCCCAACTTCAGTCTAAATTAAACAAATTTAAATTTACCCCCAACTTCAGTCTAAATTAAACAAATTTAAATTTACCCCAACTTCAGTCTAAATTAAACAATTTAAATTTACCCCCAACTTCAGTCTAATTAAACAAATTTAAATCTACCCCCAACTCAGTCTAAATTAAACAATTTAAATCTACCCCAACTTCAGTCTAAATTAAACAAATTTAAATTTACCCCCAACTTCAGTCTAAATTAAACAAATTTAAATCTACCCCAAACTTCAGTCTAAATTAAACAAATTTAAATCTACCCCAATTTCAGTCTAAATTAAACAAATTTAAATCTACCCCCAACTTCAGTCTAAATTAAACAAATTTAAATCTACCCCAACTTCAGTCTAAATTAAACAAATTTAATCTACCCCAACTTCAGTCTAAATTAAACAAATTTAAATCTACCCCCAACTTCAGTCTAAATTAAACAAATTTAAATCTACCCCCAACTTCAGTCTAAATTAAACAAAATTTAAATCTACCCCCAACTTCAGTCTAAATTAACAAATTTAAATCTACCCCCAACTTCAGTCTAAATAAACAAATTTAAATCTACCCCCAACTTCAGTCTAAATTAAACAAATTTAAATCTACCCCAACTTCAGTCTAAATTAAACAAATTTAAATCTACCCCCAACTTCAGTCTAAATTAAACAAATTTAAATCTACCCCCAACTTCAGTCTAAATTAAACAAATTTAAATCTACCCCCAACTTCAGTCTAAATTAAACAAATTTAAATCTACCCCCAACTTCAGTCTAAATTAAACAAATTTAAATCTACCCCCAACTTCAGTCTAAATTAAACAAATTTAAATCTACCCCCAACTTCAGTCTAAATTAAACAAATTTAAATCTACCCCCAACTTCAGTCTAAATTAAACAAATTTAAATCTACGCCCAACTTCAGTCTAAATTAACAAATTTAAATCTACCCTCAACTTCAGTCTAAATTAAACAAATTTAAATCTACCCCCAACTTCAGTCTAAATTAAACAAATTTAAATCTACCCCAATTTCAGTCTAAATTAAACAAATTTAAATCTACCCCCAACTTCAGTCTAAATTAAACAAATTTAAAATCTACCCCCAACTTCAGTCTAAATTAAAAAATTTAAATCTACCCCCAACTTCAGTCTAAAATTAAACAAATTTAAATCTACCCCCAACTTCAGTCTAATTAAACAAATTTAAATCTACCCCCAACTTCAGTCTAAATTAAACAAATTTAAATCTACTCCCAACTTTCAGTCTAAATTAAACAAATTTAAATCTACCCCCAACTTCAGTCTAAATTAAACAAATTTAAATCTACCCCCAACTTCAGTCTAAATTAAACAAATTTAAATCTACCCCCAACTTCAGTCTAAATTAAACAAATTTAAATCTACCCCCAACTTCAGTCTAAATTAAGCAAATTTAAATCTACCCCCAACTTCAGTCTAAATTAAACAAATTTAAATCTACCCCCAACTTCAGTCTATTAAACAAATTTAAATCTACCCCCAACTTCAGTCTAAATTAAACAAATTTAAATCTACCCCCAACTTCAGTCTAAATTAAACAAATTTAAATCTACCCAACTTCAGTCTAAATTAAACAATTAATAGCGTCCAAGTTGTGAGAACCTTAAGTTTTAATTTAAACGATACCTTTTCGAACCTGAGGTAAGGGTGGACGCGGGTAGCTGTAAGGATACCCTGTTAGGCTGCCGAATTTTCCACACCATCATCACGTGTTCGAGGTAATGTTGTCGGCCGTATTTTCTGTCGCCCTGACACCAACCGGTGGGCCTGCAGTGGGAATCTTCAAACGCTTCCAGAAGACCTGGCCTGATATTAATATAGTTGATTTCCGTTCTGCTAGAGACGAGCTCTTCGTTGGCATGCCGGATGGCCTACGAGAGATGATGTCATTTTACTCGGAGGCAGCCAAGAGCCAGCTCCCACAGGATAACTATGGAGAGTTGCTTCAGCTCTGTCATATATTCCTAGGGGGATCTTCCGACGGAGAACCGTCCTTTCGTGCGCCAAGCGCTATGCACAACGCGTGGTGGATGGCTAAGGCAATATACTCGCTGAAGATCTTCCTTTTCAGGAGCCAGATTAAGTTGACGGCCCACGACACAGCTGGCGTCACAAAGATTTGCCTCTTCGTTTCTCTTATTTACGCTCGCTACGGGCACGAGGCCCCTCTCCCAGAGAGGGCCCCCTCAACGACTTAAACCTAATTGCTCTCCTCCATGAATATCCTGATCGTGCCATCAGGGAGGCGGCTGCTAATGCCTTCTATCGCCATTTGTGGTACTTCTCTGAGCACCTCGCGCCTCTCGCCCTCTTCGACGATCGCGTCGACGAGATCACCAAAGCAGCTATGGTTGACAACTTCTTACGTCCCTCAAACCAAAAACTTTTGAGACGTCTGGACGGGACTGTGTTCGATCGTCGTTCTTCATTGGCGTCGTACATCACGAGCCGGTCTTTGAAGATATTCGATATACTCTCCATGAAAGGACAAGATGAAGCTAAGACATTCTTGTCAAAACCTCCCTCCCTCTGGCTGACAGACCCCATTTACCAGTTACCAGCTAAGTGCAGGCTCCTCAAGGTCGTCAACGACTGTGCCGAACGAGGAGTCGCTCTTATTCAGTCCTACAATACCGCGCTGACGAAAGACGAGACCCAGAAACAATACCTACTGCGACTCATCGCCAGCCACCGAAAAAGATTGCCAGTTCCGACAAAGTTGGCTTTGACGAAGAAAAAGTAACTGGTGTGACGTTGTTTGTTTGATATACAAGGATTTAGTGCAGTCGTATTAACTGCTATGACATGTGTTCTAGCATATTTTTGCATAACATGTGCTCTGCTGCTGACTTTAAATTTTGAAATAAACATTGATATTGTATTTTTGTTTCAAATCCTAAAAATATAGGAACTGGTCGCGACCTCTAAATATTGTATGATCTGTCTAATTTTTGGCATGAGTTCTTACATTTTGATATGGAACACGGATGGCCTTGTGGAGAAATATATTTTCAACTTTCATTTTTTTGGGCCACCCTAATATATATATATATATATATACCTTACCTTACAACTTTACAAAGGTTCCGCGCGATGATTTCTCATTTCGCGAAGGTCAAGCTTGTCGCCCCTCCTCTCGAGTTGGCCTGGTGAAGTAGTGAGTTGGATTCTTGCGCTCTCCACCTCACATAGCCAGGTACGCCCGGCTCATCGGGGATTGTTCTGAGCCAGGCGTCTAGTCTTCTTTTGAAGATTTCCACTGCAACTCCCTTCGTATTTCTTAGGTCTTTGGGCAACTGATTAAACAGTTTTGGTCCTCTCACTACAAAACTATTTTCTTTCAGGGTTAAGGATGCTCCCTGTCTCGCTTTCAATTTGGGAATACGACACAGTCTACCGCTTCTACATTCCATCGTTGTTTGGGGAGTTATGGGATTCAGATTAGGGACTAGTTTCTCCATTATTTTCCAAGTGTAAATAATGGTGTATCTCTCTTCTCCTTTCCAGTGAATATAGGTCTAGTTCTCGTAACCTTTCCCAGTAATTTAGTTCTTTGCACCCATTGATCTTGGCTGTGAAGCTTCTTTGGATCCCCTCCAGCTGTCTAATGTCTTCTTTTTTATATGGGGAAGTTAGGACCGAGCAGTATTCTAATTTGGGTATGATCAGGGTTTTCAGTAGAGGAATCATTACATTCCTATCCCTTCGTTTAAAGGTTCTCAATATCTGACCCGTTATTCTCTTTGCTCTGTTTACTGCAATCTTATTTTGTTTCAAATTTCGCATCATCTGTCATTACAACCCCTAAATCTTTAGCTCTGGAATTTCTCTGAATTTCCTGTCCATTTGGGGTATAATATTCCATGCACTTTAGGTCTTTTCTTTTTCCGTACCGTAATAGCTGAAATTTCTCGGTGTTAAACTTCATATTGTTGTCTTCAGTCCACTTGTAGATTTTGTTTATGTCGGTTTGTAAAGATCCTATGTCTTCTGGGTTTCTTATTTTTCTACTGATCTTTGTGTCATCCGCAAAGGATGTTACTGTGCTGTCTCTGGTAACGTCCTCATCTATGTCAGTTAGCATGATTATGAAGAGTAGTGGAGCTAATACTGTTCCTTGTGGTACTGAGCTGAGGACCTCTGATTCTGATGAAGATACTCCTTGTACTGTAACGACTTGCCTCCGCTCACTAAGGAAATTATATATCCATTTCCCTACTTTTCCTGTTATTCCCATATATTTCAGTTTATGTATTATGATTCCGTGGTCACACTTGTCGAACGCTTTAGCAAAGTCTGTGTATAGTACATCATAGTTTTCATTACTTTCAAGTGAATCAATAATGTTGTTGTAGTGTTCCATTAGTTGTGATAGGCATGATCTGCCTGATCGAAACCCGTGTTGGTTATCATTGAATTTTTTCTGAGTTTCCAAAAAGTCAGATGTTTTGTCTAACTATTCTTTCAAATATTTTAGTGAGATGAGATGTAAGCGACACTGGCCTATAGTTTTTGGCCTGGGATCGATCTCCTCCTTTATATATTGGGACTATGTTCGCGCTCTTCAGGATGCCCGGTATTTCTACCGTGTCTAATGATCGTCTCCATATCCAGTATAGGGGCTCAGCGATTTCATTCTTGCAGTTTTTGATCAGTGTGGCATTCCATTTATCCGGTCCTGCCGCTGAGTGTGTTTTTAGTTTCCCTATGGCTTGTGTAATATCATCCGTGAAGTCGAAATCCGTTATACTTTCCCCTTGTGGTTCTTCTTCAAAGAACGCGTTTCTATCGCAAATCAATTTGTCAGTTTTTGGGATACTGAAAGATGATTCATACTGAGCTTTTAATATTTCAGATACTCAGAGCTGGGCAGTATTTAAATACATTTGTATTTAAATACGTATTTAAATACATTTGTGTATTTAGAACTGTATTTATAAATACATTGTTTTTCATGTATTTAAATATAGTATTTAAATACTTTAAGGAGTATTTAAATACAATGTATTTAAATACTCAAAATATAAAAATGTAAATACTTTTACTGGTTTAATACACGTTCTGTACTAGCACAGTACAACTCTTCGTCTTCGAGGTCCTCTATTGCACCATCTGCAGACATGAATGTATTGGCATTTCTACAAGATTCCGATCGGACCATCAACAGTTTGGGAAAACATCCTCTCATAAAAAGACTGTTCCTCCGCTATAACACGACATTACCATCTTCGGCATCGGTAGAGCGAATATTCTCATTCGCGGGAATCACTTTGACTCCCAAAAGAAACACTCTTTCAGACGAAACTTTTGAAAGACTGGTTTTGATCCGCAGCAACCGTGAAATAAAAGAGAATTCGTAAGGTGCCTTATGTTTATGTTTACGTCTTATGTTTACGTTTATGTCTCATCTACTCATTAATTGTTACTCATTTTGCAATGATATAATGAGTATAATATGTCACTGGTTGAACATCGTAAGTTCTAAGTTCTTTTGTTTTTGTTTTGTTCTGAAAAGGGAAATATATAATCGGAAATTAGATTGTACTATTTCTTTACCCTTTATCAAGCATTTTATATTGTTGTTACTCATGAATTAGTGAATGCATATGTTAAAATTTGTATGTATTTAAAATGTATTTACAAATGTATTTAAATACAATTGATGTATTTTGTATTTAGTATCTAAATACATTCGTAAAATGTATTTAGTATTTAGTATTTAAATACATTTCTCCCATGTATTTAGTATTTAAATACATTCAATGTATTTATTGCCCAGCTCTGCAGATACTTCTGTTAGATCATCAGATAAATCACTGTTCTCATTTTTTAAAGGTCCGATAGTCGCTTGGTTTTTCGACTTTCTTTTTGCGAAATTATAGAAGTACTTTGAGTTAACCTTTATCGCTTCTATAGCGTCATCTTCTTCTTTTTCTGTATGCTTCTCGATTTGTTCCTGTATGACGACATCGATACTTTGTAGTTTATCATTTAATATTTTTCTGATGTTGTTATCTTTACAATTACTTAATTTTGCAGTCACTCTTTTTCTCTTTCGGAACAATGCCCTCTTTTGTCTTTCGAACTTGCTTCTCTTTCCTCTTTGTTGTATCTTTGGGACATGTTTTTCCACAATTTCTAACGTCTTCTCTTCTAACGTCATTAGCATCTCTTCCGTTGTCTTAGCCTCGAAAATGGTTTTCCAATCTATTACTTCCATGCTGGATGTCACATCTTCCCAGTTTATAGCTTTGGAGTGAAAATTAAAAATTTCGAATTTGCTTCGTTCTGTTGTGCGTGTCCTTTCCTTTCCTGTTGCCTTTATATTAGTTGTTATTTCAATGATATTGTTGTCTGATATCATAGTTGGGGAGATTTCTACATTATCAATAAGATTACTGTTGTTTGTGAATACCAAATCTAGGCAGTTGTTTTTCTTGTGTTTTCTGTTATTTCTTGCGTTAACATAAATTCATCAGCTAAAGCTAGTAGCATTTTTACCTGCTCCTGGTCTTCTCGTGTGCCCCCCTTGTCCTGGTGGATACATATATTTTTTCCTATCCTTTTATATTTCATGAATGGGAAATTAAAATCACCACAGAGAAAAATATTTGGGGTTGGAGAGTGTAGATCTTTTACTAAGTTTCTTACCTCTGTAATGGAATCTGAAAATTTTGAGGTTGGCGTGTTTGGGGGTCTGTACATTACAATTAGTACCATATTTAATTTTTCAATTTTTGCTGCTACACATTCTACGTAGTTGTTTGAGGTACTTATAACCATTTCTGCTATGTGCCTTTCGCGTGTGTAAATAGCACATCCTCCTTTACGTCTCACTGTTCTGTCGGCTCGGAGGATGTTATAGTTGTCAATTTGTATTTCTTTTTGTCAATACAGGACTCACAATTTTCACAGTTCGCCTGGCAGTCCTTTAGATGAGTTTCCGTGAGGCACGCAAAGTCTGCTCCGGCTTCTTGCATGAGTCCTTTCAGGTATGCAACTTTGTTCGTGGACTGGTTTGATTTAAGGCCCTGTATGTTGGCTAGGATTATTTTTATTTTTTCTCTTTCTTTTTCGCATACAGGTGGTTCCGCTTTGTTTTCCGATGGGGTGCCGGTTTCGTTGCCTTGTGGTCCTCCGAGAATTTACCTCTTTTTATCTTTGTCGGTACCTGTTGTCCCGATAACGCATGAAGTGTCTTTGTTCGTACCTTCTGTCCGGCTCTCGGATTTCTATATTTATATTTGTCAGCTGGTTTTGTAATTGCTGGAGAGTATTTAGCAGCTGAAATGTGTTGGCTGCGTCTAAAAAATTTCCACTCTTCTTTGATGTTCGTTTTTTCTGTTCCCTCGGTGCGTTCCTTTGAGGGTGGTGGTATCGGCATTTTTTCCGTATTTGCAACTCCCATATCTTTCATAAGTGTTGCAGACCGTAAGATGGTGGAACATGCATTTCTTATCAAACTTGCAATATCCACTTGTGTAATGCATTTTGCATAATGTGGGATGTGCATATATGCATTGCCCATCCCGATATCTGCAGTTTCCTTTCGCGTAGTATTTGCATACGATATTTTCTACGCTTCTGCTTTCTTTCTTATTATTTACCAAGTTCTTAGTTTTGGCATTATCATTATTTTTCTTTGGCTGTTTATTTTCTACGTTTTTAGTTATTATCTTTTTATCATTTCGCTCGTTGGACCGTTTGTCTACTTCGCCACTTTTACTTATTTCTTTTCTTTCATCTATGTCTTCCTTCCGTATTACGTTGTTTATATCGTTATTTGTTATTAAATTGTTGTTCGTTATTATGCTGTTAATCGTTATTTCGTTTTCTCTCTCATCCACCCTGTTTTTCGTTGGGACCATTTCGGACACATGCGTCCCCATTATTTCATTCTTTTTGTAACTTTCGAGTCTGCTATCTCCATTTCCTTAAAGACCGCGAAAGAATTTACAGTCTGTGTACATGCGCCACATAGAAATTTGATCCCCACGACTTGTTTCGCGTTCGAGACAAGAGTTATTTCCCGATCATTCCAATTCATGCAGTTAAAGTCGTTTAATCGTTGGCAGAAATCACACCTAATCGCTAGGCTTTCCGTTGTTACTAAATTGCACAAATTACAGATTAAGTGAGAATTTGGACCCATATCCATGATATCCCTTAATTAGCTTAAGAAATAATACCCACACAAATTCTTTATTTATTTTTATTTTTTATTTCTGTTTCTTTCCTTTCGATGGTCGAGGGTATTTCGAGGGTTTTCTAACCTTTGTATTTTATGACCTTTTTCCTGCTTTGTTTCAAACTTTCTCGAATGCCAACCGTATTTCGTTTTGAATATATACGTTAAAATTGGTGATAAATTATGTAAACTATATTGCACTTTCTTTATTTTAATGAAATTCACTTTATAATTTATATGCACGGATTCACTGATACTTTATACACTTTCGGGTGCAAACAGAATAAACTGCCGAGTAGATTATTCCCTTCTAATTTGGGTGTTAAATAGAGAGAGCAAAACAACACGTCCATTCACCACAGGGTACAAGCAACATATATATGATTGTATGATCTGTCTAATTTTTGGCATGAGTTCTTACATTTTGATATGGAACACGGATGGCCTTGTGGAGAAATATATTTTCAACTTTCATTTTTTTGGGCCACCCACATTATGCAAAATGCATATATATATATATAATATATATATATATATATATATATATATATACATATATATATATTTTAACTGCAAACACGCAGTATAATTAACGTAAAGAACGACGCTTGTATAGGAGAATATTCCGCGCAAGATGAGGAGAGAGAGAACGAAACAAATGAAAAAAGAGGTAACCACCCGGGAATCGAACCGGGATCTTCCGATTGCCGGTCAGATATGATAACCATTACACCATGGGCCTCATTCGATCAAATGCCGTAATTCTACTACATACGCGCAGAAACCAATGCCCCAAGGGGGCACCTCCCGCATGCCGTACATTATATACATTTTAACTGCAAACACGCAGTATAATTAACGTAAAGAACGACGCTTGTATAGGAGAATATTCCGCGCAAGATGAGGAGAATTACGGCATTTGATCGAATGAGGCCCATGGTGTAATGGTTATCATATCTGACCGGCAATCGGAAAATCCCGAGTTCGATTCCCGGGTGGTTACCTCATTTTTTCATTTGTTTCGTTCTCTCTCCTCATCTTGCGCGGAATATTCTCCTATACAAGCGTCGTTCTTTACGTTAATTATACTGCGTGTTTGCAGTTAAAATGTATATAATGTACGGCATACGGGAGGTGCCCCCTTGGGGCATTGGTTTCTGCGCGTATGTAGTAGAATTACGGCATTTGATCGAATGAGGCCCATGGTGTAATGGTTATCATATCTGACCGGCAATCGGAAGATCCCGGGTTCGATTCCCGGGTGGTTACCTCATTTTTTCATTTGTTTCGTTCTCTCTCCTCATCTTGCGCGGAATATTCTCCTATACAAGCGTCGTTCTTTACGTTGATATATATATAATTTTTTTTTAACGGTAAACACCCAGGCACGTGCAAGGGGGGGGGCTTGGGGTGCTTGAGCCCCTGCCCTTTTTCTTCTTCATATCAAAACTGCCCTTTTAGTCAAAATTCATAAATATATTGATTCGACATAAATTTGAATTAATTAGTTATATTTTTATTTAGTTACTGCTACTTCAACAGATTTTCAAAACTGGAATTACTTTGATCTATGATTTTTTTATTAGAATAATAAACTTAACATACCGTTACTATTATTTTGTCAATCAGGGAGGGCGTCCCTAGTGGTAACACTGACTGCAGCTGTTCACTGTTGATTGCGTCTCTCGGGTATGTGGGTGTATTGTTTACTGTTTGTTTATTTTACGTTAACCTAAGCTAACTAGTGATTTCTCACTGATAATTATGGTAAGTTGGAATCCAAAGCAGTGTGACATTACTCCAAAAAATATTGTATGACATTACTCGTAAAGTTGGTAAAAACGTCCACGTCCCGGGGACGTGGACAGCAGAATACTGTAATTTATATGATGAGCAAGCGAAAAGTCAATATAAGTAAAATTGAATAATAATTGTAAATACACTCCAATATTTCAATATCTTCATATCTTTTGAAAATCTTGCAATAAAAACATGCCTTTTTACAACAAATTTTCATTTATTTTCTTTAATCAGCTTTATATACAAAAATAATGCATTGAATTTAATGGAATTTAAGAATATTTACCACATACAATTTTAAAATTTTTCTTTGTATGTGTAATGTGTATACATATATATAGCCTATATGGCATTGCGGATTTCATTTTAAAAAATGTTAGGGGAATGTCCTTTTTTCAACTGAGCCCCTGCCCTTCTGAAAGTCTGTGCACGTCACTGTAAACACCCCACAGTATAATTAATGTAAAGAACGACGCTTGTGTAGAAGAGCGTCTGCACAAGATGAGGAGAAAGAACGAACAAATGAAAAATGAGGCACCTCCCAGGAATCGAACCTGGGATCATCCAGTTGCCGGTCGGACATGCTAACCACTACACCAAGGTCCCCAATCAGTCAGAAGTCGTAATCCTCCTACATACGAACGGAATCGAATGCCCTGAGGGGGCACCTTCTCATGCCGTACATATATACATTTTAACTGCAAACAACACAGTATGTAGGAGAATTACGACTTCTGACTGATTGGGGACCTTGATGTAGTGGTTAGCATGTCCGACCGGCAATTGGATGATCCCGGGTTCGATTCCTGGGAGGTGCCTCATTTTTCATTTGTTCGTTCTTTCTCCTCATCTTGTGCGGACGCTCTTCTACACAAGCGTCGTTCTTTACATTATATATATATATATGATACACACAGACCGTGCATGGAACAAGGAACTCTTCTGGGATAATTAAATCCACTATAGTCCGAATAAGTAATGGTAAATGACAAATACCATAGTTTTTCTTTTTCATGATGCAAGCCCGACGTGGGCAACGGGTCTCTCGCAAAGAGGTCCATAAATATAGCTTCCCTCACCAGCTATCTGCAAAGCAGACAGGATCCAGCTTTGGGACATGGATCTAGGGTTTAAAGCAGCCTAGCCCCACTACATTTAGAACCTCAATATAAGTAAAAGACTCGTTGCATTCACGTCGGATTGAATAAATCAAAGAAAAAGGGGTAACTATTATATTTTTAGCCAAAACCAAAACTTAAACCTCAACTGGCAGAATTGAGCGTCCACTTTTCAAGGCACATAACATGTCCGTTTCATGATGGGAATGAACTCAGAATGGTTCCCTGAGTTATTTATGATACACACAGACCGTGCATGGAACAAGGAACTCTTCTGGGATAATTAAATCCACTATAGTCCGAATAAGTAATGGTAAATGACAAATACCATCATGAAACGGACATGTTATGTGCCTTGAAAAGTGGACGCTCAATTCTGCCAGTTGAGGTTTAAGTTTTGGTTTTGGCTAAAAATATAATAGTTACCCCTTTTTCTTTGATTTATTCAATCCGACGTGAATGCAACGAGTCTTTTACTTATATAGAGGTTCTAAATGTAGTGGGGCTAGGCTGCTTTAAACCCTAGATCTATGTCCCAAAGCTGGATCCTGTCTGCTTTGCAGATAGCTGGTGAGGGAAGCTATATTTATGGGACCTCTTTGCGAGAGACCCGTTGCCCACGTCGGGCTTGCATCATGAAAAAGAAAAACTATGGTATTTGTCATTTACCATTACTTATTCGGACTATAGTGGATTTAATTATCCCAGAAGAGTTCCTTGTTCCATGCACGGTCTGTGTGTATCATAAATAACTCAGGGAACCATTCTGAGTTCATTCCCATATATATATATATATATGAATAGAAACGACATAAGTATTAAGGAACGTTTCTGCACACGAGGAGGAGAGATAACGAAATAATGAAAAATGAGGCGAACCGCCTGGGAATCGAACCCAGGGCCTTCCAATTGCCGGTCGGACGCTCTACCATTATGCTACGGACCTCACTCAATCACAAATCGAAATTCTCCCAAATAGGGCAGAAACCAATGCCCTCAGAGAGCACCCTCGCAAATCGTGAATATGCGCAAATAACTGCAATGACCGCGCAGTATATAAATGAATAGAAACGACATAAGTATTAAGGAACGTTTCTGCACACGAGGAGGAGAGATAACGAAATAATGAAAAATGAGGCGAACCGCGGTCATTGCAGTTATTTGCGCATATTCACGATTTGCGAGGGTGCTCTCTGAGGGCATTGGTTTCTGCCCTATTTGGGAGAATTTCGATTTGTGATTGAGTGAGGTCCGTAGCATAATGGTAGAGCGTCCGACCGGCAATTGGAAGGCCCTGGGTTCGATTCCCAGGCGGTTCGCCTCATTTTTCATTATTTCGTTATCTCTCCTCCTCGTGTGCAGAAACGTTCCTTAATACTTATGTCGTTTCTATTCATTTATATACTGCGCGGTCATTGCAGTTATTTGCGCATATTCACGATTTGCGAGGGTGCTCTCTGAGGCATTGGTTTCTGCCCTATTTGGGAGAATTTCGATTTGTGATTGAGTGAGGTCCGTAGCATAATGGTAGAGCGTCCGACCGGCAATTGGAAGGCCCTGGGTTCGATTCCCAGGCGGTTCGCCTCATTTTTCATTATTTCGTTATCTCTCCTCCTCGTGTGCAGAAACGTTCCTTAATACTTATGTCGTTTCTATTCATTTATATACTGCGCGGTCATTGCAGTTATTTGCGCATATTCACGATTTGCGAGGGTGCTCTCTGAGGGCATTGGTTTCTGCCCTATTTGGGAGAATTTCGATTTGTGATTGAGTGAGGTCCGTAGCATAATGGTAGAGCGTCCGACGGCAATTGGAAGGCCCTGGGTTCGATTCCCAGGCGGTTCGCCTCATTTTTCATTATTTCGTTATCTCTCCTCCTCGTGTGCAGAAACGTTCCTTAATACTTATGTCGTTTCTATTCATTTATATACTGCGCGGTCATTGCAGTTATTTGCGCATATTCACGATTTGCGAGGGTGCTCTCTGAGGGCATTGGTTTCTGCCCTATTTGGGAGAATTTCGATTTGTGATTGAGTGAGGTCCGTAGCATAATGGTAGAGCGTCCGACCGGCAATTGGAAGGCCCTGGGTTCGATTCCCAGGCGGTTCGCCTCATTTTTCATTATTTCGTTATCTCTCCTCCTCGTGTGCAGAAACGTTCCTTAATACTTATGTCGTTTCTATTCATTTATATACTGCGCGGTCATTGCAGTTATTTGCATATATATATATATATACCAGGACAAGGGGGCACAAGAAAATACCAGGAGCAAGCAAAAATGTTGATGGCTCTGACAAACGAGTTTATGTTGACACAAGAGATGACAGAAAACACCAGAAAAAATAACCGCCTTGATCTGGTACTGACAAATAACACGAACTTGATTGTTGATAAAAAAGTAACCCCAACTCAGGGGCGGATTTAGGGGGGGAGCGATCGACCCCGAAACCACGAGGCCTCTAAACCTTAAAGGTAAAGAAAGTGAAAGAAAGGAGATCGGAAACAAAGAAGAGACTACAAAATACCTCATTGGAGCTTACTGTTATCTTAAGGAGTTGACTTTTTTGACCAAAAACAGATACCTTTCTGCATTCTTCATAGGCAGAATGAATATGTGATAATCGTTGGCAATTCTGTCACATGAGTTGCCTGCGAATGTATTATAATCTCAGGTTCTGGAAGGTGACTCCCGCCCCCTAAAAAAATTGTGCTCTGGTCCGCTCCTGCCCCAGCTATTATCTCAGACCACGTAAGAGAGATATCAACAAATGTTGCACAAACATTTAAAGATAACACCCATACTGAAGAAAGAAGCAAATTTGGGACTTTTAACTTAAACTCCCAAGACTATAAATTGGGAAACAATCAGATCACACATGACCCAAATAGAGAACAGTTTTCGAGAATAAAGCAACCGAAGAAATGCTAGCAATCTTAAAAGAAAAAACGCTGGAAATTTTAGAAAAATATGCTCCGAAAGCACAGCCAAAAGGACAGAGGAACTGGCTAGAGAGGCAAAAGAAAAGAATATTCTGCAAAAAGAAAGAGTGTAGCCGCGAAGTTAGCTAATTGCGGAGACAACAATGCCAGGAAAGTAATACTGGAGAGTATCGATAGAGCCATACAAGTCCTGATTCAGGGACATACAGAGAGGGAAAAGGAAACGGCGGTAGAAGTAATAAAGGATAATCCAAGATACTTCTATAGCTATGCAAAAAGAAAACAAAAACGCGGGCCATTATCGGGCCCTTAAGGAAAGAAAATAATGAACTAGCCGACGATCTAAAAGAAATATCTGAAACATTGAGAGCTTAATATGAATCAGTCTTCAGTACGCCAAAAAGTGACAAAGCGATACCTGACATAGATACATTCTTTGAAGAGAAATTGCAGAGAGATTGTATAAGAGATTTTGATTTTACCCCAGAAGATGTAGCGCGAGCTATAGGACAAACGAAATCACACTCAGCTGCAGGTCCGAACAAATGGAACGCATTATTTATTGATTAAAAACTGTAAAAATTAAATAGCCACACTCATATGCTGGATATGGAGAAGATCCCAAGGCTCTGGGGAAATACCGAGAATCTTGAAAAGAGCAAACATTGTCCCTATATATAAAGGACGGGATAGATCTCAAGCAAAACCGGTGTCTTTGACGTCTCATCAAATACCAAAGTATTTGAAAGAATAGTTAGAGAGAAAATCTATGACTCCTTGCAGACATTGGGAAGACTGAACGAAAATCAACACGGATTCCGATCAGGAAGATCATACCTATGAACTTATATTGCACTATAACAATATCGTACAGTAGAAGCACGTGAAGGCAATGAAAACTAGGATACGGTATTGGCCCCGCTCTTTTACATTATCATGCTAATAGACAGAGACAATTAAGTAAACAGCAATAGTATAGTAACATCCTTTGCAGACGAGACAAAGATCAGCAAAAAAATCAGCGATGCAAGAGGTGGAGGCCTTGCAGAGGAACACAAACAGAATATACAAATGGTCAGAAGAGAACAACATGACATTTAACACCGAAAAATTCCAGTTCTTCAGATATGGTAGAAATGAGGAATTTAAACAGCCAGCATTATTATGCCCCGGACAGACGGCAAATTCAGAGAAGCACGAAAGCGATATATCAAAAAGAATAACTTAGCATATATTGAGAACCTTTAAACGAAGGAATAGGAATATAATGATTCCTCTATTGAAGACACTGATACCCAATTGGAATACTGCTCGGTCCTAACATCCCATATAAAAAATAAGACATTAGTCAGCTAGAAGGGATTCAGAGAAGCTTCACGGCCAAGATCAATGAGTGCAAAGAACTAAATTACTGAGAAAGGTTATGTGAATTAAACCTATATTCACTGGAACGAAGAAGAGAGAGGTACGAGGGGTGATCAAAAAGTTCTCGGCCTGACCTAGATATTAGGCCGGGTCGAAATTTTTGATTTCTTACGTACATAGTGTGAGGTGGTTCAATCAGTCATAGTAACACCCTGGTAAAATATTTTTGAATTCTGAGGACCCCTACCCCCCCTACCGGTTTCAGTTTTTTCAGAAAATTTGTAAAATTCGAGATAATTTGCGTTTACGTCAAAAAAATTTATCATTACAAAAGTTCGCTTATAAAACAGATATTTATTTTTTAATGAAAAAAAATTTAAAAAATACAAAAATGCATGAAAAAAAAAATTTAATACATAAATTTTTAGCTATTGGTAGAAATTTAGAAATTAAGAGACAGAAATTCAATAATTTTTTTACCTAAAACTAATGTTTTTTTTTTATTCCTTCCATTGACCTTTCCACTCAAAAGTAGGCAGTTCTTTTCTAGACTCTAAAGTATTTAAAATAAATTTATGCCGATTAATATAACCAATTCTTTCCAGGCTAGATTTAGTTACTAAGTTCACACCCCTTCAACGCTTTGGCTGTGACATGGAAAATCTAGTATTTTTAGAGGTTTAGTTCTAATCTGAAGCAATTGCTCATTGGTAAAATTACTTAGCTTTTTGGATTTTGCCCAACTTTCTCAAATTACTGGAAGTAGTTTTTTATCAATTTTTCCTAACCGGTTTTTTCTTTCTTTTTGACCAATAAAAGCTTCCCATTCTATAATAGGTATTTTATGTTCACACCTACAAAGTTTTCTATCCCTTATGCCTTTATCATAACAGTGGCATGGAGATATGTCAAACATCTCATCATATTTCTTTAATTTTTCATAATATTTTTCATTTCTTTTTATCATAGGGCATTTAGTTAACTTATCAGCATCTTCTATAAGTCTAGTAACTCTAATATAAATTCCCTTTGTATCAATTGTTGGGAAAGAAAATTTTTGCCAAATTTCTTTTATATCTTATAGCAATCATTTTCACTTATTTTACCCTATGCTTTAGAGTCTTCCTCTCTAACAATAAAATGGAAGTGCCTTACAACATCAGCTTTTGATGGTGTCATGGCAGATAAAAATTTTGCTGGACATCCGAAGGCTGCATTGTGGCTTCTTTTTCTAGTAGCCATAATTTAATTTAATAAGATTTTTAACTATATTTTATTTATTACTGATATTTTAAAATTAAATAACGTATTTTAATACAAACTTTTAACATTCTAGGTACCTAAATAGGAATCTGGAAAGAAAAAACAAAAATAATGTAATATTAGGTCTTATATCCAGTGCTATGAGACAGCACCGGATTTAAGACCCTACCCTCTACCCCCTACCCCCCGATCTCAAAAAAAGTTGGTGAATGGTCTATTCTGATGTAATTCGTGCCGAGGAACCCGATTTTGGCCACCAAAAGCAAAAAAAATAATATTTAGGGTCGATTTTTGCGATTTTCTATCTATTTCCCATACAAATTCATATGGAAAAAAGTGAGTATCGGTAGGGGGGAGGGATGTAGCGAAGGTCTCACAGCCTTGATTTTTGGTGTGGATACTACTATTACAAAATGATCAACCTCACAATATGTACCTAAGCAAAATCTTGACCTTGACCCCTTTTCGACCCGGCCTACTAGATATAATACGTATTTTGAGATCAAATTTACACCATATCTAGTACAACTATTATTAAGTATGTGTATAAAATATAAAAACACTAATCAAAATATTTTTTGTTTTACAGGTTGTAATGTGAAGCAATGTGATAAACTTTATGAAAATGGGCAAATTTGAAATATGCGCCATCATTAAATATCTCTCTATGGAGAATATGACTCCCTAAAACGTTTTTTGAAGATATGCACCACAATTAAGAGACTGACCCATCTTATTCTATTGTTAGAAAGTGGTGTGCGGAATTCAAACGGGGCAACACGTCGCTCAAAGATGATGAACGGTCTGGAAGGCCATCAACATCAACTTCTGAAGAAAATGTTCAAAAAGTCAATGATCTTGTCATGAATAATCGCCGGCTAGTGTTCGATTTATAGCTGAGAATGTCGGCATTTCATATGGCAGCACACATTCAATATTAACACAAATTAAAGCTTAAAAAAGTGTCTGTAAGATGGGTGCCACGAATGTTGACTGACAACTAGAAGAGAACCCGAGTTAAAATTTCAAGACAATGTTTGGACCTTTTCCAGCAAGATCCAGAAAAATTTGTATCTAGGTTTATTACTATGGATGAAACCTGGATTCATCATTTCGATCCAGAGCAGGGGTGTGCTGGGACCGGTTCGGTCCGGTTCGCTCGAACCGGTTGTTAATTTTTGATTGGATCACCGAACCGTTTGTTTGTTTTTAACAAATACTTAACAGTCTGTAGAAATTTATATTGAAATTTGCAATTTGTCAGTCAGTCTTGATGAATTTTACGAATGCTCATGACGCCCGGGATTTGTCTCGTTCACAATTGTGTTTTTGTGAATTATAGCTTTAGTTTACAATGTCACATTTGATGTTACATTCGTTGCATGCCATTAGAATGATTTTTTTTCATTATGAAATTTTTAGAAAGCATTTATGAAAAGATCGCTCGAACAACTACGTAATAAGCAAAGCTGGCTTGCTGGCTGGAACTGAAACACGTGGTTGCGTCAGCCGGACTAGGACATGTAAACATTAGATCAGAGACTTTACCAGCGTGTGTAATTATGTACGTATGTGTATGTAGTATGTACGATTATTTGCATGTATGTATTTTAGCACACACATCATAATATCATACTGCTATATAAGGGACAAGCAAATGCAGAGAGAGAGAGAGAGTTACAAGGAAAAGAAGTACCTCAAAAGGCCTTGCGGCCCATACCGAGGAGGTACCAATGGCAACGGGTGCCAGGGAAAATTTTGTAAAAGTTTATTTTTCTTTCAACTATCCTAGCAGTAGTAGAAAACTGGATAGAAAAGTAGAAGGCTCTCTCCCCACCCTCCGCTCCCTCCCTGCCAGAGGCAGGTACGGAAAAAGGTTGAAGAAAATACCTTGACCCTGGAAAAGTAGCCAAGGAAATTTTACAGGAAAGTGGAGAATATATAAATAGCTCTATATTTAGCTTGCTCACAGAGACACCGTGCAAGCGATCTCCTGCAGAGTTTTCTTATGTTTTAGTCTTAAACTATGAGAGTATTCAGTACTTTGTCTAGCCTATTTTTAAACACATTTACACTTTGACTGGAAACAACCTCTGAGGGAAGTTGGTTCCAGATATTAACTATTTTATAGGAAAAGAAATTTCCGCAGACTGAGGTCCTAAATGTCTTTACACACTCAAATAGTGTGCAAGATTTCGTCTACCCTTTTCTTGAACTGATCCACAGAGGAACTGTTCACAACTTCCGAAGGTAACCTGTTCCATGTGTCCACACAGATCTTATACGTAAAGTAATTCCCACACACACTAGTCCTAAACCGTTTCAAATCCAACTTCCAACCATTGTTGCGAGTTGGGTTATCATTTAAACTAAACATACTTCTTCTAAAATCGACATCGTTGAACCCGCGTAAGAGCTTGAAAACCTCGATCAGTTGACCGCGCAGCCTCCGAGTTTCAAGCGAAAACAAGTTCAGGGCGCGTAACCGTCGATTGTAGCCCATATGCCTAACGGAAGGGATTAACTTTGTGGCCCTCGCCTGCACTCGCTCCAGCCTCTCAATATCTTTCCTGAGGGTGGGCGACCAGAACTGCACAGCATACTCCAGGTGCGGCCGAACAAGGGAATTGTACAGTGAGAGCACAATCTCCTTGTTCCGAAACTGAAATTGCCTCCTGATATAACCCAATAGTTTCTGGGCTTTCTTTTCCACCTCTACACACTGTTTCGTAAACTTAAGATCGCTGCTAATTAGCACACCCAAGTCCTTTTCTAAATCAGTCACCTCGATATTACTACCCAACATCGAGTAGTCCGACTTGGGATTGGCGTAGCCAATGTGCATCACTTTGCATTTACCCAAGTTAAACGGCATTTGCCATTTTTCGGACCACTCTCCTATCCTACCTAGGTCCGCACGCAGTTCCTCGATCGCTTCGGGCGTCCCAACATTGGCCCCAAGCTTGGTGTCATCAGCGAATTTGGCGATCCGACTGACGATGCCACCGTCGATATCATTTATGTAAATGATAAACAACAGCGGCCCCAAAACGGAACCCTGAGGAACCCCACTAGTGACCGAGGCCCAACCCGAACTAGCCCCTTTAATTACCACCCTCTGCCGCCTATTCCTCAGCCAGTTTTCAATCCACCTACCTATTTCCCCACCGATACCCAGCGCGCGCACTTTCGCCATTAGCCGGCGGTGAGGTACCTTATCAAAGGCTTTCTGAAAGTCGAGATAAAGTATATCAATCGCCCTACTCTTATCGTACTCACTCAACATGACGTGGAAAAACTCGAGCAAGTTGGTGAGACACGACCTATGCCGTCTAAACCCATGTTGGGAGTCCCCAAGCAGCTTGTAGGAATCCAAATGGTCAACGATCCTATCAGCTATTATCCCTTCTAATAATTTACCTACAACTGAAGTGAGACTAATGGGACGATAGTTCCCTGGACTTTCGTGATCCCCTTTCTTAAAGATAGGGGTCACGTTGGCTTCCCTCCAGTCACCAGGCACCTGGCCCATCTCCAACGATTTGTTGAAGACTGTAGCCAGGTGGGGAGCCACCTGGTCGCGCACTTCTCGCAACACTCTGGGGAGAAACTGGTCTGGCCCAGGAGCCTTAAACGCGCTCAGTTTGTCTATTCTATCGGCAACGACTGTCGCGGTACATCTAACACTATCCAGGCCAGCACCTTCGTGCCTCACGCCTGGCTCGGGGATGACGCGGGTATCCTCCCTGGTGAACACTCCCGCAAAGTACTCATTAAGCACATTAGCGATGTCCGCGTCGGAGGTCCGCAGAACGCCGCTTCCATCCTTTAACGGACATGCTTCTAATGGGCTTTCTACTATTAACATAACTGAAGAATTCCTTAGGGTTCCCCTTGCAGAGGCTTGCCACCCGTAGTTCTTCGTTACGTTTCGCTAGCCTAACCTTCGCCTTCACTTCCCTACACAGTCGGACATACGCTTCAGTGTTCTCGTGGGAACGATTGGCCTTCGCCCTCCTATACGCTACTTTCCTATTTCGGATAGCCGAAGCGATGTCACGATTGAACCACTTAGGCTGCGTTGAAGCAGGGGTGACCGGTTTTGAGGGTATGGCAGCAGACTGCAGCACCATAAACTCGTCCCGGAATGCACTCCACACTCCCTCAACATCGCCGCCAACCTCTAACCCCATCTCTCCTACGCTATCCCTGAGGCTAACAAAGTTCGCCCGCCGGAGATCGAGCTTACTGCCTCTCGAGTTACTACGCTTCACCCGAGGGACGCACACACGGAACCTAATAAGACCGTGATCACTCCCGCCCAATGATTCGTCAACGGTGAGGCCAGTGACGAGGTTGTCTTCGGTCGTGAATACTAAGTCTAGAACGCTTTCGCCTCGTGTAGGCTCGTTGACCCACTGAGTGAGGAAGTTCTCATCAGCAAAGTCAACTAGCCTCCTCCCTTCAGCATCGGCAGTCCTGTTTTCCCACTTTATGCCGCGACAGTTGAAGTCTCCTAAAACTACACACACCCTATCCCCTAGCAGGCTACTGAGTTCGGTGTACAGGGCTGTATCCTCCTCGAGGAGGAGATGCGGAGGTCTGTACACCAAGATTAACCTATAGTTCGTCCCTCCCACGTTCAGATCGACGCCAAGCAGCTCCCGTTCCGACCGGAACTGGCAGTCAACCGGACTCAACGTGTCCCTGACGTATATTAGTACCCCACCCCCCTCCCCACGGGTGCGGTCTTTGCGAAACATTCTATACCCGGGAATTTCGAACTCCCCAACGTAGTCCCTACGATCAGTATGAATCCAGGACTCGGTGATAGCAACGATATCCTGGTATTCTGATGCTAAGAGCGCCCGTAGCTCGCCAAACTTGTTCCTGATCGACCTAGCATTAAAAAGCATTGCACGGAGGGAGCCTCCCCTGTTCTGACCGCCCCCTAGCACGACCCGTTTCCCGAACAGCCAGGGCTGTCGGGAGTTGAAGAGCCCCTCACTAACGAGGGGACAAACTCCGCAGGAGCCTGAGTCCCCTCCAACGTGGAAGGAGAGTCACTACCTGCTGTTGGAGGGGAACTAACTACTGGGGAAGGGTGACTAGCTGCTGGGGAGGGTGACTAGCTGCTGGGGGAGGGTGACTAGCTGCTGGGGGAGGTGACTAGCTGCTGGGGGAGGGTGACTACTGCTGGGGGAGGGTGACTACTGCTGGGGAGGGTGACTACTGCTGGGGGAGGGTGACTAACTGCTGGGGGAGGGTGACTAACTGCTGGGGGAGGGTGACTAACTGCTGGGGGAGTAGGTTTAACTGTTTGGGAAGCAGGATCAATTACTGGTTTGGGGGGTCCTAGTTTAAAAAGATTATACAAATTAATGTTCAGTAAATCACCATACTTCTTTTTCCCCTTCTGGTTAAAATGTATCCCGTCCGAACCAAAGTATTCCCCATTTCCGTAGAATGTAGGCCAAAAATCGACAAACTTTAGGCCTTTTTCCTCACACATGCGTTTAACTCTTTTATTTATGCTAATGGCTTTACTTAGAGTATAATCACTAGCACGCATTCGAGGGAGAATTCCTACGACCATACCCATGTCTGTCCTATCCCTAACCTTGTCAGTTAGGTTCTTAAATTCTTTTATAATGGGCTCTGTCTGCCCTCCTGTCCCTCCCAGAAAAACGTCATTGCCACCAACATGGACAATGATAGGGCAACTCCTATTCTTGATATTAATTTTGCCTAATTCCCTATTAATTATCTGGCTTGTGGCACCCGGAAAACATCGGAGTTTTCTCTTGGTCACCCGTCTTGCTCCGAAAAAGTCCCCTTGATTCCTTAGCATAGAATCCCCAATTAAAAAGGATTCATCCTCCTCATCAGCAAGTAAGTGAAACTTATTTTTGATGGTAATGGGTTCCAAATCCTTATGTTTTGGTTTTGGTTTGGAGGGTCTTTTATTTTTGACCAATTTGAATTCTTGTTCCTCCGTTCTATTTTCCGGAATAGTCACAGTGTTTTCCAAGCGTGCCACGCTTTGTTCTAGATGCTTAATCTTACAGTTTAAATCTGCTGGTGTGTTTTTAGTTTGATCTTGTCCACTGGGTTGGATTTCCAGTGCGACGACCCTAGCTTCAAGCTTTTTTACTAATTCCTTTAGCTCTTTAACTTCCTTTTCGTGGTTGTCTCTAAGCTTTTTTACTAATTCCTTTAGCTCTTTAACTTCCTTTTCGTGGTTGTCTCTAAGTTTACAAAACAAACATACACTAAGGGATGTGATATCGCTGATACTACCTTCAGGGAAGTCAACGCACCAATGATTAACTTTACATTTAAAGCATTCTGCTTTCAATTTAGCTGGCCCTGCCATATTTTCTCTCTTTTTTTTTTCTGAATACTCTGAATAAGATAAAGCGTTCAGCAATGAAAACTATCAAAAACGTTCTGACCAGTATATAAAAAAGGGGGTGGGGGTGAATTCATCCCGCGCGTAGACGCATCCACCTACTTGCAAGTGACGTTCATCCCTTCCAGAAGACTACACCTCTCGCTGCTGCCGCACCGACCAAAGGTCTCCCCAGGGCCGGACAATCCCAAACGTGTCGCAGCTACCAACTGACAAACACTCGCGACGCAGGCATCACGGATTTTCCGCCAGGAGCGCCAGCGAGATGCAGCCCCTTACTAAGTCTTACTAGTCACTCACAAGCGGCCAAACTCTTAGAATCCAGTGTTCAAGGGATATCCCACCAGACCCAGAGTCTACGCCCGAGACTTTACGCTGGCCTGGCAGCCAGCTGGGCAGTAAAGCTCTCTCACCTCAGAGCAGTACAGCCAAGCACCATCAATTGGTCACCAAAGAACGGTCGCAGGGGGCTGGTCAGGCCATTACGCGTTAGGAATGGGCTTAACGGGGCACTAGCCACACTCCATTCATCGCGCCCCTACGCCTGGGACCCCTCCATCCCAGTCTCTCACAACCTACGAGCGTTAAATGGTGTTATTTATAGAGGTTCCAAAGCCTCTCTTCCCACGCATGAGGTAGCAGTAGGGTCCTAATAGTAAAAGAAGAGAAAAATACTTTATACTAAAAGAAAAGTTTTTTTTTTTTTTTTTTTTTCAGAGGAGAACATCCTTAATGTAAGCTAAAAGGACAAATTAGGGATGGGATGGGGTCCTAGTAACCCACGGGACAGGATTGTACAACATACTTTACCCGCCCTCCCGAAAGAGAGAGAACCTAAAGAAACAAACTGGCAGCCAATTTCTCTAGAATCCCACGACTCGGGACCGGAGGGCTGTCACACCCCAAGTATAAAGTTTACAACATCCAGAAAAAATGTCATAACCTTTATACCCCCTGCGGAGGAAAATTTGTCGATTGCCGCAACTGCGACGATGCCTCGACATATATGTGTTATCCGTCCTTGTCAAGGGGGGAGAGAGAGAGAGAGAGAGAGAGAGAGGAGAGTTACAAGGAAGGAGTTACAAGGAAAAGAAGTACCTCAAAAGGCCTTGCGGCCCATACCGAGGAGGTACCAATGGCAACGGGTGCCATGGAAAATTTTGTAAAAGTTTATTTTTCTTTCAACTATCCTAGCAGTAGTAGAAAACTGGATAGAAAAGGAGAGAGAGAGAGAGAGAGAGAGAGAGAGAGAGAGAGAGAGAGAGAGAGAGAGAGAGAGAGAGATATGCACGCACACAAGTCAATCGGTGCTAAGGATAGTCTAAAAATAGTCTAAAATGTCTGCCAAAACGTTACAAAATGCTGTTTGGAAAAGCTAAAAATGCGTTGGCTTGGGGCGGACCCCTCTGGGAGAGCTACCGCTCACCCAAGACCCTCTAGCTTAATGACTTGCGCCATTGGCGCTCGCCGATTTACACCCCTATTTGTATCAGAACCGGTTGTTAAGAAATTGGCAGCACAACCCTGATCCAGTCAAAGCATGTCTTGGAAACACCCGTCTTCACCAACTCCCAAGAAGTTTCGTGTTGTGAAATCAGCTGGCAAGGTCATGGCCTCTGTTTTCTGGGATGCAAAAGGAGTTGTACTCATTGACTACCTTGATAAAGGAGCCACCATTACAGGTGATTACTATGCACGGCTAATGAGAAAACTGCGCGAAGCTATCAAGCAAAAGCGACGAGGGAAACTCAGTCGAGGTGTTCACCAGGACAATGCTCCTGCTTACAAGTCTGCAGCTGCGATGGCTGGCATCAGAGAAATGGGCTTCGAATTGCTTCATCACCTTCCATATTCGCCAGACCTAGCTCCCAGTGATTTCTATCTGTTTCCCAAATTAAAAGAACACCTCCGTGGACAGATTTTTTAGACGATGATGAAGTCTTGTCAGCTGTAAATGCCTGGTTAGAGGACCAAAATGAAGACTTCTTTTTGAACGGTATCCAGAAGCTGGAAAAACGCTGGATAGTGTATATCCCTAAAAGGAGACCATGTAGAAAAATAATAAAAAAAACTATCAACTTGACTCATCTTTCATTGTTAGGCCGAGAACTTTTTGATCACGCCTCGTACACCATTACTTACACTTTGAAAATAATTGAGAAACTAGCCCCTAATCTTACTCTGAAACCTATAACGCACCCCTCAAGCAACAGCGGAAAGTAGAAAAGAAGACTGTGTCGTGTTCCCAAATTAACGGGTAGACAGGGAACATCTTCACCTCTGAAGAAAAATAGTTTTGTTGTGAGAGGATCAACACTGTTTAACCAGCTGCCCAAGGAAATAAAGAACGCAAGAGGTGTTGCGGTGGACATCTTCAAAAGAAGATTAGACGCCTGGCTTAGAACATTGCCAGATGAGCCGGGAGCACCTGGCTATATGAAATAGTTGTATGATGGCATAAATGTGGTGCAAATCAATTGAATGCAACATGATCAATAATTGCGACAAAGCCTTGCCATGCAGGAAGGGGGAGAGGGGTTATGCATGAATGGGGGTTGGGGGTAGGCACTCCAAGGGGCGAGTGTGGGGTAACCTAACATATATGAATGTTTGTGTGTACGTATATGATTGTTTGTGTTTGCACGTTTGTGTATGTGTGTATTTAAAAGGACAATAAAATACATGGTTTTATTAAGACAAAGCTGGAGAGAAGCACTTCTTACTGCTAGAGCATCTTGGAGCATAATGGGGCTTTCCCAAGCCATCCTGACTGACCTCGGAGGCTCGAAGCACTGCCAGTCGGCACAGCCGGTCGTCTGGCTTTTGGAATACAGCCAGTCGTGTTAGCTTATATATATATATATATATATACACACATTAATATACTGCGTGGTCATTGCAGTTAAATGTATATATATATATATATATTATATATATATATATATATATATATATATGAAAGAATAGTTAGACAGAAAATCTATGACTTTTTTGAAACTCAGAAAAAATTCAATGATAACCAACACGGGTTTCGTTCAGGCAGATCATGCCTATCACAACTAATGGAACACTACAATATTATTGATTCACTTGAAAGTAATGAAAACTATGATGTACTATACATAAACTTTGCTAAAGCGTTCGACAAGTGTGACCACGGAATCATAATACATAAACTGAAATATATGGGAATAAGAGAAAAGTAGGGAAATGGATATATAATTTCCTTAGTGAGTGGCGGCAAGTCGTTACAGTACAAGGAGTAGAGTATCTTCATCAGAATCAGAGGTCCTCAGCTCAGTACCACAAGGAACAGTATTAGCTCCACTACTCTTCATAATCATGCTAACTGACATAGATGAGGACGTTACCAGAGACAGCACAGTAACATCCTTTGCGGATAACACAGATCAGTAGAAAAATAAGAAACCCAGAAGACATAGGATCGCTACAAATCGACATAAACAGAATCTACAAGTGGACGGAAGACAACAATATGAAGTTTAACACCGAGAAATTTCAGCTATTACGGTACGGAAAAAGAGAAGACCTAAAATCCATGGAATATTATACCCCAAATGGACAGGAAATTCAGAGAAATTCCAGAGCAAAAGATTTAGGGGTTGTAATGACAGATGATGCGAAATTTGAAACACAAAATAAGATAGCAATAAACAGAGCAAAGAGAATAACGGGTCAGATATTGAGAACCTTTAAACGAAGGGATAGGAATGTAATGATTCCTCTACTGAAAACCCTGATAATACCCAAACTGGAATACTGCTCGGTCCTAACATCCCCATATAAAAAAAAAGACATTAGACAGCTGGAAAGGATCCAAAGAAGCTTCACAGCCAAAATCAATGGGTGCAAAGAACTAAATTACTGGGAAAGGTTACGAGAACTAGACCTATATTCACTGGAAAGGAGAAGAGAGAGATACACCATTATTTACACTTTGAAAATAATGGAGAAACTAGTCCCTAATCTTACTCTGAATCCTTAACTCCCAAAACAACGGTG
Organism: Bathynomus jamesi; assembly: GCA_023014485.1. Classification (NCBI taxonomy): domain Eukaryota; kingdom Metazoa; phylum Arthropoda; class Malacostraca; order Isopoda; family Cirolanidae; genus Bathynomus; species Bathynomus jamesi. Next base: position 241,822 of record JAJOZX010000552.1, on the reverse strand, counting down.
GAAAGTAGAAGCGGTAGACTGTGTCGTATTCCCAAATTGAAGGCTAGACAGGGAACATCCTTAACCCTGAAAGAAAATAGTTTTGTAGTGAGAGGACCAAAACTGTTTAATCAGTTGCCCAAAGACCTAAGAAACACGAAGGGAGTTGCAGTGGAAATCTTCAAAAGAAGACTAAACGCCTGGCTCAGAATAATCCCCGATGAGCCGGGCGTACCTGGCTATGTAAGGTGGAGAGCGCAAGAACCCAACTCACTACTTCACCAGGACAACTCGAGAGGAGGGGCGACAAGCTTGACCTTCGCGAAATGAGAAATCATCGCGCGAAACCTTTGTAAGGTAAGGTGTATATAGATATTGACAAATAATGGGAACTTTTAGGTAGGTGTTGCAAATACCCAATACTTGGCGCAATTGCCCCTAGGTATAGTGTGTGTGTGTGTGTGTGTGTGTGTGTGTGTGTGTGTGTGTGTATACTGTACCTAGGGGCAATTGCGCCAAGTGTTGGGTATTTGCACCACCTACATAAAAGTTCCCATTATTTGATTATTTGTCAACATATATAACAATAAATAAAATGCATATGGTTGTATTATAAATAATAATATAGATGTTGATAACTAATCAAATAATGGGAACTTTTAGGTAGGTGGCGCAAATATCCCACACTTGGCGCAATTGCCCCTTTGTGTGTGTCTGTGTGTGTGTTATATATATATATATATATATATATATATATATATATATATATATATATATATATATATATTTATTAGGGGGGGGTCGAAATTTTGTATTCTTATTCTACACACTGCTCGGAGTTTCCTTTGGGCCCCTAAACAACATACTATAATTACACCGCTATGCCCCCCCCCCTATCTATTTTGTTCAAATAGGCTGAATTTCAAATGAATGTTTTAGTGACATGATTGCATGCACCTTTCTAGACAAATACATGCATTAGATTTCTATTTTAATTATTTTTAAATTTTTAATTAATTTTTTCAGATCCATATCATTGGTGATGGATGTACATGAACGCGTTATGATAGTAACATGTCGCATCAGAATCAGAGGAATGAAATGTGAAATTAGAGACCGATTCTCAGGAAGGTTTCATAAGCCTGGATCGACAGATAAAGCAATTCGTGAATTGGTGAACAAATTCAAGAGGACTGGATCTGTGCATGATGAAGGAAGAAGTGGAGGCCCGAGAACAGTACAACAAAACATTGAATCTGTTCGCATAATGTTCGAAGACGATCAAACAATGTCAGTTCGCCAAGCATCCCACAGATTGACCATACCCAAAACAACTGTTCACAGAATCTTGCGTTCGACGCTGAAGAAGTTTTATCACATTCAACTGTTACACAGCTTACACGAGGAAGATTTTCCAAAAGGAGCAGCAATGTGTGCGGAGCTGGTCGAACAAATCCAAAATAACAATTTAATGGACCACATTTTGTTTAGCGATGAGGCGACTTTTCACACCTGTGGTAAAATCAATCGACATAATTGTCGCATCTGGGCTAATGAAAAGCCAACTGAGTTCACTGAATGGGAAAGAAACTCACCTAAAGTCAACGTGTGGCTTGGAATGACGAAGTCTAAGATTTACGGGCCCTTTTCCTTTGCAGAGGCTACAGTGACAGGGCCTGTTTACTTTGATATGCTTCAAAATTTTCTAGAACCTCAACTTCTTGAAGATGGCATTCAGCAGGATGGGGCACCATGTCATTATGCCAGAATTGTTCAGACATACCTAAACGAGCGTTTTCCAAATCGTTGGATTGGACGTGGGGGAAATAGGGCCTGGGCAGCGCGATCTCAGGATTTAACCCCATTGGATTTCTTTGCTTGGGGTTTCATTAAATCAGAGGTCTATCGCAGAAATATTCGAGATTTACCAGATCGAGATCGCATTAGGCAAGCAGTTGAGAAAATAACCCCTGAAATGCTCGGAAATGTGTTCCGCAATGCAGCTGACCGCTTTGAGATTTGCAGAGATACAGATGGAGCACACGTGGAAACTACTAATTAAAGATTTTAATGGTGTAATACTTGTAATCTGTATAGAAATACACCTGTATTAAGGTCAGTGTGACATTTACTTGAAACTCAGCCATTTCAACAAAATAGATAGGGACTTTTGGGACACCCTGTATATATATATATATATATATATATATATATATATATATATATATATATATATATAAATCTTTCTCTGTATATTACTTAAAGAATCAATTGAAGCATACTAAAATCAAAATATTCACCTTAAGAATTTAAAATCGTAAATTACTGACAGCACTGGCCTTTCCATTGGAACACAGGTAGCTTTTTTCTCGACTCCAGTACATTCAAAATAAATTTGTCTGTTTTCATAACCAATTCTATCTTGTGATGCTTCTGTTGCCACATTTACAGCATGTTCTACTCCCTGGCTGTGACAGGGAAAAGGAATAAGCTGAAGTGGTTCATTTCAAACTTTAAGAAGATGATCATTTGTTAAATTCTGTAAAATAGGTGGAGGGGTGATGGTTTCGTTGTCCCAGTCGATCATGTTAGGATAATCGTCTGCTTCAAAGTTGTGTTTTTGGCAGCTCAAAATTTCTCGCATTGGTGCTCCTAGTTCTTGCTCGAATGATGTGCTGAAGAGCCAGCTCTCTGACCTCTCTTCTTTTGTCTGTTATCATTGAGAGTAAGATACTCTCTGGGTGGGCAAAATAGGTGTTATTTCTGAGGACACGCTCCATAATCATCCGATGCTTTTTATCTAAGCCTTTAAGCAAGTGCATGATATACCAAAAATTAGATGCTCCCTCATTTGCCTTTGGATGAGACTATCCAAAACCAGCCTGGAGCGTAAACCAGCATTATAATTTTTACTAGGTCTTGGATGTTTTTGTCTGGATTCCGTGTAGAGACATATAAGCGCAGGATCCTGTTTGCTCGTGTTAGCCATCTTGCATGATGGAGGGCACCTGGGAATCTGGTGGCTAACGCTTGAGATGCGTCCAGATTGTATGCTAATGCACATTTCATACACATATTTTTGGTCACTGCTGAAACTTTTAACAATATCGGCCGAAACTTCTTTAATGTTGCCCTCAACAGGGGTATATAATCAACTACTGGACCAGACAACATATCTAACATACACCTTAAACACTTGGGGGCCCACAAGGAATACTAGCTCTCACAAATATCAGCACATATTCATACCAACACTGTATTATTCCTGACATATGGAAACAAGGTAAAATTATTACACTACTCAAACCAAACAAAAATCCAACAGAACCAGCTTCCTATAGACCCATTACTTTACTATGCACACCTTCTAAAGTAACAGAAAGACTAATCTTACAAATCACCAACCCACACATTCCACTATCGCCTACTCAACATGGATTCAGACCTCACCACTCAACCACGACATTACTCACTAACCTCACGCAACACATCATGGATGGCATCAACTCCAGACGACCAGCTCAACGTACACTATTAACAACAATAGACATTAGTAAAGCATTTGATGCTATCCCACGCTTCCCTCTCATAAACAAAATACAACACAAACATGCACAATAACACCAAAAGGTGGCTGAGCAACTATCTTTCAGGAAGATACTCACATGTCACATTTAATGGCAAGTCATCCAAAAACAAGCTTTTTCCGAACGGGGTCCCTCAAGGCTCTGTTCTCTCACCAACACTCTTCAACTTATACATGCATGACATTCCAACACCCATAGATAACAAGCTTACCTTATCATCATATGCAGATGACATCACTCTAACATCCACCCACAACAACATCGACACCGCTACAAATAACCTATAAACATACATAAACAGTATACAAGACTGGCTCACACACAATAGACTCAAAGTAGCGCCCACAAAATCAACCATCACCTTGCTTACAAGCAACACAAAAGAACACCAGGTAATTCCACAGCTTACACTAAACAACAACAACATTCCACACACTCACAGGACCAAAATACTTGGGGTCACATACAACACATCATTATCTTTTGCAAACCACATTCAGGACATTAAAAACAAATGTACGTCGACTTAACACGCTTAGGGTACTAACAGGCACAAACTTTGGACACCAGCAGGAAACAACATCACTCATATACAAACAATATATTCGCTCAGTTATGGACTATGCTAGCCCATGCTGGGCACCCATTATCTCAAACACACACATAAACACCTTACAGACAATACAAAACAACGCACTTCGTATCATTACAGGATGCACTCAAACAACACCAATAGAACACCTGCACACATAAACAAAAATACTGAAAGTTAGGGAACATTTAGACATGAGGGGAACACAATTCATGGCAGCAGCGACAACTAACCCACAACACCCTTGCCACTACATGTACAATCATGCACCAACACCTCGCACCATTAAGCTAACACCAAATACTCCATTCCATACCACGCCCCACAGACATCACACAGTACAGAAAACACACACACACACACACCTAACCCACAAAGCACTGACAAGACTCGGTCCGAATGCGGTCCTAGGTGCGAAGCCGCCACCTATTAACAGGTCAGAGATCAGCCTGAGCAGATTGGATCGAGTTAACTTAGCACGATTCCGATGTGGACTTCACCCCAACTTACGGACATATAAACACAGACTAGACAACTCCATAGACGACACCTGCCACCTGTGTCAGGACACACCACAAACAATTGAACACATTATGACAGACTGTACCGCTCTAGCACAACAACGAACACAACACAACATCACTAGTGCGCTGAACCTCTGGTCCACTCCGGAGAGGGCGATCGGTTACCTGCGTGCCGCCGGCTTGCTCGATCAGGGTGGGCTGATCGGCTAAACAACAACAACAACTATATCCAGTTTGGTCAAATCCTCTCGGAGTTTATTTCCAAGAGAACCTTTGAAGGTGTTTGGTCCCGAAGTTTTTCCATCAATTGATTCAAATACGTGCCTGAAGGGCAGTTCGTTTGCATGTAAAAGGCAAATCAGCCATTGTACCGGCCTGTCCAGATACAATTCAATCAATTTTAGCACTCCGCCAATCCTGCCAGTGTTCACTGAGGTGCCATCGCATCAGGGCCGGATTAACCATTAAGCAAAATAAGCCCGTGCTTAGGGCATCAAGGGAAGGGGGGCACCACAGAAATTTTCCATTGTCGGATTTACCATGGATTTATTATACTATTATAATCGCGGCTTATAGCCTATAAGCTGTTGAAAACTGAATTATATATATTCATATATAGTATTTATTTTTTTTCATTGTTTGAATTTGTAGTGAACAACAACCCTTTTGAGAGAATAAATATATTTCGTTGTAATCACACACTTTACGCTTTGCGTTATTATTTTGTTTATATCAAATCTTTGAGCGCCATATTAAAAATACATATAGATTAAATATTTTCGTGTGCTATAGGAAGTTATTCTGAACGTGTGATTTGTGCATATAATATTAAATATATATTTTACATAATCATTTGGTATTGTTTTACAGAAAGATTTAGGTTTATAGAATTGTAATATAAATTAATATTAAAATAAAAGAAACTATAAACTCTCTATATTGCTGTTGTATCAAGTGATGTTTATCACGGCCATTATAATAATAAGATATACTGACCTAAGTTAATTAGCGTTGAAGAAGTTTATCTGTTGCTCTCTCTTCTTCTCTAGGGTAAGTCTATGAAGTGTACTTTATTTGTATATATAACAATATTTTATCATACACGTATCTTTATTTTATAATTTATTTATCTATTGTCATAACAGTATAAAAGAATTTAGATTGTAATAACCAGAGTGAATAATTTGTAATGTATATATAACATCAAACGTAGTTAGGACAATTTAGGCCCTAAGCAAATGTTCATATTTCCTATAATTAAATATTGTGTTTTAAATAAATAAATAAATGTAAATATAAAATGTGGCTCGTTAATAGTGAAATGTTAATATTGATATTTTTATAGATTGCGTATTATTAATTCTAATGTTAAGTATTTTTATTTTATAGGTTTCGGTTCCTTCTTTCGGTTCCTTCTTTTGGTTCCTTCTTTCGATTTGATTTGTATTCAACATTTCGAGTTGATATTTCGGTTGAGTTATATTTAATTGCCACTTATATTTAAATTGCCACTTTGGTTGTGTACGGTTCCCATTTTGTCTTTCTGAGAATAAAAGAACAAAGCCAAGATTGTGATATGTGTAACTGTGTTGATTGCCACATAATATACAAATAAAATATTCTTTTTATTTCTGTATTTTACAGACCCCAAGAACCAAGATGAAACGTGTTCAGTTAAGTGGTGCACAAAAGCGAAAACTATCAAAAGAGAAACAAGAGAAGACTTTGGATTTAGAGTCCAAGACTGCAAAGCTGACTGATTTCTTCACACAAGTTCCACGACCACAACGTCAACATGATATACCGATTCTGAATCAAAACCAATCTCCGTCATCAGAAGTGGACACAAATACCACTTTGATCACTTCAAAATCAAAATATGATGACGTTGGAATCACCGAGGTGTCACAAGCAGGTTCATCTACCACATGTCTCACTACTGATCTCACTTTGCCTGTAAATTCTCTTGATACCTCTACTGCAAATGTTGATTCAAGTTGCTTTACAAGACATTCTGGGGTTGAAATAATTGCTGAAAATGAAAGTTTAGTGGACCATGGTGATGGTGGTGAAATGAATCAGTCTGCAGAAGATGAAGTAAATATAGCAAAAGATCCAGGGTTGTGGCTTGATTTCTCTGCTGATGATGTGGCTTATTGGATTGCTTGTGGACCCAGTGACTGTCAACACCACAATGGGCCATTTGACAAGTCTTACCGGCATTTCAGTAGTGGCAAACCAGCAAGATACTGTTCACAAAAACTTTTCGTTGGGACAAAAGCCAATGGTGAGAAATACAAGAGAGAGTGGTTATTGTATTCACCATCAACAGGATCAGTTTACTGTTATGTTTGTAAACTGTTTGCTCCTAAAAATGTCTCACATTTTGTTATAAGAGAAGGTTCAGTGACTGGCGAAATACTATTGTAATTGATCATCATGAAAAAAGCACTACTCACCGAGACTCTATGCTAACATACTTAACTCGCAGACAAGGTGCGGGGTTGGGACAACAGTTGGAAAAACAAATTCAGGAAGAGTGTGATTACTGGGAACATGTCTTGAGGCGTGTCATAGCTGTTATTTGTACGTTAGCTGAACGTGGCTTGTCTTTTCGAGGAACAGAAGAAAGATTTGGATCATTGTAGAATGGGAATTTTTTAGGGCTGCTTGAGCTCATAAGCCGGTTTGATCCATTTTTAGCAGGTCACATTTGAAATATGGAAATTCTGGCAAAGGAAATCCTTCTTACCTGTCCAAAATCACCTGTGAGGAACTCATTCAACTAATGGCTCAAAAGGTCCACGCACTCATTGTTGACGAAGTAAAATCTTCTGGTTATTTTAGTTTGTCAGTTGATTCAACACCAGATCTATCACATATCGATCAGTTAAGTGTTGTACTTAGGTACTTAAAAGATGGACAGCCTATTGAACGCTTTTTAACCTTTCTGAAAATGAAAAGCCATACTGGTGAGGAAATGGCAAATCAGGTGTTGCAGTACTTACGTGAAGTTTGTAAGCTAAACTTTTCAAAATGTAGGGGTCAATCTTACGACAACGCTGCCAACATGTCTGGGCGTTATAAGGGGATGCAGCAAAATTTTTAGAAACAAACAAGTTTGCTATATATGTGCCCTGTGCAGCCCATTCACTAAATCTGGTAGGCCGAAGTGCTGTTGACTGCTGTCAAGAGGCGGTTAATTTCTTCTCTACAGTGCAGTTGCTCTATACCTTTTTTTTAGCCTCAACCAGCAGGTGGGAAATTCTTAAAGGTTGTATTGGAAATGAAAGTGTCTTAAAATCCCTCTCTGATACCAGATGGGAGGCACATGCTATGGCAACAGCAGCAATTTTGAAATCTTTCCTTAAAATTTTAGAAGCGTTAGAATGTATAGCTGAAGACCAGTCACAAAAGGGAGACACTAGAAGAGAAGCAAATAATATTGCAAATAAGATGCAAGAGCTAGAATTCGTTTTTATGTTGAATTTTTGGGATGAGATTTTGCAAAATTTTCATAGAGTAAGCAAAGTTCTACAGAATAAGGATGTGAACTTAAAAACATGTGCAGATCTGTATGGATCATTAGCTGACCAACTGTGCACTTCACGAGATGAATTTGAAAGATATGAAGCAGCTACAAAGGAAATGCTACCAGATGTTGATTACAAGGCAGCTCAAACTCGCAAACGTATCAGAAAGAAGGTACCCAATGACGGAGATGCACCAGAAGTACTGTATATCTGAATGCCAGAGATAAATTTCTTATCACCACCTTTTACACAATTGTTGACAAACTTGAAACTGAGATGAGAAGAAGAGGAGAGATATACAAAGAAATAGCAGAGAGATTTTCTTTTCTAAGTGATGTGCCACATAATGTCACCACTTCTGGCACTTCATCATCTACTGAAATTGAAAGGTATTCTCAGGGTTGTAAAAAGATGATTGATGCTTACCCAGAGGACTTGAACACTAATTTCTCTGCTGAGCTTCAGCAGTTTCACTCATATGTGTGCCATAAGTTCAGTGCAAAAAAAATGTAAAAACAAGATTCAGTCATGCTGAACTTTATAAAATAATTGTAGAAGACAATATTGAGTGTGCCTTCCCAAATGTAGAAATTGCCTTTCGTATATTTTTAACATTAATGGTCACAAATTGCTCAGCTGAGCGTTCATTTTCTCAGTTGAAGTATATTAAAAATACCAACAGAACAACTATGCAACAAGGCAGGCTGGATGCCTTATCTCTACTAAGTATAGAAGCAGATGTGTTACGTAAGATTAGTTTTGAGGATCTGATCAAAGACTTTGCAATTAAAAAAAGTAGGAGAAAACTTTTCAAATATAAATGAAGTGGAAGTATACAAAAATAAACATTATTTTCCATCTTACTGTAAGTTTTGTTTCATTTCAAAAAATAAAATTTTATTTTATGGTTTATTTTTGTTTATATTTTGAATTACATATATATGGGGCACCAAAATCTTTTAAGTGCTTAGGGCCTCTAAAGGTCTTAATCCGGCCCTGCATCGCATAGCAAAGCTTTGAGGGATTCTTTGCTATTAGAATCAACTATAAAAGTTATTATTTCATCTGCAATACAACAAGCAGTTCCGTTATCTGGAGCTATATGATCCATGTAAACATCACCAGGTTCTTTGACTATTACATAATGTTCTTCGTACTCCATTCCCTTCTTTGTCTTAGTTTGATCTTTTCTACCATCAAATCCGATGCCTTCAATCTGTGTGTTCTCTGATTTCACTTTGATTATGTTCTTTTTACCCACACGTATTCTCTCTCTTTCCACTTTTTTCCTATCCAACATATTGGTTTCGTCTAATATTCCCATATCCTTCAAAGCTGCATTTACTATAGCTGCAGTAGCTCTGTAACTTACACGGTATCTATCTGCTGTTATTGTTAAGTTTATAAATAATTCTGTTCTGATGGTTTTCTCTCAGCTCAAAATCCGGAACAAAGTCAATATCGTCGCTTTCATCATCAATTTCCATGCTCTCATCTTCCATAATATGTAAAGGGTCCAGTTTGCTGGTTGAGGCGACATTCATATCTAGGCTTATCTTGGCTCTTCTTTCTAATCCTTTAACTCTGTCGTGGGCCCTTTTTCTTGTGGAAGTCGTTACTCTGTCGATTGGTCTAGTTGTTTTTTTCTTTGTTTCTGCCCCACAACAAAAGACTCCCACTCAATCATTGGAACTCTAATATCACATCTGCACTCCGTTCGACTGATTTTTTTATCGTAACAAGTACAAGTGCAAATATCAAACATTTTATCGAATGTCTACACCAGAGCTTTCTAAACTGGTGTGTCGCGACACATTAGTGTTTTTTGTATTTTGAAAATTTTGATTTTTCTATCAACAAAATCGGCTACAAGATAAACCACCTACTGAAAAATTATCTGATATTTGATATTTGATAACAAAAATTAATTAATGTGTCGTGAAAATTGTTATGCTTAAATAGTTTGTCGCCAACGTTAAAAGTTTGGAAAGCTCTGGTCTACACCTTCTGCTGAAAACTGTTTCTTCTTTGTTTTAATGGTACTTTATTTAGCTTTGCTGCAGATTCTATCAATCGTTCAACTTTTATAGCTATTCCTTCAAATCCTATATGTGGAAAGGAAAACTTCTCCCAAATGGCTTCCACATCTTTAGTGGAAATTTGTAACATTCTTTTGCTGTTCTAGAACCTTTCGAAGTCAGTTCTTCTCGTTTTCTTACCAATAAATAATGCCTAAATACGTCAGCCTTTGAAGGAGTCATTGAAGGTTGAAATTCTGCAGGGTGACCAAATGTTGAATTGTGCGTTTTGCTTCTTGTCGCCATGATTTCACTTATTTAGGCCTAGTAGCATTAATAACAACAAACTAATTGTTAAATTCCAGCAATTGAATCATCCAATCTGAATTTAATATAACTCATTCGGAATTAAATCATAACTCATTCAATCATAAACAATCTGAAAATAACAATTCTGAAACTAAACAAAAAAACGTAACACTAATTTATATAATTCATCTAATCTATCTAAATTAATCTATGTAATCTATTCAATCTATCTAAATAATCTTTCCAAATTAATCTAATCTACTTAATAAGACTTAATATAATGCATGATTGTCACATTTGGGGTTTATATCTGTGGAGAGTAAAATAGGGGGGATGCTATGGAAGGGGTAAGCGGGGGTCGCATATACTCATCTTTTTTACAAGATGTTGAGATCATTTCCAACGACGTGCATACTGTGGAATTGGAGAAATTCGATTTTTTATATGTTTCGACTCCCCCCCCCCCTAATATATATATAGAGTTTGTCCTCTCAGTGAGTCACTCGAAACCAGCTAACTCGAATAAAATTCCTAACTTCCAGCACGCAGACTTTTGTAAATTTCGAAATAAATTGTCACACGTCAATTGGGAAAATGTAATGGGGAACTCCAACGCAAAACTAATGTGGGAATCGTTTGAAACAGTATTTAGGACTATAAATGATTAATGTGTACCGTACAAAATTAAGCGTGCGAAAGTAAATAACAAGCCCTTGTGGTTTACTTCTAGAGTAGGAGACATTATAAAGAGTAGAGATAGGGCTTAAAGGCTACATAAGTGCGATAAAGACAATTTGTGGTTACGAAACAACTACATATCTCTAAGGCGTGAAGCGAAAAGTGTAATAAAAAAGTCCAAGCGCGAATTTGAAATCTCCATAGCTCGTGACGGTAAAGAAAACCCCCAAGCGATTCTTTCAATACGTCAACAATAGAAATCCAGTAAAATGTGTCTTGGGGCCGTTGAAAAATGTTAACTGAGATCTAGTTTCTGAAAACAAGGAAATGGCTACCTTGCTAAACGAATTCTTTACATCAGTTTTTACTATAGAAGATTTAACGAATATCCCTACGATCATAGACATAATACCTTTTGATAATGGTAATATTTTGGATAATATTGTGGTCAGTGAAGGGGAGGTAATGCGCTAATGTTGATAAAATGAAAACGCGTAAATCACCGGGGCCGGATTCCATATATCCCATACAACTAAAAGAATTAAAATATAGCATTGTTGTGCCGCTAACAAAGATTTTTAATGCGTCTATTTCTGAGGGGTGCGTACCAGATAATTTCAAGTTAGCAAACGTAACACCTATCTTTAAGAAAGGCGATAAGGGTGCGGCGGGAAATTATAGGCCAATCAGTTTAACGTCTGTTGGAGGTAAGCTACTGGAATCAATAATTAGGGATCGTATAGTCGAACACTTAGAAGTGCATAAACTAGTTAGAAATACGCAGCACTGTTTTAGGCGAAACAAATCTTGCTTAACTAATCTTTTAGAATTTTTTCAAAGCGTGGTTGACGTTTACGATAGTCATCGGGCGGTTGATGTAGTGTATTTAGATTTTCAAAAAGCGTTTGACACCGTACCGCACAAAAGACTCATTGAGAAAACTAAGCTCATGGAATCAGGGGTGTAGTAATAAATTGGATAGAAGAGTGGTTGCGAGGTAGGAAACAGAGGGTGGTCGTTGATGGAGCGGAGTCGTGTTGGGCTAATGTAGCGAGTGGCGTTCCTCAGGGTTCTGTATTGGGCCCCTTGCTTTTTATTATATATATTAACGATTTAGATGTCGGCCTAGTCAGTACAGTTTTAAAGTTTGTGGATGACACGAAGCTGGGTGGTAGGGCGATTAATGACGAAGATAGAGGTAAAATCCAGAATGATGTGAATAAAATCGTTGATTGGTCAGTCACATGGCAAATGAGATTTAACGTCGATAAGTGCAAAATTTTATATATAGGTTCGCGCAATGGTAATTTTGCGTATAGTATGTCAGGGAAAGCGTTGATAAGCGTAGAGCAGGAAAAAAGATTTAGGAGTTATAGTCACTGGTGATTTAAAAGTAGCGAAACAAAGTACAGCAGCGGTCAATAAAGCGAACAAAGTGTTAGGTTTTATAGCTCGGAATTTTGAGTACAGATCGCGCGATATTATAGTTCCTCTTTATAAATCATTAGTTAGACCCCATTTGGAAAACGCGATCCAATTTTGGAATCCGCATATGCGCAAAGATATAGACAAAATCGAAAGAGTTCAAAGACGAAGCAACTAAGATGATTCCGTCGCTTAGGTCAAAGTCGTACGAGGATAGGCTTAAAGAGTTAAAATTGACTACACTCGAGACTAGGAGGCTAAGGGGTGATCTAATCCAGGTTTTCAAAATTATGAATGGGTTCGATAACGTAGATAGAGATAGCTTTTTCGAAATATATCAATATAATAGGACTAGAAATAACGGGTGTAAGTTGACAAGAAGAAGATTCGAGACAGCAGTTGCTAAAAACTTTTTTACGCATAGAATAGTAAATAGGTGGAATAGTTTGCCGGTAGAAGTAATTAGTAGCACATCTATAAACATGTTTAAAAATCGATTAGACGCATATGTTGATAGATTGGGTATAGTTAAGGTAGTAAAATTAAGGGTTGGATAAGATAGATTTTGATTCTCTTTTCATTAAAGATCACAATAACCAGACTAGAGGTCATAGTATGAAATTATTTAAGCCAAGATGTAGAACAAATTTAAGAAAACATAGTTTTACAAACAGAGTAATTAAGTTTTGGAACAGTCTGACAGAAGAAGTGGTGACTTCAGATACAATTGATTCTTTCAAAAGGAGGTTGGGTAGTTTCATGTCTGCAAGGGACATCTGGTGATAGTGTTTAAGCCCATTTTTATTGCATGAATGGTACTAGTTTATTTCATATATATTATGTACATTTAGGTGATAAATCCCACAGCTCAACACAAGTGTTGTGGGATATAGGGAGGCAGCATCTTGGATTAGGGGATTTAAAGGGATTCCTCTGCCGAGCGGTGCCCCCCATAGTACTGTGAGGTATTGAAAAACTCATGATCTTCACTTGCCCCACAAACACCTTTAAGTGGGAGACCGAAAACGGGTGCACACACATTTCTACATTACTGTACAGTCTTTACAGCCACACCTACACTTTTCCTCCTAAGTATATATATTGTAATGTACATGGTTGTAAATTGTGACTTGGTCAGCAATTGATATGGACCGTGACTTATTTTTGGTTGGCAAGGTACTGGTATTGATGGATACTGTAATGAAATTGACTGGATTCTTTGGATCCGATATATTTGATTGTCGGTTATAAATAGATATAGATTGTAACATATTTGTGGATAGTAGTCTATTATGACTTGATCCTCTGGATCCAGAGATTCTATCTTTAGTTTTAAATTGATAATTAATTAGTTTTAAATTGATAACACCGGTCTGTATGAAAATCGATTTCTTTATTTTGAGTTGTGATTCTGAAGCAGTTCGCTGCGCTGAATTCAAAAATGCTACCAGTTTTTTCTATCACCCACAGTTTTAAAATTATTAGCAAAACAATTTTGGGGCGTTTTGTGATTTTTTACCTTTTTTATCTTTAATTAATTTCGTTTTTTCATATTTTTCAGATAGATAATTCTAACATTACGTCTTTAAAATTTTAATAATGGCTTCTAGAGGATGTACCCATAGTCCAGACATATTTTGTTATATTTGTGGTAGGTATGTTGTTGTAAAACAAAGGACAAATGTAACGACCTTCATTAAGAGAGCTTATCATGCTTATTTTGGAATTAATTAGGAGATCAAGACAAAAGTTGGGCTCCACACAAGGTTTGTCTTACGTGTGTTGCGGCACTAAGGAATTGGAACAAAGGTAAAAAGAAAAGTTTGCCATTTGGGATCCCTATGGTATGGTGCGAGCCTAGAAACCATACCGACGACTGCTACTTCTGTTCTTGCAATGTTAAAGGTTATAATGCAAAGAATAAAGAGAGCCTTCAATACCCAAGTCTTCCATCTGCAATAAGGCCGGTACCCAATGGTCCAGAAGTTCCTATTCCCCGTCCACCCGAGAGTCTGGATCAATACAATTCAGATTCTGATTCAGCTCCAAATCCAGACAATGATGATGTTTATGAACAAACAGCTGACCGAGATCGTCCTAAACCATTAACCAAGCCGAACTAAATGACTTAGTCAGGGATTTGAATCTGCCTAAGGACTCTGCAGAACTTTTGGGGTCTAGATTGCAGGAGAACAATTTATTGGCATCCGACACATACTTCGCTTGGTACAGAAATCGTGAGAAATACTTCGTGCCTTTTTCCGAAGATGGTCACTTGGTATTTTGCAAGGACATCACAGGATTAGTGTGCAAGCTAGGCATCGAATACCAAACCAGTGACTGGAGGTTATTTATAGGGTCCTCTAAAACCAGTCTAAAAGGAGTGTTACTGCACAACGGTAACAAATATGCATCAATCCCAGTGGCCCATTCTACTCATTTAAAAGAGACCTATGATAACATGAAACTGCTTCTGGAAAAAATTCAGTATCAAAATCACAGATGGATATTGTGTGGGGATCTCAAAGTCCTTTGCATGTTACTTTGGCAGCAATCAGGATACACTAAGATGCCATGTTTCATCTGCGAATGGGATAGTCGAGCACGTGACCAGCACTGGAAGAGGAAAACTTGACCTCCTAGAGAGAATCTTACCCCAGGATCAAAGAACATTTTACATGAACATCTAGTTGAACCAAATAAAATCCTCCTACCACCCTTGCACATTAAGTTAGGCTTGATGAAGCAGTATGTCAAAGCATTGAATAGAGAAGGTGAGTGTTTCAAGTACATTTGTTCAAAATATCCAAAGATTAGCTACGAGAAAATAAAGGAAGGTGTTTTTATAGGTCCTCAGATTAGAAAGTTATTGACAGACGATCATTTCCTGAACAAAATGACCAATAAAGAAAAAGAAGCATGGCTTGGTTTCAAAGATGTTGTTGAAAACTTCTTGGGGAAACTACAAAAGCCAAAATTATGAAAGACTGGTGGAAAATATGCTTAAAAAAGTTTTGCGCCTTAGGCTGCAACATGAGCCTGAAAGTTCACTTCTTATTTTCGCATCTTGACCGTTTTCCCGAAAATCTCGGAGATGTCAGTGAGGAGCAAGGGGAACGATTTCACAAGGACATCAAAACCATGGAAAGAAGATATCAAGGAAGATGGCATACAAATATGATGGCGGATTACTGCTGGTGTCTGAAACGAGGTCAGCCTAACGCACAGCATAAGAAAACATCAAAGAAGCACCGGTTTAGTCGTCATTAGTCAGATCTACCTTCGTAGTCTTAAGTCTTTGGAATAAGTCCTGAAATGTTTGCAAGTAAAGAAAGTAAATATATTTTTTCTTTCAGTTATTTTTTTATTCTTTCATAAACAAGCAATATGCTTGTCCAAGAGCTAGGAGCTATTTAATTCTGCTTTAATTAGGTTTTACTCTATCACCTAAAGATTTCGTGCTACAAGGGATGTTGTAATACCTCATCTATCCCCAAATGTTAACTACCCATTGATGGGAGGGGAGAGAGTATTTTGCTGGGAACGGGACTGGTTGTTATATATATTTACCCTACATTATTATGTAAGCGTTACTGTAGTCTATAACAAAATTTATGGTTTAGCATGTGCAATCCAATGTTGGTCTCGATAAGATGGTTCACATTTGGGGATAAATGGGGGATTTATGACACACCCTGTAGTAAGAAAACCATACGTGATAGGGAAAAACTAACTATATTTTTGAGATCAGCGCACTCAAATTATATAGAATCACCAACTAGTTTGTAAAAGTCGATCGATAAGTTTTCAAATGTGTACTGGTGTAATTATTTAGTTTTGTAAAAATTGGTCGTTGCCAATGTACAGGCAGTTTTTACATAGTGGAGCCACCTCGATGGGTCGAAGTGGCCCCTAGTGTGCCCACTATAAAAATTTCTTATGTTTTTGTGGTTCGGAACCCACATAAAATTGTAGGTTCCCTCCGCCACCACAAAGGACATGCACAATACACAATTACGAACGCAGTTAGGTAGACCAGCCATGAGTGGATCCTAGGGTCTTTGTTGGTCTGAACATATATTATTATATATATATATATATATATATATGATACACACAGACCGTGCAATGAACAAGGAACTCTTCTGGGATAATTAAATCCACTATAGTCCAAATAAGTAATGGTAAATGACAAATACCTAGTTTTTCTTTTTCATGATGCAAGCCCGACATGGGCAACGGGTCTCTCACAAAGAGGTCCCATAAATATAGCTTCCCTCACCAGCTATCTGCAAAGCAGACAGGATCCAGCTTTGGGACATGGATCTAGGGTTTAAAACAGCCTAGCCTCACTACATTTAGAACCTCATATAAGTAAAAGACTCGTTGCATTCACGTCGGATTGAATAAATCAAAGAAAAAGGGTAACTATTATATTTTTAGCCAAAACCAAAACTTAAACCTCAACTGGCAGAATTGAGGCGTCCACTTTTCAAGGCACTAACATGTCCGTTTCATGATGGGAATGAACTCAGAATGGTTCCCTGAGTTTTTTATGATACACACAGACCGTGCATGGAACAAGGAACTCTTCTGGGATAATTAAATCCACTATAGTCCAAATAAGTAATGGTAAATGACAAATACCTAGTTTTCTTTTTCATGATGCAAGCCGACATGGGCAACGGGTCTCTCACAAAGAGGTCCCATAAATATAGCTTCCCTCACCAGCTATCTGCAAAGCAGACAGGATCCAGCTTTGGGACATGGATCTAGGGTTTAAAGCCCATGTCGGGCTTGCATCATGAAAAAGAAAAACTAGGTATTTGTCATTTACCATTACTTATTTGGACTATAGCGGATTTAATTATCCCAGAAGAGTTCCTTGTTCCATGCACGGTCTGTGTGTATCATAAAAACTCAGGGAACCATTCTGAGTTCATTCCCATCATGAAACGGACATGTTATGTGCCTTGAAAAGTGGACGCTCAATTCTGCCAGTTGAGGTTTAAGTTTTGGTTTTGGCTAAAAATATAATAGTTTACCCCTTTTTCTTTGATTTATTCAATCCGACGTGAATGCAACGAGTCTTTTACTTTATTGAGGTTCTAAATGTAGTGAGGCTAGGCTGCTTTAAACACTAGATCCATGTCCCAAAGCTGGATCCTGTCTGCTTTGCAGATAGCTGGTGAGGGAAGCTATATTTATGGGACCTCTTTGTGAGAGACCCGTTGCCCATGTCGGGCTTGCATCATGAAAAAGAAAAACTAGGTATTTGTCATTTACCATTACTTATTTGGACTATAGTGGATTTAATTATCCCAGAAGAGTTCCTTGTTCCATGCACGGTCTGTGTGTATCATAAAAAACTCAGGGAACCATTCTGAGTTCATTCCCATCATGAAACGGACATGTTATGTGCCTTGAAAAGTGGACGCTCAATTCTGCCAGTTGAGGTTTAAGTTTTGGTTTTGGCTAAAAATATAATAGTTACCCCTTTTTCTTTGATTTATTCAATCCGACGTGAATGCAACGAGTCTTTTACTTATATTGAGGTTCTAAATGTAGTGAGGCTAGGCTGCTTTAAACCCTAGATCCATGTCCCAAAGCTGGATCCTGTCTGCTTTGCAGATAGCTGGTGAGGGAAGCTATATTTATGGGACCTCTTTGTGAGAGACCCGTTGCCCATGTCGGGCTTGCATCATGAAAAAGAAAAACTAGGTATTTGTCATTTACCATTACTTATTTGGACTATAGTGGATTTAATTATCCCAGAAGAGTTCCTTGTTCCATGCACGGTCTTTGTGTATCATAAAAAACTCAGGGAACCATTCTGAGTCATTCCCATATATATATATATATATATATATATATATATATATATATATATATTATATATCCCGCAAGGGGGTTCTAAGCTCGTGCTCTTGAGTGCTCTTTGTGCGTGCTTGTTCCTGGAGGTTTCACGTGCGCCCTCCCGGCCCTAGCACCCAAGGATGATGGGGCTCGACCCTGCAGTCCTTGGTCTTTTTCCACTTCGACTGTCCCCTCCACCCTTTCTTTTACCTCTGTCTTTCCTCTCACTTTTTCTTTGTTTTTCCGCCGAGATATACCCTTTTAAATAGAAGCGAATCGGTTCTTCCCGAAGTTAAAAAAAAAAATAATAATAATAATATATATATGGGAATGAACTCAGAATGGTCCCCTTATTCCATGCACTGTCTGCGTATATCATATATATATATATATATATATAAATATATATATATAAAGGGTGATCCAGAGAAATGGGACCCAAAAGAAACCCCTGTAACTCTTAAAGTATAAGTCCTTTTATAAAATCATACGCATCATTCGAAAGAGGATAGTTACAAGTTTGTACAGGATTGTATAGGTTTTGACAATACAAGACAAGATAAGATACAAAACAAAATAAAAGTGTTAGTTAAAACTAACCCTTCAAGATGACTGCATGGACTGTGGAACAGCTGCGTTTCATAACTGAGCAATATTATGAGCATGGAAGAAGTGTAGTTTCAGCTCTTAGAAGGTGATTTTGACATCTGAAAATTTGTCTTGAAAGATCTTTAGCTGAAACTACACTTCTTCCATGCTCATAATATTGCTCAGTTATGAAACGCAGCTGTTCCACAGTCCATGCAGTCATCTTGAGAGGGTTAGTTTTAACTAACACTTTTATTTTGTTTTGTATCTTATCTTGTCTTGTATTGTCAAAACCTATACAATCCTGTACAAACTTGTAACTATCCTCTTTCGAATGATGCGTATAATTTTATAAAAGGACTTATACTTTAAGAGTTACAGGGGTTTCTTTTGGGTCCCATTTCTCTGGATCACCCTTTATATATATATGTATATTATATAATATATATATAATATATATTATATATATGTTAAACACATATAAGTTTCTCAGGGGACCATTCTGAGTTTGTGTATGTATATATATATATATATATTTGTCATTTTTAATACGAATAATTTATTCAGAAAAATTTGCTAGTTTAAGTGATAAAAAGGTCAATGAAAAGAGTACAAATGATACGAGTGTGGAAAAGGTTTTCCACAGGAAAATAAATTTTTGTTAAAATTTCAAAACATCATTCGGTTTGTCTAAATTAACATATTAACCTTTTTATTCTGTCTGTATAAATTAGAGTATTAATCTTTAAATTTTTAATACTGTATAAAGTGCCTCAATGCCCAGTAGATTGCTTGGCATCCTTTTTTCGATAAGCCTAACGATGCTCTCCAAAAGGTACCAAATCTATAATCTTAAACAGAGACTCCATAATTCTAAATGTTCTTTTCGGCTATTATAAATCATGTAAAAGAGTTAAGTATAAAACCAGAATTGTATAAATTCATGCGCTAATATCATTATTTGATTAGGACTTTGCAACTTTAATAATCTTTTGTAAACGTGGCATCACGGGGGTTCCTCCAGGGAAACCACCTTGAAGGGCAGTCGAAGCCTCACCCCTCTGGGGTAGTGCGTGCCTCGCCCTTTGGGCCTTAATAACTCTCTAAGCAAGTGTAGTGTTAAGGATTTGATTTTTTAATTACTCTGCATTGTAAAAGAAATCAATCTCGTATTTTAAGTGATCTATCCTTGTGAAATAAAGACTAGAAAAAGGTAACACGTCATCTTTATCCTTCCACTGGAGATTTATAAACATTCCATTCTCTCAACCAACTGAGGGGGGGACGCCATTGACCGAATGATAACGTTGTCGGAACTCACAGCAGGTTAAGTTTCAAAAAGAAGAACCGTGGACATCAGCAGTATAAACTTCATTGTCGGTGCAAGGAAGCGACATACTGAGAATACCTTAAACATCGGATATTGTGGAACGAGGATCATCATCTTTTCCGACACTAGTATTGCAAACTTGTATAAGAAATTTTTGTAATGAGAGCTTCCGTGGCTCAATGACCACTGCCACCGCGGTTGAAAGTTGGGCCGGCCACCCATTCTGTGACTGCTCGGGCTCATGCATGTGGCGCACTCGCGGGTTCATGCCCACCCTACCTCAGATGTTATCTTTTTTACTCATTACTGACACAAATCCTCTTGTCCAATGCACTGAAAAGTCTTCTTTCCAAAGAGGATGCCCCAGTAATTAGGGGTGTACCGGATCCAAAATTTTGGGATCCGGCCGGATCTCAAAAAAAGGTCCGACCGGATCCGAGACTTTCTCAAAAATTTTTATTTCTCCTACGCTTTTAGGATCTAAGTTTCTACTGTTTTATTTTTACAGGCTAATTTGCAATTTTGTACGTATATTTTTCAGATTAAATAATGTCATCTTTTGTGTGGAACTACTTTCGTGTGAACGAAGAAAATGAGTTTTGCTGAATGCGTTATGCAAAAGTAAAATAAAACGGGGCGCAACACCAAAACAGTATAGCACTAGCCCTCTCCACAAACACCTGAAAACTAAACATGAGGCCATCTACGCTAATGCTAAAAAGGATTTTGCGGAAAAACCTAAGACTGCAGCAGAACCGGAACACTCCACATCCACACCCAAAGAAAGAAAAATAGAAGCTCTTAACAAGCAAAGAACAATTATGGAGAGTTTTTCAGCAAGAAAACTTTGGGACATTAATGATGAAAGGTCAGAAATAATACACCAAAAGATAATGAATATGATTGCTATGGATAATCAACCATTCACAATCACAGAAAACGAGGGATTCATAGAGCTTATGGCCCACCTGCAACCCAAGTATCTTATCCCCTCTAGAAAATACTTCGCCGAAACAAAGTTGCCTCAATCCTACAAAAAGCTGCAAGCTGCAGTAGTAAACGACGTTTCTGAGGCGCAGTATTTAAGTTTTACAACGGATATTTGGAGTAATTAGTATTGACAGGAGTCATTTATATCTTTACCGGCTCACTGGATTACAGATGATTTTGTCAAAAAAGACTGTGTGCTTCATTGCAAACACTTCGTGTACTTCATTGCAAACACTTCCCTGGTTCCCATAGTGGTATTAACATTGCTGCGACATTTCAATCTATGCTTACCGAGTGGAAAATTCCACTAGACAAAATTCATTTGATTGTACGAGATGCAGTTTACAATATGCAGCTTGTATAGAACTTACTGGTTCAGCAAGCGTATCTTGCTTCCTACATCAGTTGCAGTTGGTAATAAAGGAAGCCATATTTTCCCAACGTTCAGTGGCTGGCATGATAAAAAAAATCAAAAAACATTTGCACCTATTTAAGCCATTCAACATTGGCTTGCAACGAATTAAAAAGGTTACAAAAAGAAATAGACCCAAAAATAGTCACGCCACTGCTCCCCATCCAAGATGATGTAACAAGATGGAACAGCACTTACTTGATGCTGCAAAGGATGGAAAGATTAAGATGTTTGCAATTGTATACAGCTGATCACACCGATATTCCATCACTTACCGGAAATGAGTGGCAGCTCTTAGAAAAAGTTCTGAGACTTTTACAACCCTTTTACATGATTTCAGATACTCTAAGTAAATCGAAGTCGATGTTATCTTGTGATATCACATGTTCGTGCACTACATATGTATCTTTCCAACGAGGTGGAAGACGACAGTGGTGTTAAAACCATGAAAGAGGAATTAAAAAACGCTGTGGAAAAATGTTTCATGTGTAGTACATCTGATAAGCAAAAAGGAAGAGGTGGTTCAAGTACTATAAATGTGTATGAAAGCCGTCAACATGCTTACTCTTCTTCCTGATGCAGAATTAAAGCAGAAAGCTAACAAGTGGTTGATAACAGAAATTACAGAAGTTTTGAGAACCATCAAGAATAGAAGCAAAGAACAGGAGTGTGACTCAGATGCAGACAGTAAATCATTGTCATCCTCATCATCAAGTACATCATCATTCGTCAGCCAGACTCTGTACTTTCATTCGATAGCCAGACTCTGTACTGAACGGACGCATTTCCTGAGCTCTCTGATTTTGCATCTACTTTTATATATTGCTGAGAATTTTACTTTTGGATAGTTTTGAATTTGATATACTTGCGTTTAAATTTACGTTGTTATAGTTAAGTAATTGAATTAGTGGTTTTTAGCGATTTAGAAGTTTTCATAGCGTGCCGGCTTAATTTAACTTATACCTGTGACGGTTTAAATTTTTAACTCCGCGATGCCGTCGCAGAAAGCGTCGTGTGTTAGGTGTAGGGTTAACCGGTGGTATTCGGAATTTAAGGATTATAACGGCGGTCCAATGGCGATTACCGATAGATCAGTTTGTTTCTTTTGCGAGTTCATGGAGGAATTAGTTGACATAAAACGCAGTGTACGTGAGGTAGCGGATAGACTTGCAACGCTTGATGAGGGCAGGGTTAGGGCTACGGTTGACGGAAGCCGAACCAATACTAACGTTGAAGACGTTAGTAATTTGAAGGGTGAGGTGCGTAACTTAGTTTCTAGTTTAGGTAGCTTGTCGGGAAGGTTAGATAGAGTTGAGGAAGAGGTTAAGGTTAGTCCGAGAGTAGTAGATAGCGAGGGATTTAGAGAGGTTAAGGGTGGAGCTAGGCCGCGTACATTAGGTGATAGGAATCCCCCCCCCCTATCGAGGTTTCGAACCCTTTCGCCCATTTGGAAAGGGACGTGAATGAGGGGGAAACTATTTTAATTGGGGACTCTTTAGTGCGCCACATGGACAAAGAGTTCGTTAAACGGAATCCAACCAATAGGAGGGGGGTCTGTCTCCCAGGGGCCAGGGTTGACAGAGTTAGAGACGAAGTGGATAGGGTTGACGTTGCTTCCCGTCACTCAATGTTGTTGTTGTTGTTGTTTAGCCGATCAGCCAACCCTGATCGAGCAAGCCGGCGGCACGCAGGTAACCGATCGCCCTCTCCGGAGTGGACCAGAGGTTCAGCGCACTCGTGATGTTGTGTTATGTTCGTTGTTGTGCTAGAGCGGTACAGTCCGTCATAATGTGTTCAATTGTTTGTGGTGTGTCTTGGCACAGGTGGCAGGTGTCGTCTATGGAGTTGTCTAGTCTGTGTTTATATGTCCATAAGTTGGGGTGATGTCCACATCGGAATCGTGCTAAGTTAACTCGATCCGATCTGCTCAGGCTGATCTCTGACCTGTTAATGGGCGGTGGCTTCGCACCTAGGACCGCATTCGGACCGAGTCGTGTCAATGCTTTGTGGGTTAGGTGTGTGTATGTGTTTTCTGTACTGTGTGATGTCTGTGGGGCGTGGTATGGAATGGAGTATTTGGTTATAATGTCTCTCTGGTGTTACCTTAATGGTGCGAGGTGTTGGTGCATGATTGTACATGTAGTGGCAAGGGTGTTGTGGGTTAGTTGTCGCTGCTGCCATGAATTGTGTTCCCCTCATGTCTAAATGTTCCCTAACTTTTAGTATTTTTGTTTCTGTGTGCAGGTGTTCTATTGGTGTTGTTTGAGTGCATCCTGTAATGATACGAAGTGCGTTGTTTTGTATTGTTTGTAAGGTGTTTTGTGTGTGTTGAGATAATGGGTACCCAGCATGGGCTAGCATAGTCCATAACTGAGCGAATATATTGTTTGTAGATGAGTGATGTTGTTTCCTGCTGGTGTCCAAAGTTTTGCCTGTTAGTACCCTAAGCGTGTTAAGTCTTGACGTACATTTGTTTTTAATGTCCTGAATGTGGTTTGCAAAAGATAATGATGTGTTGTATGTGACACCTAGTATTTTGGTTCTGTGAGTGTGTGGAATGTTGATGTTGTTTAGTGTAAGTTGTGGAATTACCTGGTGTTCTTTTGTGTTGCTTGTAAGCAAGGTGATGGTTGATTTTGTGGGCGCTACTTTGAGTCTATTGTGTGTGAGCCAGTCTTGTATACTGTTTATGTATGTTTGTAGGTTATTTGTAGCGGTGTCGATGTTGTTGTGGGTGGATGTTAGAGTGATATCATCTGCATATGATGATAAGGTAAGCTTGTTATATATGGGTGTTGGAATGTCATGCATGTATAAGTTGAAGTGTGTTGGTGAGAGAACAGAGCCTTGAGGGACCCCGTTCGGAAAAAGCTTGTTTTTGGATGACTTGCCATTAAATGTGACATGTGAGTATCTTCCTGAGAGATAGTTGCTCAGCCACCTTTTGGTGTTATTGTGCATGTTTGTGTTGAGTATTTTGTTTATGAGAGGGAAGCGTGGGATAGCATCAAATGCTTTACTAATGTCTATTGTTGCTAATAGTGTACGTTGAGCTGGTCTTCTAGAGTTGATGCCATCCATGATGTGCTGCGTCAGGTTAGTGAGTAATGTCGTGGTTGAGTGGTGAGGTCTGAATCCATGTTGAGTAGGCGATAGTGGTATGTGTGGGTTGGTGATTTGTAAGATTAGTCTTTCTGTTACTTTGGAAGGTGTGCATAGTAAAGTAATGGGTCTATAGGAAGCTGGTTCTGTTGGATTTTTGTTTGGTTTGAGTAGTGTAATAATTTTACCTTGTTTCCATATGTCAGGAATAATACAGTGTTGGTATGAATATGTGCTGATATTTGTGAGAGCTAGTATTCTTTGTGGGCCCAAGTGTTTAAGGTGTATGTTAGATATGTTGTCTGGTCCAGTAGCCTTCGAATTTTTAATGTTTTTGATGATCTTGGTGGTCTGGTCTGTATTGAAGGGTGTAATGGTCGTGTCGAGTCTGTAGGTTTTCTTGTGTCTGGCTGTTTGTTTGTCTGCGTGTTTCTGGTAGGAGGCAACGACTCGTATAGGCCCGATACGAGAGTGCCTGACCTTTTGGAGAGATATAGGGCAGGGGTGGGCAACCTTTTTAAGTGAGCGTGCCAAAATCGTCAAATCTTTGATGCAAAAGTTAATCTTTATCATTTTTTAGCAGAAAACATTAAGTTAAAATATAGAACTCAGCGAAGAATTTGGATATTTATTTATTTAAATTTTTTTTAAGGTGAGCCCGGGGAATCGCGTGCCGGAAAAAGTCGTTGACGTGCCACGTTTGGCACGCGTGCCAAGGGTTGCCCACGCCTGATATAGGGGGTTAATTAGGTCCCTGAAGGCGAGGTCAGATAGGTCTTTAGTTCTAGGTATTACCCCTAGGCACGGGTTGGGTCTTAGAATTACGTCCAAAACAATATTTTTGAATAACAAATTAGAAGAGATTTGTGCTGAGGAAAGTGTACCCTTCGTAAAGCTGTGGTCCGAATTCAATGATCCTAGCCTTTTTATAAAAGATGGGGTGCATTTTAATGAAATAGGTAATGCTAGGCTAGGTAGGTTAATAGACGAAAACGTTCGAAAGCTGTATAGGTCGAAGCCTTCTTTAAACGTTGTGGGTCCGGGAAACGCGGGCCCGACGTGATAAATAGTTTAAAACGCGGGCCCGTGGTAAAAAATAACTTAAACGTCTTTTATTGCAACGCGCGTAGTATTAGAAATAAATTAAATGAATTTAAGGCGGTAATTTATTCCGGCAACTGTGATATAGTTCCTATCACTGAAGCTTGGTTAAATACCGTGACTCGGGACTTGTTGGGGGAACTTGATATACCGGGTTTTAAACTCTTTACTAATGATAGGTTACATAGATTTGGAGGAGGCGTTTTGCTGTACATTCGTAATTCCCTTAGGGCTATCGAGGTTAAGTTAGATTTTCCGGCAGCAATTAATGCGATCTGTGTTGAAGTTAGGGCGCGTAGTATTAGTTTTAATTTTGTTGTTGTTTATAGACCTCCCGTTCAACCCCTCGATATAGATACTAGATTTTACTCACTTCTTGGTAATTTTATTGACAATCGGAATAGTATAATTGTCGGAGACTTTAACTGCCCTAATGTTAATTACGAGAATTTTACGGGTAATGAAGAGGGTTTGAGACTGGTTGAGTTTATGGACGATAACTTTTTACGACAGATAGTTACCGAACCAACGCGCGGTGATAATATCTTAGATTTAGTGATGACGAACGGCGAGAATATAGTCGAAGGTTTAGAAGTAGGCGAGAGTTTAGGATGTAACGATCATCAAATTCTTAGGTTTAAGTTATTGATAGAAAACACTCAGGATAGTAATGTAGTGGAAGTCCCTGATTTTCGTAGGGCTAATTTTGATAGTTTTGCGGATAGGGTGAGAGTAGTGGACTGGGATAACTTATTTATGGGTAATGACACAAATTTGCGTTGGGTGGCGTTTAAAGAAAGTTTTAGGAATATTGAAAGGGAGTTTATTCCTCGTAGGCCCAAGCGCGTTAGAAATCGTGGTAGGCCGAAGTGGTGGAGTAGGAAATAGGAGAGTTTATAATAGAGAGTATAGACTTAGTAAGCGCAATGGCACGGCAGCTAACTTTAATAGATATATCGAGCTTAGACGTCAGGTTAAAAGATCAGTTAGGAATGCTAAGCGTAATTAGAGATACTTAAGCTGCGGATAGTAAACATAATCCCAAAAAGTTTTTTGAATACGTAAATATCGTAAGCCGGTAAAAGATAACATAGGCCCTCTAGTGGATGTAAATGGCGCTTTGGCTTCTGACGCTCAGGCGATGGCGGGTATTTTCAATAACTTTTTTTCGACAATTTTTACCGTTGAAGACGTAAATAATGTCCCCGACGTTGACGATATCG
Source organism: Bathynomus jamesi (assembly GCA_023014485.1). Classification (NCBI taxonomy): domain Eukaryota; kingdom Metazoa; phylum Arthropoda; class Malacostraca; order Isopoda; family Cirolanidae; genus Bathynomus; species Bathynomus jamesi. The sequence continues at coordinate 214,575 of JAJOZX010000552.1, read as the reverse complement.
TTCCATTTAGTAGCGAGACTATTTTAGATGAAATAACTGTTTACGAGGCTGAGATTGCGCATTATATCGATAGGCTAAAGTTAGCAAGGCTCCAGGCCCTGACGCTTTTTATCCTAGACATTTGAAAGATTTGAAAGACGTTATCGTAGGCCCCTTAACGAAGATTTTTAATCAGTCACTCGAAACGGCGATTATTCCTGAAGACTTCAAATTAGCTAACGTCACGCCTATTTTTTAAAAAGGCGACCGCGCGGTAGCTAGCAATTATAGGCCCATTAGCTTAACGTCAATTGTCGGTAACTTTTGGAATCCGTAGTTAGGGATCGTATCATCGATCACTTAGAAAGTAGAGATTTGATTAATAGTAGTCAGCACGGTTTCGACGCCATAGGTCTTGTTTAACTAATTTGTTAGAATTTTATAACGAAGTAGTGCGCGAATACGATAGGCATAGGGCAGCTGACGTTTTTATTTAGATTTTAAAAAGGCGTTCGATACAGTTCCGCATAGGAGACTAATTGCGAAGGTTAAAGCGCACGGTATACGCGGTCAGGTAGCTAACTGGTTAGAAGAATGGCTTCGTGCTAGGAGGCAGAGGGTCGTAGTTAATGGTAGTGAATCGGGGTGGTTAGATGTAGGTAGTGGTGTCCCACAGGGCTCAGTGTTAGGCCCATTGTTATTCGTAATTTACATTAACGACATTGCGAAAAATGCTCTGTATGAATTGGTCCACAATTAACCTACCCCTTATATCTCCAGTCTATACTATAGAGTAGATCAAGTCTAGCCTAGAGGGGTCAGCCTAGAGATTCCGGAAATGGTCCAGAGCGGGCAGATAAATTGAGGTCCACAGTAGGATTCCTCACAAGAATTAGGTTAGGGCAATCTACCTTCACCTTTGTTAAGCTATGAGTTGATGCTGGGTCTTAGGCCACAATGTAGGCCTAACTTGTCTGACCCAGCTTAATTTAATGAGATTAACTTTGGTGTAAAAACTCAATTAGTCACTTACTTTTTGTTATCGGAGTCTCCCTTCTCCGGTTATGTTTTCGAGAGCGCACTTTGCTGGTACGTCCTCTCGCCCCGTTCTTCGTTTTCGTTCTCCCTTTGTTCTCCTTTTGTTCTCCTCTTCGCGGGGCTTCTTGTACCAGCGTTGTCTTGGTTTATTCCTCGGTTGGTTGAGCGGTAATGTATCTCCATTACCGAGCACGCTCCTCCCACACAGTATATAAATACTAGTGTGGAGAATAACTCTGGTGAGCAACCAATTGGTTTCTTCCACCCAGTTATTGACATAAAAGGAATTTAATAATTGTTAGATTAACTACCTACCTACTCAGTGAACCATTTTCGTTACCTCCCAACTACCCACTCATCAGTTTTCCATATACTGGGGGCCCCGGGAGATAAAAATTTTGGTGTCATTGTCACCAATTTTTGTCTGAGTGTAGACTAGCTAACTATTTAACTGTAAATGCCTGTTAATCTGATTAACAGTGCCTATCCTCACCTTCTCATGGAGAAGGTGTAGCATTTAATTAGAAGATAAAATATACATCCATAGGATGAAACTGTCTATGGTCTTTACCATAAGAAAAGAAAAATGAAAGTTAGAAGATAAAATTACAATTCCCCAGCATCTATTTTTTGTTGTAAAAATAGTCGCGCCTTTAATGCTGTTTGTCGCTGAGGTCTTGTGTCTGTCAATGTTGTAGTAGGATGCGTTACCACTCCTACTGTCAAAGGAATAGTTACTGGAAGTTCAGTGTCTCCAGTTGTTACTGTCAGTGGAGAAGGTTCTCCAAAGTCCATTGTTTTGGGTCCAGACTCTAAAGGGTACAAAAGAGAAATGTCTCTTGTTGTGTCACCCGTTGAAGTCCTTAATTTGACCACTCTTGTTACCCCGTCTGCCCCTGGTCTGAGTTCTGAAACTCTAGCCAGAGGCCAGTTTTGTCTTGGAGTACTGTCATGTATGAGAACAAGGTCCCCTACCTTAATTGTGTCAGACCAATCCTTCTTAGTCATTTGTTTATGTCTCTCCCTTAGACCCATCAAGTACTCAGTTTTCCACTGTTTAATGAAATGAGCTTAACTCTAGTTAAATGTTGTAACTTAGTCTGGAGCTCATCATGTCGTTGAGTCCAGTTTGGGTCTTCTGAAGAGTCTATATTGTAGTCCGGCAGGAGACTAACTTGTTCTCCCCGAATCAAATGATTTGGAGTTAATGGTTCTGGGTCATTAATGTTGTCACTCACATAAGTGAGTGGTCTATTGTTAATGATGTTCTCAATCTCAGCCAGGAGAGTGAGTAACCCAAATAAGTGTATCTGTTTTTTGCCAATTGCTTTCTTCAAGCAATTCTTTACTGTCTGTATATTCCTCTCCCAGATAGAACCATACCAAGGAGAGGCAACCGGAATATACTTCCACTTTATGTTTGTATTTTGTATATATAATTGTGTGATTTCATTGCTTAACAAGTCGTGGATGACTTGTTCACCAGCTTTGAAATATGTAGCATTGTCAGTCCAAACTGTCTTGGGTACTGAATGTCGTGCACAGAATCTCTTAAAGACAGCAACAAAAGATTCTGCTGTTAGGTCCTCCACAACATCCAAATAAACAGCTCGTGAGGCTGCACATGTAAACAGTACAATGTACATTTTTTGTTCAGTGTCACCCACCCCTACAGTCAATGCTCCTGTATAGTCAATGCCTACAGTCTCAAAGGGTCTGTTGAGAGTAACTCTCTCCTCTGGCAAAGCAGGAGGATTTGGTTTCCTATAGGGCCTAGCATGAATACGCCTACATGTAACACACTCACTCAGGACTGTTTTAACAGTGATCCTTCCCTTGGATATCCAATAAGTTTTTCTTAATGTAGTTAGTGTCTGTGGTACCCCCATATGATATACATCATTGTGTGTTTTCCTGATTATTAATGTTGTCAAATAGCTAAATCTAGGTAAAAGGATTGGATTTTTGCTTTTGTATGACAGTTTTGATTTGTCTAATCTCCCTTTACACCTTAGAAGGCCTTCCTCATCAAGTTTAAAACCTTTAGTACAGATTGAATCATGACTGTTAGAAGTTGCATCCAAATACCAGTTCATACCTAAAGTTTTAACTCTGTCTGATGGCTCAGTAAGACCATTATTATCTTTTAAAATCTTTTTGTTTAAATCCTCATTATTTGAAATCCACTCTCTAAGTTCAAAGTTACATTGTTGCATAATGTTTTGAGAGTGTTCATAGACTTCAGATAATTCAGATTTTGTTGTCGTTGAGATAATATTATTCAAAGTGTTGCTATTCTTACAGGTGTTATGTAGGACTGAGTTGAGGCACATAGTATTGTTGGTCATGCACTGTTTTGGTTTAGGTCTAGGTTGTATTCTGATAGGTCACCCAAAGGGGCTATCCCTGATGGAGTCTGAATAGCTATACCATTACCTATCTCTACTATGCCCTTATGAATAAGATTAATATAATCTGCCCCTATTAGCATTTCAATGTTAGCTATTGTGTTGTTAGTGATATGTCTATCAGCTATTTTGTAGTGTTTTTTCAAATTATTTATGGTTTGTTCTAGTTTGGGTATAACCAGTTTTTTTTGTCCTACTTTAGAAATAATAACTGCTTCAATTTTCTTGAATTTACTTTCTAAATGTAGTTCCAGGTCAATTGTCTTATAGCTATTTTTGTCCGAGTTATCCTTAACAAAGGACGCAATATTGAGGTTTTGTTCATTCGGGTTTGGTGTCAAACCCAATTTATTAACTACATTTTTTGAAACAAATGTTTGTTGAGAACAACAGTCTATAAGACATCTCACTGGAGTGGTACTACCCTCACTATTCACTAAGTCCAAAGTAATAGTTGGTAAAAGAATCTCAGTGTTTCTTGTTACATTGTTTGAACAAGCAGAATGTCCCATGAAAGTGGCATTTTCTTGATTACCTTTGTTTGGGGGAGGTATCTTTTGAGTTTGAGTACTATTATTTGGACACTTTGGTGAATCACACATTGATGAGACATGTCGTAAACTTTTACAAAACTTACACTTGAATCTTAACCTAGATTTACAGTCTTTCTTATAATGTCCCTGGCCAGTACACTTTTTACACAGGTTCAACTGTTCACATCTTTTAGCCCTTTGGTTAAAATCTGAATATTTGTCACACCCAGTACTACTGTGTTCATTACTTGCACAAAATTTGCAATATGGTGTGTAAGTTGAGGCACAGTTACATTAAAGTTCTGTAATATAGGTATTCGTGTTTTGTAGTTGGTCACATTTGATTCTACAGTATCAAGTTTTGTCTGTTTGGCTGTAGCTAGTTGGTCTCTGGGAACAGTCTTTGGTTTATCCATAGTCTGGGTCTTATGTGTTGGAAAATCTCTCAAGTTGTAATTAGTTAGGATATTGGGGAAGTGTTGTCTTATTTGTGTTAAATTAGGATAATTTTCTCCCGTCTTTAGAATTAAATTATCTTTAACCCTCGAAGGAAGGCACCTAAGTACTATGCTTTGTATAAGCCAAGATAAAGTTTTACTATCTATCTCATTGCTAACCAGTTGTCCTATAATAGCTTCTAATTTTGTATAAAAATTTTCCATATCACTATGGTTATCTTTTATGGGTGCAAATTCAAAAATTTGTTGAGATAATTCATATATAATCACATCTTTATTAACGTAATTACGTTTTAAAAGATCAATAGCTACTTCATATGAATCCCCTACGGCTGGTAAATAGGCTATCAGGTTATAGGCTGGGCCTTTAAGGGAACTAGTTAAGTAACTAAACTTTTCAACAGTTGAAATATAAGGTTTATTACCTATTAAATTCTCAAATTTGTCAATGAAAGATGGGAATTGTACCGTGTCCCCTTCAAATGTTGGTATTTGCAAAATGGGTAACTGAGCCCTCAATTCTTGTGACTCAGGATTTTGCATGCCACTTAAATTTTGTTGAAGGTTAGCCCTACTTTGATTAAAATCAGAATTAGGTTTTTTTGGTGTTAAGTCAGTCAACCGAGACCGTAGTTCCCTTATTTGCTGTTCAATTGAGCTTACCTGATCATCATCATCAGCGTAAAGGTCTATCAATTGTTCTTCAGCCATTTCGGATTCAACTAACTCTGAAATACTCTCATTAATGGCTATTATTTCCTTCTTTTTAATTTCTAATTTAATAATTACACACTCTATATTTTTCTTACCTGGTTGTGTAATATTGTTAAAAGTGTTCACAGCCTTTGTAACAGCTCCCAACTTTGCCCCCCTTTTCTTTTTTAACTTTTTCAATTCTGCACTGTCCATGTCTAAGTCAAAATTGTTTAACTGGGGATCGTAATGAAATAGAGGACAAGAAGAAATTACCAGAGAAGAGAGAGCACAGACAAAACAGTCAAGTTTAAATTTGGTTTAATCCCCCCAAGTACTTGTGTGTCACTCAGGTCTAAGCTTATAAGAGAATGAGACTCCTTTAATGTAAATGTTTCCTAGTTAGGCCCTAGGTTGTAGACCTAATTAGGCTTGCTCAGGTTAGGCTTAGGCTAGACTATTTAGCCTAATTCTGCAATTTTTGTTAAGTAAGCTTAAGGTTTGTAAATTCCCCACACACGGACCACCAATGCGAAAAATGCTCTGTATGAATTGGTCCACAATTAACCTACCCTTATATCTCCAGTCTATACTATAGAGTAGATCAAGTCTAGCCTAGAGGGGTCAGCCTAGAGATTCCGGAAATGGTCCAGAGCGGGCAGATAAATTGAGGTCCACAGTAGGATTCCTCACAAGAATTAGGTTAGGGCAATCTACCTTCACCTTTGTTAAGCTATGAGTTGATGCTGGTCTTAGGCCACAATGTAGGCCTAACTTGTCTGACCCAGCTTAATTTAATGAGATTAACTTTGGTGTAAAAACTCAATTAGTCACTTACTTTTTGTTATCGGAGTGTCTCCCTTCTCCGGTTATGTTTTCGAGAGCGCACTTTGCTGGTACGTCCTCTCGCCCCGTTCTTCGTTTTCGTTCTCCCTTTGTTCTCCTTTTGTTCTCCTCTTCGCGGGGCTTCTTGTACCAGCGTTGTCTTGGTTTATTCCTCGGTTGGTTGAGCGGTAATGTATCTCCATTACCGAGCACGCTCCTCCCACACAGTATATAAATACTAGTGTGGAGAATAACTCTGGTGAGCAACCAATTGGTTTCTTCCACCCAGTTATTGACATAAAAGGAATTTAATAATTGTTAGATTAACTATCTACCTACTCAGTGAACCATTTTCGTTACCTCCCAACTACCCACTCATCAGTTTTCCATAGACATAGATGTAGGATTGACTAGTAACGTGTCAAAATTCGCGGACGATACTAAAATAGGCGGTAAGGTTGTTAACAAGGACGATAGAAATAGGATCCAAGACGATGTAGATAGGATTATGGAGTGGACGGATAAGTGGCAGATGCAATTTAACGTAGATAAATGTAAAGTTTTGCATATAGGTTCTCGCAACAATAATTACGCGTACACGATGGATGATAGGGAGTTAGCGAGCGTTGACGAGGAAGTAGATTTAGGCGTACGCGTAACTAAAGATTTAAAGGTTAGGAACCAGTGCCTGGAGTCTTGCGCAAAAGCTAATAGGATGTTAGGCTTCATAGCGCGTAATTTCGAATTTAAATCGAAGGATATTATATTGCCCCTTTACAAGTCCCTAGTCAGGCCTCATTTAGAATATGCCGTTCAGTTTTGGTGCCCGTACTTGCGTGAGGATATTGATAGGTTAGAAAGGGTTCAGCGTCGTGCCACGAAACTTATTCCGTCACTGCGCAATAAGCCTTATGAAGATAGGATTAAAGAGTTAGACCTGTATTCACTCGAAACTAGGAGATTAAGGGGGGAGCTTATTGGTTTTCAAAATCGTTAATAACATCGATAACGTAAATTTTTATAAATTGTTCACTTTCGATAATAGTAATACTCGCAATAACGGATTTAAGTTGCGTGGCAGACGTTTCATTACTAATATCGCTAAAAACTTCTTTACGTTTAAAGTAATTGATAAATGGAATAATCTTCCCGCGTTAGTCGTTCATTCTACCAGCGTTAATATGTTTAAGAACCGTTTTGACAGACATTTTAAAAGTATTAACGTTGTTTAATATAAATAAAACAAAGTTAGCAACAGAAGCTCTGGTGGTGGTGCTCGAAGATGAGTCTGTTGACGATGAATGCCAGCTTGTGATGCCAGCAATAAAATTATTATTAAAAAAAAAAAAAAAAATTAGACTAACACGAACGTAGATGTAGCTCGTAGAGTAAACTAACCCACTTTTTGTTTACTACCTACTTTTTTTTTTTTTTTTTTTTTTCTTATCTCCTTACTTTGCATGTCTGTAACTCTCTTTACTTGCATGTTTGTAGTTTGCATGGTATGACAGTGAGTTAAGACTGTGTTTGCATGGTTTGTAAGCGTTCTTATTTTACTTCTTTTCATCTTTCACCCCTGTCCTATTTTCTCCGACTATTTTTCTGACTTGTCGGCAGTGGCCGGCGGATGATGATGGTGAGACTTTTTTCCTCTTTTTCCGAATGAATGTTAACCCACGAATGATAGGTGTTGCTCCTTACTTAACCCCTTATTCTCTTCTCTTAACCCCCTACTCTTTCCTTTCTCTCGGGCTAACCTTAGAGTGGATCTTAGGGTCTTTGCTAGCCTTAGCTTCTGTAGATCACCTTCTCGGGCTATCGCCAAACCATCGACAACAACAACATTGAAGTCTGATGTTAGTGCTAGCTTCCTAAGCTACTATTTTACTGAATGCGATGATGATGATGCAGAATTGGGTCATAAAAAAAAGAAATAAAAACTTATTAAAGAAAAAGAAAAGCTAACTGAAGAAGAGATAGAAGGTGAGGTGAAGAAATTTTTGTCAGAGAAAACAATTTCTAAACTAGCTAAAGAAGTAGTCTTAACATAGTGGAAAGAAAACAAAGAAAAATTCCCTCACATTACCACCATTGCAAAAAAGTTTTTAGCAGCTCCTGCTTCGTCTGTTTATTCAGAACGTTTTTTCTCTGAAGCTGGTAATGTCTTTGAAGAAAAGCGTGCGAGTTTACTTCCCAGAACAGGTGAACAGCTTCTGTTCTTACATCACAATATTTCAAAATTTCCAGGAATCCTTAACTAGGGTACATTTTTTCAATCTTTTGCAACCTATGTTTATTAGTTTTAGATGTGTTTCAAAATATCGAACATGAAAATGTCTGTTATTTGATGTATTTTCTATACTTTCATGTATTTTGTATACTTAATGTGTACCTGTATTGTCTTTTTTGTTAATAAATATAAATAAAAAGGCCAGAAAGCCATAATGGCAGCCAGACATTGAACCATGTAGTAGTAATATTTAGCTTTTTGGTTCAACTCGTCAAAGCCATCTGATGATTCCCTTGGCAAGGATGAAATGACTATAATTACAGACTAAAAATTAGGACAAAATTAACTTGGATGACAAAGATGCAGCTTTTCTTTTCCTTTGTTTGCAAATCTTCAAGATCCGGCAAATCCGGCCGGAACCGAAACCGGATCCAAAATCTAAAATCCGGCCGGATCCTGGATCCAGTACACCCCTACAGTAATGAAGGCTTATTGGGTTGCTGTAGTTAACTATTCGTGGGCTCGGCTCTCTGACGCTACTTCCAACAAAAAATCTTGCTATTCAAGACTTGCCATTTTCAATGGTTGCAAATCTTATTAAATATGGCAAACATAGATTATCATGCGTTGAAGCAGTTGCTACATACCTACGTGGTTAGTAATACTACTACACGTCTTCTGATAGAAGTTACAACGCGACACTGCTTCCTGTTAGATCAGGGGTTCCCAAATTGGTGTTCCGCGGAACACAATTTGGGAACCCCTGTGTTAGATGATTGAGGTTAAGCGATTCTGGGTCTGCCAACGAGTGGTCAGTAGAGTGTGTCACTTTTGGACTTTTTTTGAAAAGTTATGGTGCTTACCTCTTATATTGTGACAAACTGACCAAAAACCATGAATAAGCAAAAAAAAAGAATCGGGTAATATTTAGGGTCCCCGCCCCCCCATTTGAAAAATAAACCCACTATTCACACAAAAAAAAAAATGGTGATTTTTGGAGATATTTTCGGTCATAGTTTCCTTACTAATCATCGTATTTCAAAACCTTTGCTACCAAAATGTAGAGAATAATAATGCGCTTCAATCTGAATAGTTTTTATTAACCTTTGAGTTAAATTTATTACATTTTTATGTCTTTGGTCATTTTGATGTATTTTCTAAGAGAAAAATGCTGCGGTTTTATATTTTTGGGAGATCTGAACTGCAATAAAATATCTTATATACCTTGGATGTCACCGCCATCCATAGAGCATCATCCCAATGCAGCTCTGCGGCGATGGGCTTTGAAAATATAAATAAAAAAAGCAGATGGACTTAAATGAGCAACACTTTTTCGGTTTAGATTTTCAAAGTGGGAACAACTTTGCACATGTTTAGTAGAGTAACATTAGTAAATTTTGCAAAAAGAAAAATGACAACTGTAGACTTAAATTTTTATTAATCTAAAAAAATATGCAAAGCCCCATCATTTTTTGTTACGAAATACAAACACAAAACAATTTTAATCAAATAGAAACAAAGTGCTATTCTTGAAATTATAATGAAAAATTGTAAATGAAATGAAATAAATGGAAAGAAATTACAAATTCAAGAGACCTTGTTTGGAAAACACGCCTGTTTTCCTCTACAACTTGAAGCAATGCCTGAAATTCACCTTCATCGCTACATGAGCCATGAAAATCCTGCAAAGGTTTGATACCCCTTCTGCAGTCATTAACAACCTTAGTTGAAGAGTATTCTCTTCATCTGTTGAAAATCATTGTTGCTGTCCCACGTTACAGCTGGAGTCCTTATCCAATCTCCCGTTGAACCAAGGACTTTCAATACAAACCATGAGTTTGGACCAACTAATTGCTGAATTTTAATTCGTCCTTTTAGGATGGGAAATATCGGCTTACCCTGTTTGAATTCTGGTGGTTGATTGAAAGAGGAAAGTTTTTTGGCCACCTTATCCTTTTCACTATGAGGTAAATCTCCAGAGAGAGAAAGGGTTACAAGTTCTTCAGATAGGTACCAGTAATGACCTTTTAGAGTGTTGAGGGCAGCTTCCGCTACTTCCATGTCAATCTTTTTGTACTGAACTAATTCGTTGTATAGGAGGAGGTCATTTTCAGGAGCCTCGAGTGGGTTGGTGACTGATAGCCAGTACTTGGAGTAGATCAGCGATGTAAACAAGCATACTCTTTCCAGCTTTTTTTATTGTAACATTATCATATCCGGCTTGGTCTGAAAATGCTAACATCTTATTCGTATACAATATGACAGCCATCCATCTGGCGTGATGGAGAGCTCCTGGTTTGATCCAGTGTATTCTTCTGGCAGGAATTTCTCCTAAAACGAGCATAGTTGTTTCAGCTACCTCTTTGTAATCATCCCTGGGAAGGCTCTGGTTATCTTTGAGCAAATCTGTCATAAAATCTATGACGCATTTTTTCAGGTTCTTGAGATGTCTGTCATTGATAGATAGCTGTTTGAAGGGTTGCTTAGTATCTAGCTTCTCCCATGCTAGTTTCTTCGAGCAACTGATACAATGAGCAAACCAACCAACCAACCAAACCAACATCTCTGAAGGTCTTAAAAGATTCGTTTTCGGGTGAAGTAGATTTTCCAAATACCTTTAGATACACTACTGACAAAACTAGTTCTGCCATATGGTGGCGACAAGCGAGCCATAATAATTTTTTTCCAAAGAGGTCTTCCAGTACTTTACAAGCCCCTTTTATCCATTGGATGAAGTAGTATCAAATACCATTCCGTAAACCTTATCCTGTAATTTCCATTCTTGGATTGCCCTAAAAACAGTACAAGCTTGTGTCGATCCAGCTGAGACACCGATATCGGGTATCGAGAGAAGTTTCTCAGCACTCTCTCCCGATATAAGTATTGCCAATCGATCCTGCTTTCCTCCTGAAACATTCAGTATCATTTTGATGTCCCAGTGGACTACAAAATATTGAGCTGGGTTGAACGACTCTTTAATAGTGTCAACAGTAGCTTTCCTCGACTTCTTTGCAGCTCGCGCAGAAGTACTTTTCGATAATGACATCTCTTTCAAATCTAGCACACATTCAGCTGCGAGCACAGATGCAAATGTCGAGCGTTGTCCAAATGATAGTCCTAAACGATCAGCTGTATTAGATATTAATGTTGACTGCAGTAACTTAGGACGTTTTGATGGGCCTGGGCTCGAAGTAAAATCATCTTCACCATTACTCGAGTTCACTAACTCGCCTTCAGATGATTCAAGTTTCTCTCTCCCTTCTTCTAATGCCTTTCACTCTTTTTCCTTCAATTTTCTTCGTTCTTCACCTATTCTAGCAGTCTTTTTGATCAGTTTGGCTACATAAGCTTTATCGATCGGACCCAGTCTTTCCTTGTGAACAGACGTGTTTTACCGAATGTCCAGTGTTACCATTTGAATAAGTGGTTTTCGATGAAGTGTTTAAAAAAAAAATGTTTGGTGCATTCTTAACTAAATTCATTCGTGTTACTAATCATTCATTATCGAATATATTTCATTTATTGACTTTATTCATTACTATATTATTTGATTAAACCAAAGCTAGTGCACGTGGCTTGCCTTGTTTGTTTCCTGAATCTATTACTACCGAGGTTTCATTAGGATGAAATTCCCATAGTTTGCCTTTTTTGTTTTTCAAATCTATCAGAAAACGTGCTTTCATAAGGTTCATTTTTCTTTCCTTCAGGTGATCAAGTAGTGTGCGGTCACCCACGGTGGGAAAAAGGAAAAACGGAAAAAAAAAAAAAGTCGGTCGAATAGAGGACACAAGTTTTAGTAATACTTTTTCATTTACAGAACTTTCGTCGGTAGCTTAATTATATATTCATTTAGTATAAATTTGTGTTACAAGAATCTGTTTCTACATTTCAGGAACATTTTTGCGGGTTTGCTCAGGTGACGGTGCAATAAGCACGCGGTAGACCTACGTTGTAATTTATTAATTTCCAAGCGCTCGTTTTTTATTTTTTTTTTTTAACTAATTAAGAGCATGGCACCCCCGTCAAGTACTTGCAGTCGCTGTGAAGGGAAATTTGCCGCTTACGCGTTTACAATGGCTAATAATAATGAACAGTTAGTTTGCAGGTGGTGCTCAAGCATGGAAGTGCTGAGGAACGAGTTAGAACGTGAGAGGGAGGCCAGAGTTAGGCTTGAAGAAAGCGTGATGCTCCTGACGGCAAAATTAGAATCCCTTGAGACTCCAGTTACGACCCCTCCTGCCTCAGTTTCTACTAATATAAATAGTACTAATAGCCCTCTCTCTTCCCCTAGTTCCCAACCCTTCGTCCGAGTGCGTAATGGAGCACCATTGAGAAAACTAAGACTTGTCTACCAGTAATAACAAACAATAAGTTTTCTGTTTTAGGTTCCGAAGATGCTGACGAACCGGAGATACGACTCGTTGGCGATTCCATTGTTCGAGGGCAGCTCGAGGAATTCTGTGGGAGAAACCCTCGTCGTAGGCGCCGTTACTGCTACCCTGGTGCAAGGGTGGAGGATATAACTAATAGTGATGACCATTTTACAGACGGTACCTCCGAGGACACAACGTATGTTTTTCATGTCGGTACTAATAACATTTTAAATTCTAGATCGGAAGAACTGCTGGCTAGGTACAGGGACTTACTAGAGCGACTAAAGGAAAAAATTAATAAGATTGTTTTAACAGGTATACTTCCTCGAATTACACCAGTACACATTTCAAAACTTGTCGATCGATTTTTACAAACTAGTTGGTGATTCTATATAATTTGAGTGCGCTGATCTCAAAAATATAGTTAGTTTTTCCCTATCACGTATGGTTTTCTTACTACAGGGTGTGTCATAAATCCCCCATTTATCCCCAAATGTGAACCATCTTATCGAGACCAACATTGGATTGTACATGTTAAACAGAGCTGGGCACCGCAAACTCAAAATCACTTCCGCAATCGCAAATCCGCAAACTCAAACCTTACCTTCCGCAACCGCAAATCCGCAAACTCAAACCTTACCTTCCGCAACGCAAATTGCTTGCCATTTTTGGTGCCGCAAACGCAAACCATATTTCCAATTTTTACAGTGCTGGGCACTTCCGCAAACACTTCCGCAAACCGCAAATTCCGCAATCGCAATTTTAACTATAAAAAGTATCCAAAACATTAAAGAGGTATAAAAAGTTTTTATATCTTTTTAATGTTTAATGTTTTAGCCTTGTTTTTATTAAAAACAAGGCTAAATAATTTATTACAATAAATCACTATTGTAGAAGAAATAAAAATACTACATATATTGATATATTATATTGAACAAAAACACCTCCTGCAAGTAAATAAATTAAATAATAAATTTAATCATTTTAATTTCATAAATTTTGAGACTTAGACACGTTAGAGAAGACTGTACTGTAACTGTAGTAACTGTACACACATTACATTACACAAGTTAAATTAAGTTAACACTGTGACTGTACACAACTTGAACTCACTGTACAACTCAACCCCTCTAGCCTCTACAAGTGTACGCCTCTGGCTTTGTCAACAAGTTCAGTCGTCCTCCTCCAGTAACTGAGCCAAATCCAGTTTTAATAAGTCCATGTTCCCCTTCATGAACACGAGACGTTCGAAGTTGTCAGAGGTCAGGCTGGCCCTTTTGGGAAATTTGCGAAAGGTTTGCGTTTGCGGTCTTAGTTCCGCAACGCAAATTCACTAATTTGCGATGACTTTGCCGCAAACGCAACGAAAAACATGTCGATCGATTTTTACAAACTAGTTGGTGATTCTATATAATTTGAGTGCGCTGATCTCAAAAATATAGTTAGTTTTTCCCTATCACGTATGGTTTTCTTACTACAGGGTGTGTCATAAATCCCCCATTTATCCCCAAATGTGAACCATCTTATCGAGACCAACATTGGATTGTACATGCTAAACAGAGCTGGGCACCGCAAACTCAAAATCACTTCCGCAATCGCAAATCCGCAAACTCAAACCTTACCTTCCGCAACCGCAAATCCGCAAACTCAAACCTTACCTTCCGCAACGCAAATTGCTTGCCATTTTTGGTGCCGCAAACGCAAACCATATTTCCAATTTTTACAGTGCTGGGCACTTCCGCAAACACTTCCGCAAACCGCAAATTCCGCAATCGCAATTTTAACTATAAAAAGTATCCAAAACATTAAAGAGGTATAAAAAGTTTTTATATCTTTTTAATGTTTAATGTTTTAGCCTTGTTTTTATTAAAAACAAGGCTAAATAATTTATTACAATAAATCACTATTGTAGAAGAAATAAAAATACTACATATATTGATATATTATATTGAACAAAAACACCTCCTGCAAGTAAATAAATTAAATAATAAATTTAATCATTTTAATTTCATAAATTTTGAGACTTAGACACGTTAGAGAAGACTGTACTGTAACTGTAGTAACTGTACACACATTACATTACACAAGTTAAATTAAGTTAACACTGTGACTGTACACAACTTGAACTCACTGTACAACTCAACCCCTCTAGCCTCTACAAGTGTACGCCTCTGGCTTTGTCAACAAGTTCAGTCGTCCTCCTCCAGTAACTGAGCCAAATCCAGTTTTAATAAGTCCATGTTCCCCTTCATGAACACGAGACGTTCGAAGTTGTCAGAGGTCAGGCTGGCCCTTTTGGGAAATTTGCGAAAGGTTTGCGTTTGCGGTCTTAGTTCCGCAACGCAAATTCACTAATTTGCGATGACTTTGCCGCAAACGCAACGAAAAACATGTCGATCGATTTTTACAAACTAGTTGGTGATTCTATATAATTTGAGTGCGCTGATCTCAAAAATATAGTTAGTTTTTCCCTATCACGTATGGTTTTCTTACTACAGGGTGTGTCATAAATCCCCCATTTATCCCCAAATGTGAACCATCTTATCGAGACCAACATTGGATTGTACATGCTAAACAGAGCTGGGCACCGCAAACTCAAAATCACTTCCGCAATCGCAAATCCGCAAACTCAAACCTTACCTTCCGCAACCGCAAATCCGCAAACTCAAACCTTACCTTCCGCAACGCAAATTGCTTGCCATTTTTGGTGCCGCAAACGCAAACCATATTTCCAATTTTTACAGTGCTGGGCACTTCCGCAAACACTTCCGCAAACCGCAAATTCCGCAATCGCAATTTTAACTATAAAAAGTATCCAAAACATTAAAGAGGTATAAAAAGTTTTTATATCTTTTTAATGTTTAATGTTTTAGCCTTGTTTTTATTAAAAACAAGGCTAAATAATTTATTACAATAAATCACTATTGTAGAAGAAATAAAAATACTACATATATTGATATATTATATTGAACAAAAACACCTCCTGCAAGTAAAAAATTAAATAATAAATTTAATCATTTTAATTTCATAAATTTTGAGACTTAGACACGTTAGAGAAGACTGTACTGTAACTGTAGTAACTGTACACACATTACATTACACAAGTTAAATTAAGTTAACACTGTGACTGTACACAACTTGAACTCACTGTACAACTCAACCCCTCTAGCCTCTACAAGTGTACGCCTCTGGCTTTGTCAACAAGTTCAGTCGTCCTCCTCCAGTAACTGAGCCAAATCCAGTTTTAATAAGTCCATGTTCCCCTTCATGAACACGAGACGTTCGAAGTTGTCAGAGGTCAGGCTGGCCCTTTTGGGAAATTTGCGAAAGGTTTGCGTTTGCGGTCTTAGTTCCGCAACGCAAATTCACTAATTTGCGATGACTTTGCCGCAAACGCAACGAAAAACATGTCGATCGATTTTTACAAACTAGTTGGTGATTCTATATAATTTGAGTGCGCTGATCTCAAAAATATAGTTAGTTTTTCCCTATCACGTATGGTTTTCTTACTACAGGGTGTGTCATAAATCCCCCATTTATCCCCAAATGTGAACCATCTTATCGAGACCAACATTGGATTGTACATGCTAAACAGAGCTGGGCACCGCAAACTCAAAATCACTTCCGCAATCGCAAATCCGCAAACTCAAACCTTACCTTCCGCAACCGCAAATCCGCAAACTCAAACCTTACCTTCCGCAACGCAAATTGCTTGCCATTTTTGGTGCCGCAAACGCAAACCATATTCCAATTTTTACAGTGCTGGGCACTTCCGCAAACACTTCCGCAAACCGCAAATTCCGCAATCGCAATTTTAACTATAAAAAGTATCCAAAACATTAAAGAGGTATAAAAAGTTTTTATATCTTTTTAATGTTTAATGTTTTAGCCTTGTTTTTATTAAAAACAAGGCTAAATAATTTATTACAATAAATCACTATTGTAGAAGAATTAAAAATACTACATATATTGATATATTATATTGAACAAAAACACCTCCTGCAAGTAAATAAATTAAATAATAAATTTAATCATTTTAATTCATAAATTTTGAGACTTAGACACGTTAGAGAAGACTGTACTGTAACTGTAGTAACTGTACACACATTACATTACACAAGTTAAATTAAGTTAACACTGTGACTGTACACAACTTGAACTCACTGTACAACTCAACCCCTCTAGCCTCTACAAGTGTACGCCTCTGGCTTTGTCAACAAGTTCAGTCGTCCTCCTCCAGTAACTGAGCCAAATCCAGTTTTAATAAGTCCATGTTCCCCTTCATGAACACGAGACGTTCGAAGTTGTCAGAGGTCAGGCTGGCCCTTTTGGGAAATTTGCGAAAGGTTTGCGTTTGCGGTCTTAGTTCCGCAACGCAAATTCACTAATTTGCGATGACTTTGCCGCAAACGCAACGAAAAAACATGTCGATCGATTTTTACAAACTAGTTGGTGATTCTATATAATTTGAGTGCGCTGATCTCAAAAATATAGTTAGTTTTTCCCTATCACGTATGGTTTTCTTACTACAGGGTGTGTCATAAATCCCCCATTTATCCCCAAATGTGAACCATCTTATCGAGACCAACATTGGATTGTACATGTTAAACAGAGCTGGGCACCGCAAACTCAAAATCACTTCCGCAATCGCAAATCCGCAAACTCAAACCTTACCTTCCGCAACCGCAAATCCGCAAACTCAAACCTTACCTTCCGCAACGCAAATTGCTTGCCATTTTTGGTGCCGCAAACGCAAACCATATTTCCAATTTTTACAGTGCTGGGCACTTCCGCAAACACTTCCGCAAACCGCAAATTCCGCAATCGCAATTTTAACTATAAAAGTATCCAAAACATTAAAGAGGTATAAAAAGTTTTTATATCTTTTTAATGTTTAATGTTTTAGCCTTGTTTTTATTAAAAACAAGGCTAAATAATTTATTACAATAAATCACTATTGTAGAAGAAATAAAAATACTACATATATTGATATATT
Organism: Bathynomus jamesi; assembly: GCA_023014485.1. Taxonomy (NCBI): domain Eukaryota; kingdom Metazoa; phylum Arthropoda; class Malacostraca; order Isopoda; family Cirolanidae; genus Bathynomus; species Bathynomus jamesi. The sequence goes on along the minus strand of JAJOZX010000552.1, from coordinate 197,042 downwards.
ATATTGAACAAAAACACCTCCTGCAAGTAAATAAATTAAATAATAAATTTAATCATTTTAATTTCATAAATTTTGAGACTTAGACACGTTAGAGAAGACTGTACTGTAACTGTAGTAACTGTACACACATTACATTACACAAGTTAAATTAAGTTAACACTGTGACTGTACACAACTTGAACTCACTGTACAACTCAACCCCTCTAGCCTCTACAAGTGTACGCCTCTGGCTTTGTCAACAAGTTCAGTCGTCCTCCTCCAGTAACTGAGCCAAATCCAGTTTTAATAAGTCCATGTTCCCCTTCATGAACACGAGACGTTCGAAGTTGTCAGAGGTCAGGCTGGCCCTTTTGGGAAATTTGCGAAAAGATTTGCGTTTGCGGTCTTAGTTCCGCAACGCAAATTCACTAATTTGCGATGACTTTGCCGCAAACGCAACGAAAAACATGTCGATCGATTTTTACAAACTAGTTGGTGATTCTATATAATTTGAGTGCGCTGATCTCAAAAATATAGTTAGTTTTTCCCTATCACGTATGGTTTTCTTACTACAGGGTGTGTCATAAATCCCCCATTTATCCCCAAATGTGAACCATCTTATCGAGACCAACATTGGATTGTACATGCTAAACAGAGCTGGGCACCGCAAACTCAAAATCACTTCCGCAATCGCAAATCCGCAAACTCAAACCTTACCTTCCGCAACCGCAAATCCGCAAACTCAAACCTTACCTTCCGCAACGCAAATTGCTTGCCATTTTTGGTGCCGCAAACGCAAACCATATTTCCAATTTTTACAGTGCTGGGCACTTCCGCAAACACTTCCGCAAACCGCAAATTCCGCAATCGCAATTTTAACTATAAAAAGTATCCAAAACATTAAAGAGGTATAAAAAGTTTTTATATCTTTTTAATGTTTAATGTTTTAGCCTTGTTTTTATTAAAAACAAGGCTAAATAATTTATTACAATAAATCACTATTGTAGAAGAAATAAAAATACTACATATATTGATATATTATATTGAACAAAAACACCTCCTGCAAGTAAATAAATTAAATAATAAATTTAATCATTTTAATTTCATAAATTTTGAGACTTAGACACGTTAGAGAAGACTGTACTGTAACTGTAGTAACTGTACACACATTACATTACACAAGTTAAATTAAGTTAACACTGTGACTGTACACAACTTGAACTCACTGTACAACTCAACCCCTCTAGCCTCTACAAGTGTACGCCTCTGGCTTTGTCAACAAGTTCAGTCGTCCTCCTCCAGTAACTGAGCCAAATCCAGTTTTAATAAGTCCATGTTCCCCTTCATGAACACGAGACGTTCGAAGTTGTCAGAGGTCAGGCTGGCCCTTTTGGGAAATTTGCGAAAAGATTTGCGTTTGCGGTCTTAGTTCCGCAACGCAAATTCACTAATTTGCGATGACTTTGCCGCAAACGCAACGAAAAACATACTTCCGCAATTGCGGAATTTGCGGAAGTGTTTGCGGAAGTGCCCAGCTCTGATGCTAAACCATAAATTTTGTTGTTACTACAGTAACGCTTACATAATAATGTAGGGTAAATATATATAACAACCAGTCACGTTCCCAGCAAAATACTCTCTCCCTCCCATCAATGGGTGGTTAACATTTGGGGACAGATGAGGTATTATAACACCCCTTGTAGCACGAAATCTTTAGGTGATAGAGTAAAACCTAATTAAAGCAGAATTAAATAGCTCCTAGCTCTTGGACAAGCATATTGCTTGTTTATGAAAGAATAAAAAAATAACAAAGAAAAATATATTTACCTTCCTTACTTGCAAACATTTCAGGACTTATTCCAAAGTATGTGTCGGATGCCAATAAATTGTTCTCCTGCAATCTAGGCCCCAAAAGTTCTGCAGAGTCCTTAGGCAGATTCAAATCCCTGACTAAGTCATTTAGTTCGGCTTGGGTTAATGGTTTAGGAGGATCTCGGTCAGCTGTTGGCTGTTCATAATCATCATCATTGTCTGGATTTGGAGCTGAATCAGAATCTGAATTGTATTGATCCAGACTCTCGGGTGGACGGGGAATAGGAACTTCTGGACCATGGGGTACCGGCCTTATTGCAGATGGAAGACTTGGGTATTGAAGGCTCTCTCTATTCTTTGCATTATAACTTTTAACATTGCAAGAACAGAAGTAGCAGTCGTCGGTATGGTTTCTAGGCTCGCGCCATACCATAGGGATCCCAAATGGCAAACTTTTCTTTTCACCTTTGTTCCAATTCCTTTGTGCCGCAACACACGTAAGACAAACCTTGTGTGGAGCCCAACTTTTGTCTTGATCTAATTTAATTCCAAAATAAGCATGATAAGCTCTCTTAATGAAGGTCGTTACATTTGTCCTTTGTTTTACAACAACATACCGACCACAAATATAACAAAATATGTCTGGACTATGGGTTCATCCTCTAGAAGCCATTATTAAAATTTTAAAGACGTAATGTTAGAATTATCTATCTGAAAAATATGAAAAAACGAAATTAATTAAAGATAAAAAAGGTAAAAAATTAAAAAACGCCCCAAAATTGTTTTGCTAATAACTTTAAAACTGTGGGTGATAGAAAAAAACTGGTAGCATTTTTTAATTCAGCGCAGCGAACTGCTTCAGAATCACAACTCAAAATAAAGAAATCGATTTTCATGCAGACCGGTGTTATCCAACGTAGCGATTTCTACAACAAGGCGACCTATATCAACAATAACCTAAAATCTCTTTGCCAACAGGAAGGAGTGCATTTTGCGAATTTTTGGAACAGTTTCTACGGCAGGAGGGACTTGTTCCTCGGAGATGGACTTCATCTTAATGACGTTGGAGCTGCGCGCTTAGGAAGACTATTTCATAATACTGTCTCTTCTTTTCAGGCTGCCGTAACTCGAACGGTCCCAGAGTAAATTCCACGGATTTCCCCTGCGCTCGCGAAGGTGTCGCAATTACAAACAATTTGAAGGTTCTATCCTTAAATGCGCGTAGCCTACGAAATAAAATAAACGAATTTTTTCCTTTAATTGCTTGTAAAGACTATGAGCTAATTGTGATAAATGAATCGTGGCTTGGCACTGAAACACGTGACTTTATAGGGGAGTATCAAATTAGAAGTTATATACTTTTTGTTAAAAACAGAATAGGTAGGCGAGGAGGCGGTGTTATGTTGTATGTGAAAGATAATATTGCAAACGTTATAGAAGTAAAGCACACAATTCCAGAACCGATAGATTCGACTATAGCAGAACTTAAAGTAAACGATTTCAAACTTGTTGCGGTTATACGTATATAGGCCCCCTAATCAAACAGCTGATACGGACGAAGCGTTATATCGTGAACTAAAGAGAATAATCGGTAGTGAGCAGGCTTTAGTTAGGGTGACTTTAATTGCGCTAACGTGAATTACGATACAATGAAGGGAGACGCGGAAGGTAATCGTTTAGTTAATTTTCTCGAGGATAGCTTTCTTATTCAAAAGGTTGTGGAACCTACGAGGTTGGACAGTATTTTAGATTTAGTAATAACTACGTATGATAGGCTAATTACTGACCTTCAAGTAATAGAACCGTTAAGCAATAGCGATCACAATATGGTAGAGTTTGTCCTCTCAGTAAGTCACTCGAAACCAGCTAACTCGACTAAAATTCCTAACTTCCAGCACGCAGACTTTTGTCTGCGTGCGTTTGAAACAGTATTTAGGACTATAAATGAGGAATGTGTACCGTACAAAATGAAGCGTGCGAAAGTAAGTAACAAGCCCTTGTGGTTTACTTCTAGAGTAGGAGACATTATAAAGAGTAGAGATAGGGTTTATAGGCTACATAAGTGCGCTAAAGACAATTTGTGGTTACGAAGCAACTACATATCTCTAAGGCGTGAAGCGAAAAGTGTAATAAAAAAGTTCAAGCGCGAATTTGAAATCTCCATAGCTCGTGACGGTAAAGAAAACCCCAAGCGATTCTTTCAATACGTCAACAATAGAAATCCAGTAAAAAGTGTCTTGGGGCCGTTGAAAAATGTTAACGGAGATCTAGTTTCTGAAAACAAGGAAATGGCTACCTTGCTAAACGAATTTTTTACGTCAGTTTTTACTATAGAAGATGTAACGAATATCCCTACGATCATAGACATAAAACCTTTTGATAATGGTAATATTTTGGATAATATTGTGGTCAGTGAAGGGGAGGTAATGCGCTATGTTGATAAAATGAAAACGCGTAAATCACCGTGACCGGATTCCATATATCCCATACAACTAAAAGAATTAAAAGATAGCATTGTTGTGCCGCTAACAAAGATTTTAAGTGCGTCTATTTCTGAGGGGTGCGCACCAGATAATTTCAAGTTAGCAAACGTAACACCTATCTTTAAGAAAGGCGATAAAGGTGCGGCGGGAAATTATAGGCCAATCAGTTTAACGTCTGTTGTAGGTAAGCTACTGGAATCAATAATTAGGGATCATATAGTTGAACACTTAGAAATATACAGCACGGTTTTTGGTGAAACAAATCTTGCTTAACTAATCTTTTAGAATTTTTTCAAAGCGTGGTTGACGTTTACGATAGTCATCGGGCGGTTGATGTAGACTCAGAGATGGGCACGATCTTGATCTTCAAGATCAGATCGTGATCTTGAAGATCAAGATCGTGATCTGATCTTGAAGATCACTTTTATTATGGTGATCTTGATCTTGATCTAAGATCACTTTATTTCTTGTGATCTTGATCTTGAAGATCACTTTAGACTTCAAGATCACTTTTAATTTCAGATTCTTAAATATGCCGCTATGCGAATGTCATTTGTTTTTTGTCCAAGCGACATCTGGTGGCAACTTTGTTCAACACCGACTGTTTATGTTTTCTGTTAGTTGGGTGACTTGCGTCATGCGTGGGCTCATGGAAGGTGTAGTTGCTGTGGAATTTAGGCTCGTAAAAAGTGTAATTTACTGTGCAATTATGTTAAAAGTGTTCTATTAATATATTATTATATATAGGCATAAAATATAGCCTATAGGTCCGTATTCATAATAAATTAATTCTAAACATATTTTATTTACAGATTGAATTTTTTAATAATGAGTGCAATTTTACAACTTCAACAGGCTCCCAAGGGAACCAAATATTCTAGGTTGTCACCAGAACAGTATTCAATATATTTAGATAACAATGTTGGTAATAAGGATCAATCTGTGCTATTGAACGGAAAATATTTTCAAATTGTCGAAAAAACTGGAAACAGTATCAAAGTTATTTGTAGGCAGTGTACAAAGAAAACTACAATTCTGTCTGCTGGCCTCGACTCAACAAGCAATCTTCTGAGGCACCTCAGGGTTAGTACTACTTAGTAACTAAGTAGTAAGTAGCAACATTAACATAATGGTTCAAGTCATATTTTAAGTGACTGGTGCCATACAAGACTAATGCTACATTTACATAGACGTCCATTTGAATATATTGTGCACTTCAGATATTAATAGATTATGGACTAGTAACTACATTAAAAACTGCCGATATCCAACTATAATAAAACGCCAGGTGTATCTGTCTTTCTCTCTGTCTGATCCATGTCTGTAATTTCTCCTATTTAGTTACTGAAGGACGAAATTCGGCTTTCAATTTAACATAGGATAAAAATGCACTGATCATGGTGAAAATAATTTTAGTTAAAGATAACAAAATTTTAGAATCTTGTTAAGTATTAATTTCAACTAGAAGTTTGATACTCTGATAAATATTATACAGGGTGTTCAAGAAGTCTCTCCGCATGATAATAATTTATTTTCTTGTGCAGAAACTACATTCGGATCTTTTGGGTGAATATGAATCGGAGAAGAAATCTCGCAAGCGTCCAGCTAAAGAAGAAGATGCCAGCGGCAGCAATGCTGGCCCTGCCAAAATTGCCAAGCAGTCAACACTAAGCATGTTCCACATTTCCAAGCAAAAACCAGGACCACCAATATGCAAGGATATCCTTGAAAAGAAGATTCTCTCGCTTGTGGCTAATGGGCTCCTACCATTGAGCCTAGTTGAACTACATGAATTTAAGGATCTTCTTTCATGTTAGTATAACTCAAATATTTTGCTATTTTTTCCATAGCTAATATCTGATTAAAATAATTAATCATATTATTTGTATGAACATTAGACTATCGCTAGCCTAGCTAAATATTTTGATATTTTTTCCATAGCTAATCTATTGTATTTGTTTCAATTTTTAAATATTTTTTCAGACGTCAACCCGGCTGTTCAGGTGCCATCTAGACGCACCCTGGCTAGATCTCTTGCAACAACAACCAGTACAATGAAGGAAGACATACAAGCAAAACTGGCAGCAGTTGACCATGTGTGTGTTACATGCGACATATGGTCAACTAATCACCGCAGTTTCATGGGAGTCACTGCGCATTGGGTATGCTATTGATTTAGTGTATTATTTTTATATAATTGATAAATTGACCATTGGTGATAGACTGATAGTCTGATAGACTTATAGTATAATCTTTTCAATTATTCGACATGTGTTCCTCATTCATTAATTTGGTGAGTCTTCATTTTGCTGTGATTCACAGTAATTTCACACTAATTCACTGATTCTGTCATCTGTCATTGTGTCTGATTCACAGCAAAATGTGGAAGAGTCCATATTCACAGGCTGTGAATATGGACTCTTCCACATTTTGCTCTTATGGGATGGGTCACTGATGTGGTGGTATGGTAGGCGACTCATCGCTGAATTGCCTCCTTTATATCACATAGTTCTTCTCTTCAATGTTTGGTGGCGCAGTTTAGCTGGTGCGTGTCTAACCAATATATTAAATTAAGCTTAAAAAAATGTTCATACAAACATTGATTTTATATTCTTACATTACAGATCAATGATGACTTGTCGCGAGGATCAGCTGCACTGGCATGCCGAAGATTTCGTGGAACACATAGCTTTGATAAAATTGCTGGAATATTGGACAGGATCAACTCGGAGCATGGTTTATCTTATAGAAAAGTTGTATCTACAGTCACCGACAATGCATCGAACATGGTGAAATGCTTTAAAGAGTTCGGTGTTCGTGTTCAGAATCGTACTGACGACATTGATGAAGATGATGCAGATGAAGATGATGATGAAAAAGATTCAGATGAAGAGGTTATCATCAGCAACTTTCCTGAACATTCAGGAGAGCATGGAGAGGAGTCAGTGAAACTATCATCCCATATTCGATGTGCCTCCCACACATTGAACTTGGTAGCAACAACTGATGCAGATAAAGGACTGAATTCACCTGGACTAAAGAAGATAAAGCATTCTGCAATGGGAAAATGTTCGGCGCTGTGGAATGCTGCTGGTAAACCCAAGTCAGCAGAAAAAATACAGGAAATAACTGGCGTCCAATTTAGGTACCCATGCGTCACCCGATGGAACTCAATGTACGACTCATTAAGCCAAATATATAAACATAAGAACGACGTGAATGTAGCTCTTGAATAACTGAATCTACCCATCCTCAAAGACAATGAATTGGAATTTATTTCAGAATATTTGTCTGTTCTAAAACCAATTGCAGCAGCCCTCAACAAATTACAGGCAGAGAAAGAATGCTACTACGGTTGTCTTCTTCCAACAGTCCTAGTGACTCAAGATGCCCTCGCAAGATTGGAGCCTATCCAACCAAACGACCTGCGCTTGAGACACTGCATGCCATTACTGGCAGCAGTCGTCTCTGGCTTCAATGCCAGATTTGGTCATTTTTTGTCGTTGAGCCCCGAGGTAACTGATGCCGTTTTGGCCTCAGTATCTCATCCGTATTTCAAACTTAGATGGATATCATTGTTGCAAGGGCCTAATTTCGGCGATCATGAAGCAATCAAGTCTCAAGTAAAAGACAAGCTGCAAATGGCTGTAAGAAATTGTAATTCTGACAGCAGTGGTAATAGTTCGGTGAACTCAGACTCATCATCTGAAGACGATTTCTTCAGAACTATGGACGGCTCATTCTCTGCTCCTAACAACAAGGAAGACTTGGAAGTCCTCAATTATTTGCAGGACACCAGTAAGGCACTCGACTCTTTAGATAGGTATCCTGCTATAAAGAAGATCTTCAAGAGGTATAACACCACGCTACCTTCCTCTGCACCAGTGGAACGGTTGTTTTCGTTTGCTGGCATGGTTCATAGCCCCAAACGAAGTCGTCTCTCGGATGGTAACTTTGAACAATTGGTTTTGCTGAAAGCAAATGTTTACAGCGGTTGAACATTAAATTAACACTCTTAACTTGCGGTTTTTACCCTTATATTGTCAGTAATTGCGTACTGCAGTAAAACTGTAAAATTAAATTCTATGTAAAAAATGTTTACTTATATATGCTGACCATTCATTGATATGGGTTATGGACCTGGTGAAATGAGAATTGAGAAAAATAGAACTAAAAACTATATGTAGGTCATTTAATAGTTTTTTCTTTGCTGATAAGTTATGATAATACTAAGTTTTAAGTTTACCACCTGAAAAACTGAAAGGGGAATCGTCAATCCCCGTGGTTTAGATCAGGTGACATGGGTAGGATGCGATGCTTGTATTGCCTCAGCCCTCAGGGGAGTATTAGGAGTGATACTTTTCAGGAGTGATTAACAAAATAATTTGTTTTTGTTTACTCTACAAGAGTACAACTTTTTTCAATTCATATAAAAGTGATCTTAAAAAGTGATCTTGAAAAGTGATCTTCAAGATCACGATCTTGATCTTGATCTTCAAGATCACATTTTTCTGGTGATCTGATCTTGATCTTCAAGATCACCAAAGTTGGTGATCTTGCCCATCTCTGGATGTAGTGTATTTAGATTTTCAAAAAGCGTTTGACACCGTACCGCACAAAAGACTCATTGAAAAAAACTAAGGCTCATGGAATGAGGGGTGTAGTAATAAATTGGATAGAAGAGTGGTTGCGAGGTAGGAAACAGAGGGTGGTCGTTGATGGAGCTTAGTCGTGTTGGGCTAATGTAGCGAGTAACGTTCCTCAGGGTTCTCTATTGGGCCCCTTGCTTTTTCTTATATATATTAACGATTTAGATGTCGGCCTAGTCAGTACAGTTTCAAAGTTTGCGGATGACACGAAGCTGGGTGGTAGGGCGATTAATGACGAAGATAGACGTAAAATCCAGAATGATCTGAATAAAATCGTTGATTGGTCAGTCACATGGCAAATGAGATTTAACGTCGATAAGTGCAAAATTTTGCATTTAGGTTCGCGTAACGGTAATTTTGCATATAGTATGTCAGGGAAAGAGTTAACAAGCGTAGTGCAGGAAAAAGATTTAGGAGTTATAGTCACTGGCGACTTAAATGTAGCGAAACAAAGTACAGCAGCGGTTAATAAAGTGAACAAAGTGTTAGGTTTTATAGCTCGGAATTTTGAGTATAAATCGCGCGATATTATAGTTCCTCTTTATAAATCATTAGTTAGACCCCATTTGGAGTACGCGATCCAATTTTGGAATCCGCATATGCGTAAAGAGATAGACAAAATGGAAAGAGTTCAAAGACGAGCAACTAAGATGATTCCGTCGCTTAGGTCAAAGTCTTACGAAGATAGGACTTAAGGAGTTAAAATTGACTACACTCGAGACTAGAAGGCTAAGGGGTGATCTAATCCAGGTTTTCAAAATTATCAATGGGTTTGACAACGTAGATTGAGATAGCTTTTTCGAAATATCTCAATGTAATAGGACTAGAAATAACGGGTGTAAGTTCGACAAGTAGAAGGCTCGAGATAGCAGTTGCCAAAAACTTTTTTACACATAGAATAGTAGGATCAAGTAAAGATAAGCACCCCTTTTCGCTCTGGGGTGCTTATCTTTACTAGCTCAAACTTGGGTGTGTTTATCTTTACTAGCTTTATAAGGCTAACTAACGAAAATATCACGACCTAACCTAACCAATCGTCAAGGGCATTCAGTTGGCCTAACCGGTTAATATTGGTTATTTCACCTAAATATCTTCTGATCTTTTCGTATTAGGCACTCACTGTCACATTTCGGGCAAGTTAAGGATGAGAGAATAACGCCGTAATTGATAAAAACATCCAATGCTTTCTCTTCATCTAGGGCACATGACGAATCAAGTTCTCAAAGTCAGAAACCACACGAACAGCACGTCATAATTCTATCACAAACACGCCAAACTGAATCCAATTACAAAAACAAAACTGGCCAGAACAGAAAACATCCAACTAATTAAGTCGCAGAGTAGCAAAAAAAATAGCCCAAGCCTAGCTCATATATCATATTTTCATGACGTCACCAAGCAAATATTGGGAGAGTGGGAAAAAAATGTCGCAAAAATGTCAATATTCAAATCTACATAATTTGGTAAGGACGCTTCTGCGAGCATAGTGACTTATATGAAAATGATGAGAAAATTATGCTTTAATATTTTATAATTATATTTGCTTTTGATATTCTGAGTACGATAAAACTCATATTAACCCAATTCTTTTATCATTCTTTTATCATTTTAACTTTTTAATCGTACTTATATTACTATTCGGATCAAGTAAAGATAAGCACCCCCAAAGGTATCTAGTAAACTTAAGCACCTCCAAAATTTACCAAGTAAAGATAGGCACCCCCAAAATTTACCAAGTAAAGATAGGCACCCCCAACATTAAGCAAGTAAAGATAGGCACCCCAAGTATTTACTCTGATTGAAAGAAAGCAAAGAACCATTAACCTAACCTTACATATCCCGAAAGTAAAAAAAAACAAAAGGATGAAATAATTTTATTAGCCTAAAAACAAAAGGTTGAAATAATTTTTTTAGCCAAAATATAAGTATGATTAAAAAGTTAAAATGTTAAAAGAATGATAAAAGAATTGTTATTGAAAAGTGTATTCACTAGCAATAGTTGAGCAGAAACTATTGCACCTTTGGGGGTGCTTATCTTTACTTGATCCATTGGGATCACCTGAAGATAAGGGCCCCCAGCCTTCTTTAATTAGCCTTATAAGCAGTGGTGTAGTGCTAAATAAAGAAGTGAGGGAACGCATTTTGAAAGTGTTACTCAAATGCGGGGGGGACAATGGCGAGCGCGGCGAGCACATACAGCTGGGGGTCCTGGGGCACTGTAAGCCCCCCCGGAAATCTTTTGAAATCTGACCAATTTCAGAGATATTTTGAGGTCATATGCACTGGATATTAGGATATATTCCAAGGTTGAAGATGCAGTATTTCCAGTGTCATTAGATATATGACATCCAGTACGATCAATAAAAATAGGTAACAACTGGAATGATTAACTAAAAAAAAGTTACAACTGGTACGCCGTGGTGACTGTTTCACCAGATCTTTATAGGCTAGCATTGCCTCAGTCGAAGCTAAAAGAAATGAAACAGTTAATGATTCTTTCTCATATTTCTTCTAGGGGTGGGAATTAAAATTTCATGACGTTAGAGATTTGTAAGTTCGGATTTATTTGAAATAGTGAGGGAACGCCGTTCCCACAGCACTACACCACTGCTTATAAGGCTAACTAACGAAAATATCACGACCTAACCTAACCAATCGTTAAGTCAACTGTACGCCCTTGACGATTGGTTAGGTTGTTGTGATATTTTCGTTAGTTAGCCTTATAAAGTAGTAAAGATAAGCACCCCCAGAGGGAAAAGGGGTGCTTATCTTTACTTGAGCCGAATAGTAAATAGGTGGAATAGTTTGCCGGTAGAAGTAATTAGTAGCACATCTATAAACATGTTTAAAAATCGATTAGACGCATATGTTGATAGATTGGGTATAGTCTAAGGTAGTAAAATTAAGGCTTTGTGGTTCGGAACCCACGTAAAATTGTAGGTCCCCTCCGCCACCACGGAGGACATGCACAATACACAATTACGAACACAGTTAGGTAGACCAGCCATGAGTGGATCCTAGGGTCTTTGTTGGTCTGAAGCATTATAACATTATAACACTTCGCTGATCTTCCAAAAAGCGAAGATCCTCATTCTTCTGTTGTATAGTTCTCAATGCATCATTTTGGATCTCATTACATACATTTTCAGTTGATATATCAAATAAGTTATCTAAACGAGACACAAAAGATGTTTTTTGGGTTTCATAACATTTCTTCTTTATATTTTTATCCAACTTCTCATGCTCTTTTATCAAATCCCATAACATTTTTTTGGGTCCTTTCTGCTTTCTAACGGATTTTGATGGTATGCCAGCCATAATCCACACCTTTTCTACCTTATCTAATACTCTCAAAATATTTTCTTCCTTTGACACATTGTCGCTTTTCATTTGATCCCTTCTCAAGAAGAAAAAGTGACTGAGAACTTCACTTTTCGTTGGAAGCATGCTTCTTTCTCTTGCGCATATGTCTTTCACTAATTTTCCCAATAAAGAATCATATTTTCTTAGGTCTGTTCTTAATATTGGCTTACTGTTAGCCATGACTATTGACTAATTTTAATAAACTATGAAATTAAGCAAATCTATAATAGAATTCTGAAAGAAAAGCAAATTTATCATACCTTTGGTTATATTTGTGTGGTGCCGCATTTGTTAGCGGGCTAGAGATAAAGTAAAGGCCAATTTGAGGCTTTATTCAACATAAACATAGCATAGATCTGAAACACAGAAAACAATAATTAGTAAAGACTTGTTACACAGAAAACAATAATTAGTAAAGACTCATTACATTCCTCTCTTCTTTTATAATACGTGATACATTGCACGGTAAGAAACAAAACGACAAGTTCAAGATATTTTGGAAGAAAGAAGAGTCTACAAGTTTAGGCGTTGAGCTGGGTATCTGATTCGAGTGCTTCTTCTCAGAGGGGGACTCGTCTCGGAGGTTACTGACACAGGTGGGCCTCTCTCGACTTCGACTGGAGTCGCTTCGACGGGAGCTGTTGGGACCGTGTGTCGGCGGATCTCAGCGGGTTCTGAGTCGTCCGTTAGCGGGGTGGAATTGATTGGCGGACTGGGTACGGGGGGTTCATAGTGATTCGTGTCATCCGTATTGCTACGTCCCGCCGGTGCCAGGTCCCTGATGGATACGGTATCTTCTCTCCCATTCGGATGCCGTATAAACGCGTAGTTGGGGTTTGCCTCAATTAACTCAACTTCCTCGACGAGGGGGTCGTTCTTGGATCGGCGAATGAATTGGCGAAGGAGTACAGTTCCCGGAGAAGACAGCCACGTCGGTAGTGCAGAACCGGTAGAAGTACGCCGCGGGTGCGTGAATAGACGCTCGTGAGGAGTTTCGTTCGTGGCCGTACACAGCAGCGATCTAATCGAGTGCAGCGCGTCTGGTAGGACGGACTCCCATTGCGACATCGGCAACCCGCGATCTTCTATGGCTAGTTTGATGGTGTTCATGATGATTCCATTGTAACGTTCGCATTGCCCGTTTCCTTGGGGGTGATACGGCGTTGTGCGACTAGTCGCGATACCATGTTTAGTTAGGAACAGTTTTAGTTCCGAAGACATAAACGATGTCCCTCGATCTGTGTGGATGTAAGAGGGAGTTCCGAAGGTAGAAAATAACTCGGTGAGACGGGCGATAACGGTTGACGTGTTCGTATCACGGCACGGGAAGGCAAAAGGAAAGCGTGAATACTCGTCGATTACTGTTAGGATGTAAGGTCGCGAAGTTGCGCTCGGAAGCGGGCCTTTAAAGTCGATGTTAAGTCGGTCAAACGGGGACATGGCCCGTATTAAGTGACTAACTTCTGGTTTATAGTACTGTGGCTTACATTTAGCGCATGTTTGGCATTCCGACGTAACTCGTTTGATGTCATCCACTGAGAATGGTAGGTTCCTAGCTCTCACAAAATGAGTCATTCGGCGGACTCCTGGGTGTATCAGATTAACATGCAGCTGGGCGAGGGATATTCTTGGAGTAGCAGCGCAAAAGGATCGCGACAATGCGTCTGCGGCTCGGTTCTCGGGGCCCGGTCTGTATTTTATTGTGAATGAGTAGCCGGCTAGTTCTACACGCCAACGGAGAATCTTATCGTTCTTAATACGACCAGTAGCTTTTCCATCGAACATGAAAGATACGCTCCGCTGGTCGGTGACGACAGTAAAGTGTCGATAAGCTAAGAAGTGCTTCCACTTGCGAATGGATTCGATTACAGCGTATGCCTCCTTTTCAACGATGTGATGGCGACGTTCTGTGTTATTCAGAGCGCGAGAAAAGAACGCCACCGGGCGGCCGTTCTGGGTGAGGGTGGCTCCGATTGCTGAAGAGGAAGCGTCCGTCTCCACAGTGAACGGCAGTTCTTCATCGATTGAACCGACGACAGCTTTCGAGATATCATCTTTGAGTGTTTGGATCGTTGATACTTCCTCGCGAGTTAATGGGAATGATGAAACGTTGAGCAGAGGTTTGATCTTGAGGGAATAGTTCTGAATCCATTTAGCATAGTATGCGAATAGTCCGATTACGCGTTGTAGAGACGACTTGTTGCGAGGAGTTTGAAGTTCTTGTAGTGGCCGGAGGCGTTCGGGATCGGGCCGCAATACGCCATGAGAGATAGAATATCCGAGCAGGTGCACTGATGTCATCGAAAGCTTGCATTTTTCCTTGTTTAGACTCAGATTTACTCGTTTAGCGGCTTCCCAGAAATGTCGAAGGTTCTCATCGTGCTCTTCCCAAAGATGGTGAGATCGTCGAGGTAGGCGTATGTTGATGATAAGTTGTTCGAGGATATGAATTCGTTCATGACGCGCTGGAAGGCCGCGGCTCCGTTAGTTACTCCCATAGGGATCCTTCTGAATTGGTATAGATTTCCGTCAGCCTCGAATGCTGTGAAAGGTCGTTCAGACGGATCGATTTCTACCTGGTAGTATGCGCTTGACAGATCAATTACGCTGTAGTATTTGTGTTGTGAGACTTTGTTGGCTATATCATCGATTCGCGGAAGAGGATATGCATCTAGCATGGTAAATCGGTTGACGGTTTGAGAGAAATCGATTACCATGCGTTTTTTTTTGTTTCGGTAGATGTGATGACTACTTGAGCACGCCAGGGTGAGTTACTGGGTTCAATTATCTCATCCCTGAGTAGCTTTTCGATTTCTTTCCCAATGAAAATTTTGTCCTCAGAGCAAAATCGTCTGGACTTCGTGGCGATGGGACGACAATCGGCAGTTAAGTTGCCGAATAGTGGTGGGGCTGAAATTCTTGATCGAGTAAGGCCGCATATATGGAGTGCTGGCTCCGGACCTCCGAAATTGATGTTCAATTCCTTGTGTCTGATTAAGAATGGGGTACCGAGTATTATGTCAGCGCACAGATCCGACAAGACGGATAGTTCGAGCTTTTCGTAGTCGCGGTCTCCCATCGTAACCTTCACTGTACATCGACCTGAGATGGCTGCGGATAGATTAGGCGAAGCCATTGATACGACGCCCGAGTGCGGAAGAATGGGCAGCTCTAAGTGTTTGGCTAGATCCTCACGAATGAAGTTGTCCGAGCTGCCAGTATCCAACAAGGCGAGACACGAACGGCCGTTGACGAGGATATCGACTGTTGAGTTGGTAGGCATGGAGGAGCTACACGATAGAGTGGTACTAATGGTCGCTAATGCTGCGGCTGAATGAGACGCTGTGGTTTTATCCTGTTTTTGACGTGCCGAGGAAGTACTTGAGCGGCAGACTTTGGCCCAGTGGCCGGTCTTTTCACATTTCGCACAGATAGAATCCTTTGCTGGACACCTGCTTCGTGGGTGGCGTCGAGACCCGCAGAAGAAGCACAGAGCGGCTTTGTTGTCGAAATTCGTAGCGGCTGAAGAGTTTGGGAGATCGTCTTCTTGGACGCAGGCAGGCCGGGCAGAGTCAGTAGTCGGCGACGGTTCGTGGCGAGAGCCAGTGGCTGCAACAGCACCGTAATGAGTGAGGTACGATTCTGAGTTTTTCTGGGCCTGATCTAATGTTCGAGCCTGGACGATAGCCTTTTCCAGTGAGAGTGTGTCATTTTCGAGTAAGCGGGTACGGATGGCGCTATCTCTAATTCCTCGGATGAAAGCGTCTCTCACAGATGAACTCCTGTTTTCGTCGGCGGAAACCGATTTGAAGTTGCAGTCATTGGCTAGTTGAAGAATTTGCAAGTACTCATCGAGGGTTTCCTCGGGCTTTTGGTGACGGGTGGACAACAGGTGGCGAGCGCATACCTCGTTTGGCTTCTTGACGTAGGTGGCCTCTAAGGCTGCCATGGCATCTCATAAGTAGAGCAGTCTTGAATGATATCAGCGACATCGGGGCCGATATGTATGAATAGAACCTCCAATTTATTGGGGTTGTGTTCGGCGATAGTACTCAAGAAATATTTGAATCCGCGCGACCATAATTTCCATAGTTTCCCAGCTTGGGGAGAATTCGGAGAAGTAATAAATTTATCCGGGCGAATCACCTTCTCCATGATATAGTAAGATTACTGGATGAATATTTGCTTGCTGTATCTGAAAGGCCGACTGAATGGCTGATTGAAATGTTGAATAAATTGTGGTGCCGCGTTTGTTAGCGGGCTAGAGATAAAGTAAAGGCCAATTTGAGGCTTTATTCAACATAAACATAGCATAGATCTGAAACACAGAAAACAATAATTAGTAAAGACTTGTTACACAGAAAACAATAATTAGTAAAGACTTGTTACACAGAAAACAATAATTAGTAAAGACTCATTACAATTTGCATACTTCTTGTAGATAAAACCTGGAAATACTGTAAATAAATGTTATAGAAATGAAAACAGAGGGGAAAATTTCATAAGGTCCATTCAAATATCAGCACTGTATATAACTAAAATAGTTTTAAAACGTTCACAATAAGAGGATACCATTATTCTCTATATTTTGGTAGCAAAATTTTTGAAATACGATGATTAGTAAGGAAACTATGACCAAAAATATCTCCAAAAATCACAATTTTTTGTGTGAATAGGGGGCTTATTTTTCAAATGGGGGGTGGGGACCCTAAATATTACCTGATTGTCTTTTTTTTTGTTTATTCATGGTTTTTGGTCAATTTGTCACAATATAAGAGGTAAACACCATAACTTTTCAAAAAAGTCCAAAAGTGACACACCCTAGTGGTCAGGTGGGCAAACGTCCTTTATGTTCAGATGTAGTAACCTGTGGTTCAGATTCCATGTAAAACTGTAGGTTCTGTCAAATGACCTTTGCTGTTATGGAGGCTGCCTTTTGATTGTATTTGCAATACATTGGGCCTAATCATATATGTACAAACAACAAACAAACACTTTATTTCACACTCAACAGGTACACAGATTATACAAGAGGTCCATAGAAGATTAAGAGATGTAAATAGCAATCAGATTTCTTTCAAGGAAAAATAAAAGCAAATAGCAAAGTTCACCTGGTACTACTGTTGTTGTTGTGTTTGTGAATTTATCTTCCCTGTAAAAGGTAAAAAGGAAGAAGCTAAACTATATTTATGAAAATTCAAATAGAGTAGAGGATTTTTAAATCTAACTGAAGTCTTTTCAGAATGATACAGTTTATGGAAGACTATCAAAGCTCAGAATGATTATTTAGAAGAAAGTAAATTAGAATCAGGAGAGAACAGATGTAAATAGTAGTAATGTGAACCTTTTGGGGCAAGTTATTAACTTTAATGGAAGTAGAAGGTGGCCATAAAGTCTGGAAACAGAGGATATATTACGATAATCCTTTTTCTCCATTGTACATTATCTTAATAAATCCTTAATACAGTCCTATGCTGTATAATTGTATTGTATAATTAAGATAGCTTTGAAGGTACTACAAGATTAAAATTCTTAAAACAATGGTGATCACGTCTATCAAATAAGGTTTCGAAAAGTGTGTAAATGAAATGTTTCAAAATTTAAAAAAATTTCTTTACAGGCATAATCGATCTCCCTACTTCTGACTCTAGTTACTATTTTTCAACCTTTTAGGAAATGCACTCAGAGTTCACTTAAATAAATATTGAAATTTTCATACCATTATCATTAATTATTAATTAATAATTAATAAATATAGCTATTCTTCGTGAACCAGCAGGAAGAAATACTAAAACAGAATGGTTTTCTTTATACAGGTGGCGTGAAGTAAACGTTGCACATTTAAAACGTGGTGATTCTGCTAATTGCCCTTCCAGGTTACTAAACTTTATGAAAGTAATAATAAACATACGCAAGTTTATTCCATTAAAATTTTATGAAGATATTTTGAGTGGAAGTCGGGTAAACAAAGTTTAAAATTAATGTTTAGGAAAAAAAAAAAAAAAGAGCCTGGATATGCTTCCGAGATTTGCTGCCAACGTACATCAAAGTGTTAGGGCTTCTGCAATGCATTGAACGGTGCCTGACAGACTGCACAAACGTTTTGATGTGACGCATTACACACACACACAATAGTTTAAGAGCAAGGGTGGCCAATCTTTTCCAGATAAAGATCTACGAGTACTTTACAATTTACTCTTTAACAAGTGATTTACTGCCCCCTTTTTGAGCCCTTCTGCAACTTTTCAAAAACCTTATTTTACCATTTTAACAACGTTAATTCTTTTATTAAATTTTTATTTATTCAGAATACAAAAAAGTATAGTAGTACAGTATATGGTGATAAAAAGGAAACAAGGATAGTTGTAGTTGGCACGCGGTGTTAAACATCATCTGAAAACGTTTGTCAGTATAATTTTTCAGTTAGGGCCAAGGATATATGAGTGACTTTGTTGCTGCGTCAGAATTGCGAGGTGTCGCAGTGACACAACCGCAGTGGCTGTTGCAAACTTCATGGGCTGCGACAAGTCACTGAGATTTCTTCGTTTTTAATGACAAAGTTGCTTGTGTAGTCTACTGCACTTGGAACAATGCAACCAATCCTCCCTGAGACTTTGTTGTGTCGCAGGGAAGACGCAGCCGGATTCAAAAGAGAGTAATTGTTGCAGTGACTGTCTGTCGTGTAGCTTGCCCCATAGGAAACAATGATGCCTATTCTTTGCGATGTCGTTACAACTTTGTTGAAGCGACAAAGTCACTCGTGTAGCCTTGGCCTAAAGCATACGTCCACCAGATATTTGCAGTTTGATTTTCTCTAAGATTGTGCATTTTCTCTAATACTTTTGCACAAGCAATTTAGCAGACATGATTTTTTTACTTTATGTACTAAGGGCGCTAAATATATTTTTCTCCACCCGTTTTTCTTAGCTAAATAATAGTCCATGGGGCAGAAATGTCTTCTGGGCCATAAGTTTGAACTTTCTGCGCTTCACATAACCAAACTTTTCCACTTTGAACCTCCCCTCCTTGTATAAAACTGCTTTTAAATGCAGTTTCGAAAATGGCATCTGACAGTGATGTGCGTTGTAAACAGAGAGCTGTTATAGAGTTCTTAACCACAGAGAAAGAAACAGTTGGAAATATTCACAAATGCCTACAAAACGTTTACGGAGATGCTATTATTGATCGAAGCACAGTTGGACGCTGGTCTAAATGTGTGAGATCATTGGAGGGAGAGCCAGCCTCGATGAGCCATGCAGCAGTTGCCCCGCATTGGCTGTGACATCTCACACTGTGCAACATGCTAACAGCATTACTCGATCAAATTGGTGTGTCACATACAAGGAACTATCACTGGAGCTAGAAATTAGTGAAGGAAGTGTGAATACGATAATTCAGCAACTGGGATACTCAAAAGTGTGCTCACGGTTTGTTCCTCATGAACTGACTGAAGATCACAAAGCCCAAAGAAAAGAAATTGCTTCCGAGTCGTTGGTTCGATACGAGACAGAAGGGGATGACTTCCTTTCATGAATTGTGACTGGGGATGAGACTTGGGTACACCACTTTGAACCTGAAACAATCCATGGAGTGGCATCATGCAGACTTTCCACACAAGAAAAAGTTAAAAATGGCTCCCTCTGCAGGAAAGGTTATGGCCACCATCTTCTGGGACATGAAAGGGGTGATTCTGGTGGACATTATGAAAGGACAAACAATCAACTCAGAGGCATATATTGCTACTCTACAGAGATTCCAGATATATATAAAGCGAGTTCGACTGGAGAGAAAACTGGAATTAATAGACTAGTACCAGTCAACACAGACCTTACTGAACTTAACGAAGTAAATTTCGCTGCTGGCCTATACATTAGGGTGCCACTTATTTGGGGTGTTTTTCATTTTTTGGGAATTTCTATCAGGACGGGCGCATTTCTGGTGTCATTCCGTCTAAAAACATTGTGTGTAAAATATTTTTGAAATAAAATAATAATTAGAACTGCCTCAACGAGGTCAAAGTTTATACTTTTTGTCGAAAAGTACTCATGGCGTTCTGTTATCATGTCAGTTTTCGTTTCGATAGCTGCTGTAGTTTCTGAGTTGAAAAATGATAACAGACAGACAGACAGACGGACGGTCAGAGTCGTTGGTTTAGTCTTCCGCACTGGTGTACAGAAGACTAAAATGAGGTATTATACAGGGTGTAACACGAGTTTATCCAAATATTGATACAGGCGAAAGAACATATTATTCTAAGTAGAAAATGGGTTGGGACGAGTTTTGCCAATACTAACAGTGTTTCATTCTCTTTTTCAGTGAGTTCTGAAACGACGTGATGGCTTTGGCAACAAGATCTAAAACAGCAGTCTATCTCCTGGGGACCGTGGACCACAGCATCACAGGAAGCATGCTGCCTACGGGAAAGCAGGCGCTTCAGTACTTTTTCCACCTTCACCTTGACGTCAAGAAGCCGATCAAGGAAGCAGCCGCTGAGACAGTGACCGCAGTCAAGGAATTCTGGGAGCGGTCCCGTATTCCTACGCAGAAAGACCAACGCGCAAGGGACAAGGTTCTCCGAATGTACGAGAAGTGGCGGGCTCTGAACAAGAACTCGAAACGGCGCACTGTGACCCAAATCAGGAACGAGGCCGAGTTCCTCTCATCCCTTGACCGCCTCTTCGACATCGCACACGAACAGGCGATGTCGATGATCACAATCGAAGAGGACAGGGAGTTCCTGACGGGACAAAGGGCCGAGGTGCGGCGCGGCCGCATCTCCTCCACACGTGACATGACGCTGCACACTGAGGAGGAGCGTGCGAGGAGACAGGAAGCGGAAAGGAGCCGCCGGCAAGATGATGAAAGGGCGAACAGAGAGAGCCGAGAAGAACTCGTCGAACTGGCATCGAGCTCCAGCTCAGGTGCAAGCAGCCCGACTCGGTCACCGACACGGCGTCGTCGCCGAGAAGAAGAGGAAGAGCTCTCTCTCCCGGGCCCGTCCACGTCGAATGCAGAAGCATCTACGACCCCTTTACCACCCAAGCGATTCCGCGCGTCGAAAAAGATGATCACCCCTGATCTCTCCGCAGCGATGGATCGGACGAAACTTACCGACCGAGGTGGTGTTTTTTGCTGTCGGCGGCTGCGAGGAGCTTGGGCCACGACCCTGAGGAGCTGGTCTTGAACCGCGAATCCTCCCGCCGCGACCGAGCAAAGTTCCGTGCTATGGCAGCAGCGGAAATGAAGGCAGCCTTCCATCCTACTGTGCCGCTGACCGTTCACTGGGACGGGAAAATCGTACCAGCGGCTGACGGAGGCCCTGCTGAAGATCGCCTTCCAGTTCTGGTGTCTGGGGAGAACGTCGACAAGCTTCTGGCTGTGCCCAGCCTCCCCGACGGCACCGGCCGCGCCATGGCGGAAGCCGTCCTCTCTGCCCTCGAGGATTGGGACATCAAGGGACGGATCTGTGCCCTCTCTTTTGACACCACCGCCTCAAACACAGGACTCTCAGGAGGAGCTTGCTATATCATTGAGCAGAAACTCGAGAAGACAGTGCTTCATTTGGCTTGCCGCCACCACATCCACGAACTGGTGTGCGAGAAGGCATTCACGGCGTGCCTCGGTCCCTCTACTGGTCCTGACATCCTCCTGTTCAAACGATTCGCCGCCCAGTGGGACTTCATCGATCAAACCAAAGCGAAGCCCTTCGAGGATGGAACCATGCCGCAGCACCTGAAGGACGCCCGCGACGACCTGCTGATCGAATTCAGCCGCCTCCTCGACGGTCAACATCCACGTGATGACTACAGGGAACTTCTGGAGCTCTCTGTAATTGTGCTGGGCGGTCCGAACAAGCGGGGTGCCCGGTTCGCTCGTCCCGGCGCCTTCCATCGCGCGCGCTGGATGGCAAAAGTCATCTATGCCATCAAACTGTTCCTGTTCCGGGAACAGTTTCAGATGTCGTCAGGCGAAGCGGCTGGAATCCGGCGATTCACCATCTTCGCCGTGTCATCTACGTGACGGCCTGGTACAAAGCGCCGCTCCCGGCAACGGCCCCAGCCGCGGACCTCGCGCTGCTCAAGGCCCTCGTCTATTATCCGGACTCAGCGGTGGCCAAGGCGACGGCGACAGTCTTCGCCAGGCACCTATGGTACTTGAGCGAGCGCCTCGTCACCCTGGCCATCTTCGACGAGGGTATCGACTTGGCGACAAAGCGGGAGATGATTAAAGCGATGGAAGAAGAGGAAGGATCGGAGGATCCCCCGCGGCGTATCAATGTGGACCTGTCCACCGCCTCAATCGCCAACAATACATTGGCCAAGTTCACAACGACTACATCAAAGGAGTTCTTCAAGGTTCTGGACATCAGCACCGCCTTCCTGCTCAAGGATCCGGAGGAGTGGCGGACGGACCCAGCCTTCATCGCCGCATCCCGCCGAGTCCAGGCCCTTCAAGTTGTCAATGACTTCGCGGAGCGCGGGGTGGCGTTGATGCAGTCTTTCAACCTGGCCCTTACCAAGAGTGAAGACCAAAGGCAGTTCCTCTTACAAGTGGTCGAGAAGCACCGCTGTGACTTCCCAACCGCCCGCAAGTCCACCGTGACCTCTGCAAAGTAGGCAACAATGAGAGGGAGATGGGCGCCCATGATACCCCCCCCCCCCTTGAGGGGCTAATACTCGAGTTGAGGGGGACCTAGAGTTGAAAGTATGAAGTCCAGTTATATGTTTTAGGTCAAGATTAGTAGCTTGAACAAACTAGAAGTGATATTTTATTTGCTAGAGGCATAGAACATCATGATCTAAAATTTCTACTTTTCGAGAAAATATACAAACTTTGACCGTATTGAGGCAGTTCTAAATATTGTTTTATTTCAAAAATATTTTACACACGATATTTTTGACAAAATGGAACCAGAAACGCGCCCGTCCCGATAAAAATTCAAACTTTCGAAAATAAGTGTCACCCTACTATACATGCAACAGAAACTTGTCCCAAACTTCAGACCAAAGTCCCCCAGCCAAAGGTGTAAACCAAAACCCCCTTCTTGGAAAGTTAAATTAACTAAACAACTTACACAAGCCAGACAAAAATTGAACCAATTAAAGCAATATTTCCAAGCACCCACACAACAGGGAAAACTCAAAAAACAAATAGGGAAAATAAAGAGGAAGTATAACCTGAGAGATAATCAATTACATGACAAGGCGCTGGAATTGGAGGGAAAAATCCCAGCCATAGCCAATAGAATCAGGAATAAACAAAAGCAGATTGACATGAAAAACCATAACAAACAATTTTCATCAAACCCTAGAGGCTTTTACCAAAATCTCATTAGGGAAAGAATAATAGTCCATGAACCACCAGATCAAACCCAGTTGGAGGCATACTGGAAACCCCTCTTTGAAACCCCTGAACAGCATAATCAGGATGCTGCCTGGATAGAGACCATCAGGGTGGCAAATGAGGGTAAACCAGAAATGGAGGCGTTATTTATAATGGAGGACAAGATAAGAAGGAACTGGCAAAATTCTCCAACTTTAAAAAACCTGGCCTAGACAAGCTCCCAAATTTCTGGCTGAAACAGGTCACGGCATTACACCACCATTATACTGCCACTTTTTACAAAATTTTGCAGGGAGTAAAAGAAACACCAGAATGGCTTACAAGTGGAGACAACCTTCATCCCTAAGACTTGTGAAACAAATCTCCCAAATAAATACCGCCCAATCTGCTGTCTCACCACCACCTATAAACTTTTTACAGGCCTAATTGCAGACAGTATATATGAACACCTGGATGTTGGAGACTATCTGGAAAAAGAACAGAAAGGATGTAGAAGAAACTGCTTAGGCACAAAGGATCAGCTGCTCATCAACAAAACTATCCTTGAAAACTGTAAGAAGAGAGGCAGAAACCTTAGTATGGCATGGATAGACTATCAGAAGGCATTTGATAGTGTCCCACACTCGTGGATTTTGGAATGCCTTAAACCAGGGGTCACCAACCCTGTGCCCGTGAGCACCATGGCGCCCACCGACCCTTTTGCGTGTGCCCGCCACTGACTGACTATGATTGATAAGTTTTTATTTAAATTTTTAATAAAATGTTAAGTATGTTACATATTTTAAATATTTAGTTACTAAATATTTAAAATATGTAACATACTTAACATTTTATTAAATTTTAGTAGTTAATTACAGAAACAGATGCTCATTTATTTGAAAATAATTATTTCTTTATAAATAAATTAAGTTATCGTTTTGATAATTTTTCTAAGATTCTTAGTTAGCCCATCCTTGTTTTTTTTTTGTGAATTATGTTCATTATTTTACAAAGGAATTAAATGTTTTTTTTGTGTATTATGTTCATTATTAAGTCCAACTATAAATTTGCCTTGAAAAAGTAAATGGTGCCCGCCGCACTACCGGTAGTCTTGAATGTGCTCTTCGGCACAAAAAGGTTGGGGACCCCTGCCTTAAACTGTACAAAATCTACCCTACCATTATTAGCACTCTAACAAACCAGATTACAAAATGGCAAACAAACATCAATCTTACCCGTGAAAATGGGAAAATATCCATTTCCCATGTCAAGATTATGAGGAGTATATTCCAGGGGGACAGCTTATCGCCCTTGCTATTCTGCCTCACCCTGGACCACCTTAGCAAACTACTTAGCAATAATAACAAGGGCTACAACCTCAGTCAAACTAGGCAAAGAAATCCTGATAGTGTACTGAACCATCTACTGTTTATGGATGATTTGAAGCTGTATGCAGACTCTGACCAAAACCTGGAATGCCTATTAAGGATCATCCATACTTTCTCCAGTGACATCAAAATGAAGTTTGGATTGGACAAGTGTGCTAAGTGTACACTTAGAGGGGGCAGGAAAATACAAACCCATAGCATCAATTTAGGAAGAGACACTGAGATTAAAGACTTGGAAGAGGATAGTTCCTACAAATACCTTGGGATAGAAGAAAGTGGAAATATAGAACACCAGCAAATGCGAGAGAAAATCAGTGGAGAGTATGCATGAAGACTGAAAAAGATCTGCAAAACCCAACTTACATCAAAGAACAAAATAACAGCCATAAACCAACTCGCCATCCCTGTTATTAATTATAGTGTAGGGCTCATAGACTGGCCACAATCAGAACTAAATAAACTAGATGTTAAGACCAGAAAAATCCTTGCTCTAAATAGAACAACATACCGGAACCAGTGTCTTCCCAGATTGTACCTACCAA
This sequence comes from Bathynomus jamesi, assembly GCA_023014485.1. NCBI lineage: Eukaryota > Metazoa > Arthropoda > Malacostraca > Isopoda > Cirolanidae > Bathynomus > Bathynomus jamesi. The sequence goes on along the minus strand of JAJOZX010000552.1, from coordinate 171,504 downwards.
GAAAACTGGGAGGAATGGGATTGACTGAGGTTAACCAGCTGCACTGATCATCGACCATCAGCATTGGGCAGTATCTGAAAAGTTCAAGTAGTCCTACAATAAGCTCTGGTCTGTGAACACCACAACACAAGGGTAACGCAACATACTTCCATAACCAAACTGGCCCAGCACTTTGGAGGCAATAATATAACAGAAGTAGTAGAAACTGAAAGAGTACCAGCCACCTTAATAGCTAGGAAAAGTCACAAAAGATTTGTTCAGGAACAACAGGCCAAGCCTGCAGAAGAATGGGAAAAACATCAAAAAGCTGGAAAATATTATCAGGAATTACAGAAGGACTATATCAACAAAGAAGGATCATTGGAATGGTTAAGGAGAAGAGTTCGGCAATATGACAGAGAGCGACTAATAATGGGTGCCCAAGATCTTGCACTCCTAACAAATGTGTTTAAAAAAATGGCTGGAATAAGTAATAATGACAGGTGTAGATTCTGTCATGTTGAGGTAGAAAGTGTTGGCCATCTAATATCAGGCTGCAGGGTGCTCCTGGCAGAGGGGTACTACACAGCCAGACACAATAAAATTTGCAAATATATCCACTAGAAGATCATGATAGCATCAGAATTAGAATGTAACCAGCAAAAGGTCGGTGCTACGCGCCGATTTTGCTAGATCTGCGGTGCTTCGGCTGAATTGTGGGCCTATGGCGTATTTTATTTTGAACATCAGTAGCCCTTTATCTGGATATCATTCCTATTCCTCTCACCTTGGGCCTCAGTAATTGGGGTGCCTGCGGCCTTCCAGTTACTGGCAAACCAATTATTCATTCAATAAAACTACAGAAAAGAACGCAGCCATGAAAATCTAAAGCTTCACAAATCTTAATACAATGAGCTCGGATTTGAAGCCTAAGATTTTCATGACTGTGTTCATTTCTATAGTTTTATTGACCAAATAACTGAACTGAAAGTAATTGGGGGCCCTGCGGCCCACCAAATCATAGTTTTCATTGTTTCGAGTGCATCAATAATATTGTTATAGTGTTCCATTAGTTGAGATAAGCATGATCTTCCTGACCGGAATCGATGTTGGTTATCATTTTTTTTCTGAGTTTCCCCATTACCCCACCCCTCCCCCCACCAATTTTTTTTTCTGAGTTTCCCCATTAACCCCACCCACTCCCCCATTACCCCACCCCTCTCCCCCATTTACCCCCACCCTTCCCCCCAAGGGGGGAAGGGGCCTGGCACCTTGCAAAGGATTTACTTTAAATTTTTTTTGGTTACATATATATATCATCTATTTTTCTGAGTTTCCCCATTAACCCCACCCCCTCCCCCATTACCCCACCCCTCCCCCATTTTGTGCCAAAATTATGATTAAAAATGAAGAAATGGGAAGAACTGTACCCCTAAAAGGGGGGGCAGGATTTATGTTAGGGAATTTTTTTTTAGCATGGGCACTGCACAATAAAGTCGCATCGAATGGTGAAAACCGCATTGTTCTACACCAATTGTCGCGACCTGTAAGTGTGCGCAAAAAAACTTACATATATATATATATATATATATATATATATATATATAGGCTTCATTTCTGAAATAGTATATTAGATAAAAATGTATGGGACCACACACCACCAATTACTGGAAACAACCATTATACTATATACTATGACACAGTAATTCCAACAGCCACTTTTATAGACAATTCTGCAGTAAAACTGGACATAGTAGTGTGGGACAAGAGGGAAAGGAGTGCCTACTTATTGAGGTCAATGTCCCAAATGACTATGGCCTTAATAGAGTGGAAAGGGAGAAAATTACTAAATACCAGGCATTCATGTATGACAAAGAGAAACTGGAGATTGAAAGAAGCTGCCATTCTCCCCATCATAGTTGGGGCAACAGGTATGATGAAAAACAACCTATCAACTTACCTGAACTCAATCCCAGGACAGCCCCATGCCATGGAAATCCAAACAGGGGCATTAAAAGGAATGGTACCCTCCTTCGGGTGGAAGCCCCACTTCCAACTATAAAAAATACAATAAAGAGTATAAACCAAAAGTGGACATTATGAAGAAAGGACAAACAATCAACTCAGAGGCATATATTGCTACTCTACAGAGACTCCAGACACGTATAAAGCGAGTTTGACCAGAGAGAAAACTGGAAAATGTCCTTCTTTTGTACGATAACGCAAGACCACATAACAGTAGGTTGTCAATTTTAGTAAAGTCAATAATTCAAAAACTACTAGTGCTCAAATGATGTCATATTATCTAGCAAACTTAGAAATATCTTTAGTGTTGTTTAAAACAGACATTTACCTACTTACATTTGACCATAAAGGTTTGAAATATAACCTAAATATGACTGTGGTCAACTTTGGTTATTTTTGGTGTGCAGTATGGTTTCTAAGTTTCACATAGTCACAAATGCTGGAGTTTTGATTGTGAATGCGTGTTTTCCCTCCTTTTTGACAATTTTTATTACTTCGTAGTGTAAATATTGTGTAATTCAAATTATTCAAAATGTTGTGTGACCCAAACTTTCTGTATATTTTGATATGATAGATATATGAAATTGTCATTACTTTGAATAATTAAGTCTTGTACCTATAACAACACAACCTTTTATCTGAGCTTATAGGAAGATATTAAGAATTTCAATTAACTTAATTTTATGTAATCATAATCAGTAGGCCTATCCAAATTTCAATGACATTTCTTTTGTTCACAGGTCCACAGGATGAGTCAGAAAGAAATCAGAACCCGAAGCAAATCAAGTTGTCACCCAAGTCATTTGGTGGGGACTGGGAGGGAACTTCTCCCTGCTAAGCTGCCCACAGCCAGAGATCTGCTGAGGTATGGTTTGTTGAGGAGAGAGATGAGTGAGGAAGACAGGAGGAATTACCCAGTTAATGACCTGATTAACAACGGCATTGTTCCAGGGCTACTGGCTCAGTGGAGAAAGGCCAATGCTCTATTCACAGGACCTGTAATCAATGCTGAGGTCAGGATCAGGGCTAAAGTGAAGGCACTGTGGGATGAGGCAGTGAAGATGTCCATTGGCAATGTGAAGCTAGAGGTCAAAGATAGGTTCATGATGAAACTGGACAAATTGGTGGACATCCTGACCTGTCACTGAGTGATCAGGAGCTGCAGTGAGCTTGGGTGCAACCATCTGCAACAGTGAGGTTCACATTGACTGCAGCTGCAGGAGTGAGCAAAAGATACCAGTGCAAGAGCTTGCCTTCATTAAAGGTGAGAGAGAAAAGGTGGGCAGTGTGGGGGCACACCAGATGGGTCTAGTTGATTACCCTGAGACCAGGAGACAGGAAGCAGTGCTGCAGAGAAGGAAGGCTGAGGAGAAGAGGAGGAGGAGGAAGGCAGAGGAGTCAGCCAAGAAAGAAGAAGAGTTGAGGGAGGAGTCACTGCTGGAGATGGAGTTGGAGGAGACTGGAGATATACTGGATGAGGCAGGGAGGAGAGATGAGGATGAAGACTTCATACTGCTGCAGTGGCTGCGTAGGCCATAGTCCCCAAGTATCTGTATTGTTGAACCACCCAGCACCTTTTCACATTTCTGGGTTCGGGATAGTCAAGAAACTGGGCAAAGATGTAATCTCCTCTGGTATCTAGGAATGCCTCTCTTGCCAGTGGCTTATTTCCAGATTATTGTTCAGGTCTGACTCACATGTTAACTGTAAAGGACTTCCCCCAGTTCAGGTGTCTAAATCTGACTCTCCAATGAGTAGGAGAACCAACCACTCAGAGTCCAAGAAAGGGCTGGAATTCAAAGGTAGACCTAATAGAAGTAAACTACTCTTTGTTTTTCTCTTTATTATATCTGAAATAAACAATTATTCAGCGTGACAGTACAAACATAATAAGACTGGCAATGAATCCCAATTAAAACCTCTGGAAAACCAATAACACTTAGTGAGATTTGGCAGAAAGGATAGAAAGCAAGTGGGAGACAAGTACCGGAAATGACACACAGAATGTTAACCCTTGTCCCAGCCTAGCTACCCTCCAAACTTGACCCCCCCTTATGACCTGAGTTTCAATTTTGTTATATACTTTATACACTGGCTAGTTAGTAGGGTTATGGTCACCAGCCTGATTCCAGGGCATATCCCAGTGGCCAACAGTGGTTGACACAACCTCAATGGACTGCGTAGCTCCCACTGGATTGGATCCACAATCCAAGCCTGATGAATCTGGACCACATGAGTTGAATCCCAACTGGTTGCCTAGACAACACAAGACTATTAGTTACATGCACCATTAATCACAATAACAACATAACATAACAGGCAATTAATCAACAAACATTAACTGGAATCATAACTTCATAATCGATCACTGGAAAACATAATTTACTCATGAAATCAAAGCACATAAATAATAAATAACCAACATAAAAAATAATAACTACAAACATTGACAATTATGGCGAACCTATCTCACATAGAGTTAATCAACCTATAATCAGTGCCAAACAAGCATGAGCAAAAACCCAACTCTGGAATAATGTGACTGGTGACCTATAATAATGATAATCGGTTCTCTAGCTAGTTACATGACAGGGTGGCAAACCTATCTATACTCAGTCACAGTTTCAACAACCTATATATATGTCTACCTTTAATAATAATAATTAATAATGATAATGATGGTGAAATACAAATGACAACATCACAATAACTAGGAATAAGGATTATAAACAAGTCTTTATTCCTATTGTGCACTGGCCAAGGATTACAAGCTAGAGCACTTAACATCATACCTTTAAAGGCTTTCCAAACTCACTTGGCTTCCAACAGGATACGTCTGTATTAATCTCAGCCTGTCTATTGGGCCTTCTGGTAAGGTTTGATAACCTTTTAATAGGCTTCCAAGATCAAATAGTCTGGATGTTACGCTAGGGAGTTTTTTTTTTACAATTAACAGGCTTACTAACTAGACTCCTGTGGGGAGAGAAAAACTTGAGAAGAACCAGATAGGACTTGAAAATTAGGGTGAGGTTTTTGTGAAAAACTCCACAACCCCAAAAGGGGGATTTGAAAATCAAGGGGGGGGGGGGTGAGAAACTTCATAACCCCCACAATACCAGAGGCTGCGACAACTTCTTCCTTGCCTATGGCTAAGAAGAAGAAATAAAATACTGAAGATATCACCAACATAGCTCTGGCTAGCTTGAAAAATCACACTGGGCTGAGAGAGACTGCAGAGATTGCCACTGCTGCCTGGATTGATGCTGGTCTTATCACAAAGTTTGACACAGCACTGGTGATTGACCAAAAAGGTGAGGAGGGCTCAGGAGAGACAACTGACTAAGGAGCTGGTCAAGAAGTTTGATGAAGAGATTAGGGAAAATGGCATCACCTGTATCTTCTTTGATGGGAAAAGAGAGGACACCAAAGTGATGATGGAAGCTGAGGGCAGTGACAGGCAGTTTCCTGGCCTCATTAAGGAAGAACACTACACAGTGTGCAATGAACCAGGTGGGAAATATTTGTGGCATTTTGTACCAGAGGAAGCTGCAGAGGAGAGAAGTCATGCTGAGGTCATTGCTGATCATCTGGTGAACTGGCTGAGAGAGAGAGAGGAGCAGACCTGTCCCCTTTGGCCATAGGAGGTGACAGTACTAATGTGAATACTGGCTGGGAGGGAGTAATGCATTATGTGGAGGCCAAGCTTAGCAGGAAGTTGGTGTGGATAGTCTGTGACTTGCACACTAGGAAGCTGAGTCTCAGACACCTGGTGACTGCACTGGATGGCAAGACATTGAGCAACAACAAGTGGTCTGGGCCCCTAGAGAAGATGTTAGACACTGCCACTGAGCTGGAGATTAACCCAAACTTCACAAGGATCACTGTTGGTCCTCCTCTACCCCATCTCAGTCATGAGGTAGTCAAGGACCTCAGCACAGAGCAATCATATGGCTACAGAATCATCACTGCCATCGCATCGGGAGAGATACCTCAGAGTCTAGCTCTCCTGGAGATTGGGCCAGTCTGTCACAGTAGGTGGGTCACCATGGCTCTAAGGTTCTGCAGATTGTGTATTTCCAAACATGGGCTGATGAAGGGTAGGAACCTGAAGAATCTGAGGATAATTGTGGAATTCATAGTGGGAGTCTACATGCCAAACTGGTTCAACATCAAGTTAAATCACAGCTGGGTGGAGCGTCCCAGGCATGTACTGTACCAGCTGGAGCTGCTCAGAAGTCAGAAGAAGGAGATAATAGGAATAGTGATGCCTACAGTGGAGATCAGTCTGATATGCACACACTGAGGCTATGCTCCAGGCCATGGTGTGCAGTGAGATGGAGGAGGAGAGGAGGGAGGCAGTGAAGAGGATACTGGAAATCAGAGGTGAAGGAGATGAGGACACACAGGTAGGAGACCGCAGTGTCAGACCCAGGAACTCCTGACATCAACCCAGATGCCATGAAACTCTCAGAGCTCATTGACTGGAACTCTGGCATGACTGAGCCTCCTCTGACCTGCTGCAATCGAGGAGTTTCTTGATAGACCAATGGAAGTTCCTGCATGGCCTTCACACACACAGTCAGTAGAGAGGTGTGTAAGGATGACAAGTGAAGTAGCACAACATGTTTACTCACAAGAGAGGAGGGAGGCCAGGGCCGGATTAACCATTAAGCAAAATAAGCCCGTGCTTAGGGCATCAAGGGAAGGGGGGCACCACAGAAATTTTCCATTGTCGGATTTACCATGGATTTATTATACTATTATAATCGCGGCTTATAGCCTATAAGCTGTTGAAAACTGAATTATATATATTCATATATAGTATTTATTTTTTTTCATTGTTTGAATTTGTAGTGAACAACAACCCTTTTGAGAGAATAAATATATTTCGTTGTAATCACACACTTTACGCTTTGCGTTATTATTTTGTTTATATCAAATCTTTGAGCGCCATATTAAAAATACATATAGATTAAATATTTTCGTGTGCTATAGTAAATGTAAAAACAAGATTCAGTCATGCTGAACTTTATAAAATAATTGTAGAAGACAATATTGAGTGTGCCTTCCCAAATGTAGAAATTGCCTTTCGTATATTTTTAACATTAATGGTCACAAATTGCTCAGCTGAGCGTTCATTTTCTCAGTTGAAGTATATTAAAAATACCAACAGAACAACTATGCAACAAGGCAGGCTGGATGCCTTATCTCTACTAAGTATAGAAGCAGATGTGTTACGTAAGATTAGTTTTGAGGATCTGATCAAAGACTTTGCAATTAAAAAAAGTAGGAGAAAACTTTTCAAATATAAATGAAGTGGAAGTATACAAAAATAAACATTATTTTCCATCTTACTGTAAGTTTTGTTTCATTTCAAAAAATAAAATTTTATTTTATGGTTTATTTTTGTTTATATTTTGAATTACATATATATGGGGCACCAAAATCTTTTAAGTGCTTAGGGCCTATAAAGGTCTTAATCCGGCCCTGAGGGAGGCATACATCCAGGGCCATTCCCTGGCATAAGCAGATTAAGTGGCCGCTTAGGGCCCCACTGCTACTAGGGGGCCCCTAGACAGGCTCCCAGGTCATAGCTCAGTGGGCAAGAATAGGAATATAGCTGGTTATTATTAATATTATTGTTATTATTATTGTATTAATTAAAGTTTTTGTATGAGACAAATGTGATAAAATGGAGACAAACGAAACATTATGGTTATTGTGTAAATAACTATTATGAGATCTTATTTCTATATTATTTAACTTTATTCTTACTATATGCTAATAAAGGGTGATCCAGAGAAATTGGACCCAAAAGAAACCCCTGTAACTCTTAAAGTATAAGTCCTTTTATAAAATCATACGCATCATTCGAAAGAGGATAGTTACAAGTTTGTACAGGATTGTATAGGTTTTGACAATACAAGACAAGATACAAAACAAAATAAAAGTGTTAGTTAAAACTAACCCTTCAAGATGACTGCATGGACTGTGGAACAGCTGTGTTTCATAACTGAGCAATATTATGAGCATGGAAGAAGTGTAGTTTCAGCTCAAAGATCTTTCAAGACAAATTTTCAGATGTCAAAATCACCTTCTAAGAAAGTAATCCGTCAGTGTGTCAGAAATTTTTCCCTAACTGGCAGCATTGGAAAAAGAAAACCAACTGGAAGAGTGCGCACAGCAAGGATAGATGAGATCATTAACAGAACTCATGAAATTGTACAGGATAATCCTAACATAAGCATCAGACGTGCTTCTCAGCTGTTAGGAGTTGGATATGGAACAACACACTGTATATTCAAGCAAAATTTAATGCTCTTTCCATATAAAATTCAAACAGTGCAACAACTAAACGATGGAGATTTCGCACGAAGATGACAATTCTGTCAATGGATCCAACAGAAGGTAAATGACACCACCAATTTTCTAGCAACTTTGATTATGTCAGACGAAGCCCATTTTCACTTGAATGGAACTGTAAACAAACAAAATTGTCGTTTCTGGGCAACAGAAAATCCATTGAATATTACTGAAGTCCCGTTGCATAGTCAGCGTGTAACTGTTTGGTGTGGTCTTACCGCATCTCAGATCATAGGGCCGTACTTTTTTGAGGATTCCACCGGAAACACGGTCACTGTAAATGGTGATCGCTACGAAAAAATGTTGACCGATTTCCTTATTCCTAAATTAAGAGATCTTTGTCTAGAAAACCACTGGTTCCAAGACGGAGCTACCTGCCATACCACGAGGAACTGCATGGCAGTTTTGCGTCAAACGTTTCCAGGCGAGTTAATCTCAAGATTTGGAGACGTTGAATGGCCCGCAAGGTCTCCGGATTTTTCTCCCTTAGATTATTATTGCTGGGGATATTTAAAGAGTAGTGTCTACAGAAATAACCCAATGACCTTGCAAGAATTGAAGGCCACCATCACAAATGAGATACAGGCCATACCACCGCACACTCTTGCAAAAGTGATGCAGAACTTACAAGCGAGAACACTGGAATGCTTGGCAACTAATGGAGCACATTTGAAAGGAGTCATTTTTAAAAAATAAATATTTCATAATAAACTTGTAACTCTACTCTTTTGAATGATATATAGTTTTTATGAAAGGAATTAAATATTAAGAATATTTGGCTTTTTTTTATGGGTCCCATTTATCTGGATCACCCAGTACTTTCCTAAATGCTTAATGGCACTTTGGCTTCTGACGCTCAGGTGATGGCGGGTATTTTCAATAACTTTTTTGCGACAGTTTTTACTGGAGAAGACGTAAATAATGTCCCAGGCATGGACAATATCGTTCCATTTAGTAGCGAGACTATTTTGGATGAAATAACCATTTACGAGGCTGAGATTGCGCATTATATCAATAGGCTAAAAGTTAGCAAGGCTCCAGGCCCTGACAGTTTTTATCCCAGACATTTGAAAGATTTGAAAGACGTTATCATAGGCCTCTTAACGAAGATTTTTAATCAGTCACTTGAAACGGGGATTATTCCTTTAGACTTCAAATTAGCCAACATCCCGCCTATTTTTAAAAAAGGCGACCGTGCAGTAGCTAGCAATTATAGGCCCATTAGCTTAACGTCAATTGTCTGTAAACTTTTCGAATCCGTAGTTAGGGATCGTATCATTGATCACTTAGAAAGTAGAGATTTGATTAATAGTAGTCAGCATGGGTTTCGACGCCACAGGTCTTGTTTAACTACTTTGTTAGAATTTTATAACAAAATAGTGCGTGAATACAATAGGCATAGAGCAGCTGACGTTATTTATTTAGATTTTAAAAAGGCGTTCGATACAGTTCCGCATAGGAGACTAATTGCGAAGGTCAAAGCACATGGTATACGCGGTCAGGTAGCTAACTGGTTAGAAGAATGGCTTTGTGCTAGGAGGCAGAGGGTCGTAGTTAATGGTAGTGAATCGGGGTGGTTAGATGTAGGTAGTGGTGTCCCACAGGGTTCAGTGTTAGGCCCATTGCTATTCGTAATTTACATTAACGACATAGATGTAGGATTGACTAGTAATGTGTCAAAATTTGCGGACGATACTAAAATAGGTAGTAAGGTTGTAAATAGGATTATGGAGTGGACAGATAAGTGGCAGATGCAACTTAACGTAGACAAATGTAAAGTTTTGCATATAGGTTCTCGCAACAATAATTACACGTACAGTCGTACATGATGGATGATAGGGAGTTAGCGAGCATTGATGAGGAAGTAGATTTAGGCATACGCATATCTAAGGATTTAAAGGTTAGGAACCAGTGCCTAGAGTCTTGCGCAAAAGCTAATAGGATGTTAGGCTTCATAGCGCGTAATTTTGAATTTAAATTGAAGGATATTATATTGCCCTTTTACAAGTCCCTAGTCAGGCCTCATTTAGAATATGCCATTCAGTTTTGGTGCCCGTACTTGCGTGAGGATATTGATAGGTTAGAAAGAGTTCAACATCATGCCACGAAACTAATTCCGTCATTGCGCAACAAGCTTTATGAAGATAGGATTAAAGAGTTAGACCTGTATTCACTCGAAACTAGGAGATTAAGGGAGGAGCTTACTGAAGTTTTCAAAATCATTAATAACATCATAATGTAAATTTTGACAAATTGTTCACTTTTGATAATAGTAATACTCGTAATAATGGATTTAAGTTGTGTGGCAGACGTTTCATTACTAATATCGCTAAAAACTTCTTTACGTTTAAAGTAATTGATAAATAGAATAATCTTCCCACGCCCGTCGTGAACTCTACCAGCATTAATGTGTTTAAGAACTGTCTTGACAGACATTTTAAAAATATTAACGCTGTTTAAAATTTAAAAAAAAAAAATAATTAGCAACAGGAGCTCTGGGGGTGGTGGTTGGGGATGAGTCTGTTGATGATTAATGCCAGCAATAAAATTATTAAAAAAAAAAAAAAATTAGACTAACACGAACGTAGATGTAGCTCGTAGCGTAAACTAACCCACTTTTTCTTTAACTTTACCTACTTTTTTTTTTTTTTCCTTACTTTGCATGTTTGTAGTTTGCAGGGTATGACTGAGTTAAGACTGTGTTTGCATGGTTTGTAAGCGTTCTTATTTTACTTCTTTTCATCTTTCACCCCCTCCTATTCTCTCTGACTATTTTTCTGACTTGTCGGCAGTGGCCGGCGGATGATGATGGTGAGTCTTTTTCAAAGCTGGGCACAAACCGTTAATCCGTTAATCGTTAATTAACGAAGTTAACTTTTTCGTTAACGATTTAACTTTTAAGTTAACTTTGAAAATCATTATCGGACTAATTAACTTCCGTTACATTTAACTTCCATTAACTCAAGTCCGTTAACCCAAAAAATTCATAAATAAACGTTTAAAAGTTTCCATTATTTTCAGTGCTGAGCTGGTGCGCAATTAATCCGCCACTGTTAATAGTGATGAACGAATTTCCATTTCCGCAGTGCAAAATCAGGCTATATATTTGTTTCCGTCACCACAATTTGTGTCTTACCAAATATGGTAGTTATTTATGGCATTGGTTTGAGCAAAACATGGTCGACTGTAAAATCAGGCGGAAAGATTTGCCATTTGAGTTGAATGTTTCAACTTCTTTCAAGAAATATCACGAGCATTTTAAGGCACTTTCAATAATATATATGTAACAATTACAACAAATAACTACATTCGTTTCATTTGCAGTCTGTCTCCTGCGCAACATGTTTGTGCTAGTGAATATTTAAAAATAATCGTTGTCAAGTAAGTCATGTATATTTATAATATGTCTGTGAGTACCTTATTAGTAGTCTCCTTGATACATTTCAAGAACCATAAAACTGATCAGGTAAGATTTCAATTCTCATGTCACTTTGATGACATAAATTAAGTCAATTGATGTCTTGCAATGGGAGCATTTTCACCTTAACCCTTTATGTCCTGGCGGTACTTCTAGGTACCACATCTTTAAAATCTCCATAATTATATTTCTATCCGGTTGATCCTGCCGGTACTTTCAAGTCCCAATGTGAATTAGTTTCTTTATGAGGGCCAAGAGATCATCCCTGTCTGATGAAAACTTTGATATGCTAATTTTTATGAAGGGCAACATGCATCTCATGGACAAAATGGAGAACGAGAAGAAGAGGGAAAATTAAATTATGTATATATTGTGTTTTTCATTTTTTTTATAATAAAAGTTAACATCAACGGTTTATCGGTAACTTCCGTTACATGTTTAACGAATTAACAGATTAACGGTTAACGAAGTTAACTTTTTGGTTAACGGATTAGCGGTTAACGAAGTTAACTTTTTGGTTAACGGTGCCCACCACAGGTCTTTTTTCTCTTTTTCTGAATGAATGTTAACCCACGAGTGATAGGTGTTCCTCCTTACTTAACCCCTTATTCTCTTAGCCTCCTACTCTTTCCTTTCTCTCAGGCTAACCTTAGAGTGGATCTTAGGGTCTTTGTTAGCCTTAGCTTCTGTAGATCATCATCATCATCATTATTATTATTATTTAGCAGATTAGTTGTGGTTAACTAGATGTGACTTCGTGCATCTTGGAAAATGAAATGACATTATCCATCAGGAGCTGAAAAACAGAAAAGAAGAAAATAGAGGAGGAGAAGCTTTCCAGTAGCACAGGTGAGATGTGCCATTTGTATATTCTTATGATTACAGTTCAGGCAACTAGGTTAGGTAGACCATCAAGCTAGGCAAGTGCTCAGGAATTGTGTAGAGTAAGCTAGTCTCTGTAATATTTATATTATTTCGAAATATGAAATTTAATGGATCACATCACCCCAAATTCTGTTCACACAGATCAATTATCAAACAAGATAAGAAAGAATATTTTAGCAAAATCTAACAGAATATGTAATGTTATGTTATGTTCTTCTCAGGAGCACCACTGAAATATTTCAAAAGCCATCCTCAGCAAGGCCTGATGAGCATCATGAGCCAACAGCAGGACCATCCTCTATGCAACCTCAAACACCAGTAGAAGTAGAGCCTGATGAACCAACAAGTGGCCCATCTTCTGTTCAGCTTCACACACCACACACACGCATTTCTACTGAGCAACAAGAACCAAGATCTGCTCCACTGCTTGATCCGTATGACTGGCCAGTTGTCCTGTCAGATGCCTTGAAGACAGATCTGGTGTCTTGAGGACCATTTCAAATCAGTCCAGATTTCACATTCCCTAAAAGAGAGGATGGTAGAAGCATTCATCACCATTACATGTACAGAACATTAATTAATGGGAAAAAATAAAGCGAAGCTGGCTGATGTACTCTAGAAGGAATGATGCTCTTTATTGCTTCTGCTGCAAGTTGTTTTCAAGGAAGTCATACAAACTAATTATGGATGGACTTTCAGACTGGATAAACGTTGGTTCGCTTCTGAAAGGCCATGAAAATAGTTCAGAACATGCAGATAACATGGCAACATGGAAGGATCTGGAACTGTGGCTAAAAACTGGGAGGACCATTGACCAAACTGAAATGTCATTAATGGAGGTAGAACGAAGATGCTGGCGACATGTTCTCACACGTCTTGTAAGTATAATCCAATCACTGGCAGAGAGAAACCTTGCTTTCAGGGGGTCTTCCTCTACATTGTACAATTGAGACAATGGCAATTTCTTGGAGGTTGAGCTGCTTGCCAAATTTGATCCAGTGATGAAACAACACATCAGCAGAGTCGAAAGTGGCCAATGTAGTCATTCAAGTTACCTAGGAAACATCATTCAAAATGAGCTCATTGGGTCCATTAGTGGGAAGATCTTGGATGCCATTGTTGCAGAAATAAAACAAGCTAAATATTACTCTCTCATTTTAGATTGCACTCCAGACATAAGCCACCAAGAACAGATGTCGATTATTATCAGAACTGTTAAAATGGGTGAAGTACCATAAATAGAAGAATACTTCTTGGGCTTTCTTGAGGCTTTAGAAAGTACAGGCCTGGGTTTATCAGTTCTGATTCTGAAGAGACTAGATGAACTGAATATTCACTTTGATGACTGCAGAGGACAGTCATATGACAATGAAGCAAACATGAAGGGCAAGAACAAAGGTGTTCAGGCAAGGTTATTAGAGAAGAAGTGTCATGCACTCTATGTTCCATGTGGGGCTCACACTCTGAATCTTGTAGTGGCTGATGCAGCTAAAGCTTCCACAGATGCCATCAGCTTCTTTAGCAATGTACAAAAATTGTACAACCTTTTTGTAGCAGCTACACAGAGATGGACAATCCTAAAGAAGCATATGAACATAACACTCAAGTCTTGGAGTGAAACCAGGTGGGAGAGCCAGCTTAAGAGCATTGAGGCTGTGCGATACCAGAGCCACATCATCAGAGAGGCCCTGTTGGAAGTCAGAAACAATGCCACAGATGCCAGAGCCAGAACTGAATCACAAGCACTTGCAGAGGAGGTAGGGTCTTATCGCTTTCAGATTTGCACAGTAGTATGGTATGACATTCTTCATGCAATTAACCATGTGAGCAAACTTCTGCAGTCTCCTACAATGCAGTTTGATGTGGCAGTCAACCTCCTCACAAAAACAAAAGACTCACTCACCAGCTACAGAAACACAGGTTTGTTGCAGCACAAGTCATAGCTAGGGACATATGTGAGGAAATGAATGTGGAGGCTGTGCTGAAGGAGAAGAGGCTCAGATCCACAAAAAAGCACTTTGCTTACAAAACTCCTGACGAACCATTTACAGAAGCCTTAAAGAGGCTGGAAATCAAATTTTTCAATGTGGTGGTGGATTGTGCCATTGGGTCAATAAATGAAAGATTCAAAACATTAGATGATGTGAGGGACATATTTAGGTTCTCCTAAACTTCACCACAATGAACAAGGAAGACTTGTCCTGCAAGTGTGAAAAGCTCTAAGATACTGAGCTCTGCAGCTGACTCTGACATTGATGGAAGAGAACTGGCCCTCAAAATTAAGAACTTGCCGACTTTACCTTCACACAACATGATTGTATTGGAGCCTCTCTCCTTCATTCATCAGAAGCAACTGGAGGAACTATACCCCAATCTCTGGGTTGCACTAAGAATTGCCTGCACTCTACCTGTGACAGTAGCGTCAGCCCAGAGGAGGAGCTCTAAGATGAAGCTAATCAAGAACTACCTCAGATCATCAATGGGGCAGTAGGGTGGATCACTTTTCACTTTTTTAAAAAATTATAGCTGATCAAAGTTTTTCCCATGATTTGGGTCAGTGGAAGTACACTGACACCATTTTTACCAAAATCGATCAATATTTAGGGGTTGCGCATCAACCTTGAAAATTTCACTTTTGGAAATTTGGCCAAATTGACAATGTTTTTACTGAATAAAGATAAATCATCAAATGACCATATTTTCTGAATCCTGTCAGTGAAAGAAATCCTCTCAGATACTTACCAAGTTGATCAGACAAGTGGTTTAGAAGTTACACTCACCTAGAAATAACATTAAAATTTAAAATACCGTATTTGTCCCCCATTATGGACGTAATCATAGCATCAGTAGCTGGCGCATCCTAAAATCCCAATTACACACACACGCTATGTCCAATATTTTTACTAATCACAGTTTGCTTTTTACAGATCAACTGTGTCAATTGATTCTTGTTTGATAAGTCTAGACTTTAGTACAATGGATAAACTGTTAACAACCAGGAGTGGGAAGACTCTGAAAGTTACTTATTCTGGAAAAGAGAGAGCAGCAACAACAGCAGCACCTTCTCTAAGGTCAGCCACGGACGTCTTCTTAATTGGTCAGCCATCTTCCTCGATCAGTGGTGCCAAATTGCCAACCACCCATCAAGTTCTCCAGTACTTCTTCTATGCCAAGCAGGAAACTACTGACAGGAAGACCGCCGTAAAAGACACGGTGGCCAATGTTCTGGCATTTTGGAACATGGCACGTATAAAGACAATCACGAGGCGTAACTGTGAAAGAAAACTGGAGTTACTGTGGGAAGAGTGGCGCTCGCTGCAGAAGAGCAAAATGAGAGACAGTGATGCAGGAAAAGGCAGGAAGAAGTTTTCAGAAAATCTGAACAAGCTCTGGGACATTGGAGCTCCCGATGCTATTGAAGAGATACAGAAAAGTCAACTGCTCTCAGACAACAACAAACAAGAAGATATTAAATTTTATGAGGATCAACGGGGCCTGCGCCAGGCAACAATGAGTGGGAATGATAAAGTGTTCGTTGTCAAGAGAAAACGGCAACGCTCAAGACAACAATCTCGTGATGAGCCAGGCACCTCAAAAACGAAATAGGAACTGAAGCTGAGAGTGACGATGAATCTATAGAAAGCAGATCATTGAGCAATTCCGAATCACAGCTAGAACCACCATACCGACAGCCGAGAGAATCAACTGTATCAATCAGCCTTCCTCACCGCATCCTCAATGCACCGGCTGTTATTGAAGTGGCTGATCGCTTCCGGATGTCCAATAATCAGGTGTGTATATATCAGTAATGATCTTTCCTTGACAAAGATATAATAGACGTAACGACGGAAAATTTAGTGATTATTTTGTCACATAAAAACCATACGCATCCTTGTCAATTTCCTTTCAATTTCGCACATAGGTGGTAAGTGTCATGGTGGCAGTCCTATGTTCGGCAGATCCACCCGCAGACCTGGAGAAATTCAGTATCTCGAAGGACACGTCTCGCCGTGGAAGAGTGGCACATCGTTGTGAAGTGTCGACAGCTGTGCAGAAATCCTTCGTATCTTCAAGGCATGCTGTTGTCCACTGGGACGGTAAAGTAATCAAGGTCAGTTTTGCCCTCACCGTGGACAACAGTGAATTAACATGTTCCAGTGACGACAGTGGATTGACATATTCCAGTGGACAATAATGGATTGGCATGTATGACTAGTGATGTTAAAAAAACATTTTTTTTATGTTCATGTTGTTTTTTTGTTTTTTTTTTTTTTTTGTTTTTTTTTCATTTTTTTTTTTAATAATTAATATAGATATTGCCAATTTAATTATAAGGTATACTTTTGCAATGATATATATTATAAAAATAAATTAAATAAATAATAAAATAGGCCATATGGTACCAGTATAGAATGCCCTTTTTCAGCCTATTTTACAGAAAAAAACTGGCCTCTTTCTTGCACTGAAAGTCTTGTATCTTGAGATCCGTTAACTTGTGAGAACACTGGCCTGGGAGCTGACTGCCGCATTGTCCCCTTTCCAGACTCTCCCATCCATGCCTCGGATTTTGAATCTCCCACTTAACTATCCTTTAGACTCGCGATGACATATTTTCCCCCCCCCGAAGACCATCCATATATATACATACACATACACCCATATACATATATACAAATATACATAAATACTTATATACACATATTTATATCTATTATATACCCATACATCACATACATCCAGAATTCCAGATACATACGCACGCATACTCTCACATATATACCTACACAGCTCATACACCTCTTTTTCACCCTTTCATTACCTCCGAGATCATTTAGCACATACAGTAATATCCATACAGCCAAAAGAAACTGGATTAAGCACAGACAGAGCAGCAAAAGCTTGTATTTATATCCCAAAATGCAAAATTCCAAGAAAGTGAAGTAAAACATGGTGCTACATTGGCTTCGTCAACATCCAAATCTGCAATAAGTACCAGTACCTGTGATATTGAAACTATATTGCTCTAATCAATCTAGTGATAATGATTCTTCAATGGAAATAGAATCAGATAATGAAAGTTAAACAGCATTAGGTTAACACAAAGGTTAAAGAAAGAGATGAATATTTTTATTTTTTTTATTTTTCTATTTGGAATATATATATATACACACTGGTATTCTTGCCAATCACAATTATATATATTGTTTTATACCAGTATTATGTATTTTTTTATTATGTATATTATACCAGTACCTGTGATATTGAAAGTAGCATATATGCTCTACCCAATCTAGTGATGATTCTTCCATGGAAATGAAGGTTAAAACACATTAGGTTAACAAAAAGGTTCAAAAAAGGTGATATTTTCCTTTTCTATCTGGAATATATATACTGGTACTCTTGCCAATCACAATTATGTATATTTTTGAAACGAGAGGAAGAATGTTTTATGTTCTAGTTAAAAAATATATTACCGTACCTATAAAAAAAATGAGGGTTTGTTTTTTCCTTTCTATTATATACTTTTTGCGTGATTCAATTTTTCTAAAGATGACTTAATAGTATATACTAGGTATAACCGTATAAGCATGGTAGTATAGTAAATTATAGGTATACTAATATACTTATTAGATTAAAGGAAGAAAAATATGGAATAAGTTTAAAACAATAAAAAACAAAAAAAACAAAAAAAACAGACTACCTTCGTTTTAAACAAAAAAAATGACAAACAAAACAAAAAAAATGACAATAAAAAAACGACTCACATCACTATGTATGACATACGTTTCAGGACTCTCTTGGATCATTGGAGCACTGCCAGGCGATTCTCATTTCCGGAGCTCCCCAATGCACAGAAGGAAAGTTGCTGGCCATTCCGACTGTTGCTGATGGCACCGGTCTGTCCCAGGCCCAGGCGACCTTTCATGCTCTCAAAGACTGGGGATGCGAGAACAACGTGATTGGACTGTGCTTCGACACAACTTCCTCCAATACGGGGAGGGTGCAGGGTGCGGTGGTGCAGCTGGAGAACATGCTTGGTAAATCGCTCTTCCAGCTGGGCTGTTGTCATCACGTTATGGAGCTCATCGTGGGGACAGTGGTCATCACCGCGTTTGGAAGAACCACAGCACCAACTGAACCTTTGTTCCAGTATCTGAGGAGAAGGTGAATTTCAAGTCTAAGGTGCATTTGTTTTCTCCAATGATTTTTTGCCTTCAGAGCAATTGAGATATCAGCATCCTTCTACTAATGATGTTAATAGCAGTCAAAAAGGGAAACTTCAGTCATTTTCATGCAATATTTTCATAACTCCCCTTTCAGGTGGGACAAGCTCGACCTCTCAACTTATCGTGAGCTGGAGATCAAGCATTTGGCAGAGGTGACCTAGCTGATGGAGCTCCGAGATGAGGCAGTCAAGTTCCTCGGCACCGCTTCTGGTCTTGTCAGAGAAGACTACCGAGAAGTGGCGGAGATTACACTCCTGGTACTCGGGGCCCAGCCACGTCGTGGCACACACTTCATGCGCCCAGGAGCCTACCATCATGCGAGGTGGATGGCCAAGGTTGGTATTTTGAATTAGAAGTTAAATATTGTATTGCCTTCTGCAAACAGCCATTTGAAGTCCCTACCAGAAAAAAATAAGATAAATAATTTACCATTAAACAAACTTATATGGAGTGGTATCGGTATTTATACATCACAGTGCGTATTCGTTTCAGATCATCTACTACACAAAGCTCCTGATGTTCAGCGGTCAGCTGGAGTTCGATGATGAGCTGGTACAGAAACTTCAGAGAGTGGTACTATTTACTGCACTCCTCTACGCACCTGCTCTACGCACCTGCCTGGCTGGCGGCTCCTGTCGCAGCTGATGCCCCGCTGAATGACCTTGTGTTGTACCAGCGTCTTCTGCAGTACAGGGCTGTGGATCGCGAGATTGCAGAGGCTTCACTGGCAGTGATCAGGCGGCACTTGTGGTATCTGAGGCCTCAGACCGTCATTTTCGCCCTCTGCAGTGACAAAGTGGAAGACACTGTGAAGCACGAGATGGCAAAGAAGCTGTGCCGCCTCGCTGTGCCAGAGGACTTCACGTATGACAACGTCTCGGTTGATGACACCACGCGCCTTCCGGACCTGATTGATGAGTCATCATGGTTCGTGTTCACAGGCCTGCAGGTGTGCGTGTCTACGTGGCTCACTCTGCCGGTGAATAAGTGGGATCAAGATAAGAACTACTGTGATCTGAAGAATGTCATCTCGCATCTGAAAGTTACCAACGACGTGGCAGAGAGAGGGATAAAACTGATAGAAGATTACGCGAACACTGTCACAAAAGATGAGTCACAACTGTAGGGTCTTCTTCAGCTCGTGGAAAAGAGCCGGAAAGAACTTGGTGACTTCAAGAAGTTGTCACTTGCCAAGATGACGTAGCGCAGAGGGAAAGGGAGTTAGCAGAGAGAGTACATGGCGCATGCCTTAAGATGACGTGTGTTCTAATCATGACTCACACAGTTTTTGAACCTAGTTAGGGGCACCGGAGTAAGTGCCTTTAGTGATATTGGTAAACCGTTTTAATACAAAATACATTTGATCTTTCCTTATTCATTTTATCTTATCCTAAAAAGCAGACAATGGCAGACAGCATATGGAGGTACGGGACAAATACGGTATTTTAAATTTTAATGCTATCTCAAGGTGAGTATAACTTCTAAACCACTTGTCCTATCAACTTGGTAAGTATCTGAGAGGATTTCTTTCACTGAGGATTCAGAAAATATGGTCATTTGATGATTTATCCTTATTCAGTAAAAAATTGTCAATTTGGCCAAATTTCCAAAATTGAAATTTTCAAGGTCGATGCGCGACCCCTAAATATTGATCGATTTTGGTAAAAATGGTGTCAGTGTACTTCCACTGAACCAAATCATGGAAAAAACTTTGACCAGCTATAATTTTTAAAAAAAAGTGAAAAGTGATCCACCCTAATGGGGCAGGATCGCCTCAGTGGCCTTGGCATCATAAGCATCAACCAGGACATTGGCAGGGAGATTTCATGTGATGATGTTATTGATTATTTCACCCAGAAAAAATCTAGGAGGCAAAAATTTTGAAGATACAAACGGTTCTGTATAACTGTTAGCTATTACACGATTGTATCGTAGAGTTAGTAATTGTTTGGTAGTTGATAATTGCATTATTTTTTTATACTTAGTTCTGTGTCATTTATTCTAAATAATGTATAAGCTAATTCTCAGGAATTTCATGAAGAGTATTCTTTCTGTTTGTCTTCTGAAAGTACATATTTGTTGTTTTGGACATAAATGTTTCATTAAAATTGTTTCATAATTGTTTTTTATTAACACAGCCAATTTTTGTATGTGTGTGCTGAGGTGATGTAGTAAGGCATGAGTTGGTGGATGGAGGGGTGGGGCCTCAAATGGGTATACTGCTTAGGGCCCCCTAATGGCTAGAAACAGCCCTGCATACATCAGTGGCCAGGTGGCCAGTAGGGAGCTCATGTCCAGGAACAAGAGCAAGGCAGACATGGCATCCTTGGCAAAGTTCAAGAAACCTATCTATATTTCTAAGTTTTAATATTGAAATACAATCAGAATGTCTTTAATTGTATGTAATGTAGGTAAAATGTAGTTATATACAATAAAAAAAATACTTGCAAAAATTGCTGATTTTTCATAAACTTCAACTTCAAATATAAGTAGCTAGGAGTGGTCAAATCTAGATTTTAAAGCCATATTTTGATTTGGCACATAAAAATGCATCATTTGGTCACATAGTCATTGAAAATCTAAAGATTTCACTTTGCTCCCTAAAATTGACACACCCTAACACAACAGTTTGCAAACAAGAGAGGCAGGCCATCACAAAAATGCGCTTGACTTTGTTACCCCACCCTCCATACAGCCCTGATCTGGCACCTTCAGACTTCCATTTGTTTGGGCCAATGAAGGGTGCTGTTCGTGGAAGAAAGTTTCAGAGTGATGATGAGGTTGTTGAGGAGGTTAAGAAGTGGCTCCAGCAGAACCCAGTGGACTTTAACCAGCAAGGAATAAAGGCCCTTGTTTCGAGGTGGAGGAAAGCCATAGAAAAGGATGGAGACTATGTGGCAAAATAAAAACTTGTAAAAAAAAGTATGTAACTACTTGTGTACAAAATTTCTGGAACTTACAAGGAATCTTGGAAAGAAAAAAAAAAAGGTGGGGGCAAAATATATGAGTGGCCCTCATACATTCACACATTACTGATTTGATATCATAGTAGTTTGATATTTTTAAGTTAGACGATTAATAATTTGTGGAATATTTTTCCACATACTTTTAACATTGAACGAAAGCAATAAAATAATATGACAATTCTCCAAACCTTTTTTTTTTTTTCAAACCAATTGATGAGCTACTTAAAAATTCTTTGTGATCGACTGGTTGGTCATCCCTGGTCTAGAGGGTTGAGATCTGCTAAATGCGGAGGACATTCATTACCTCTAATGAACCAAGAAACATTTTCAGATATAGTGCAACATATGATTGCATGGTGTGAAGGGGTGCTGTCCTGTTCGAAAATTAAATCACCACTGGGATATAGTCTTTCACATTCTGAGATAATGATCTAAATGTACGCCTATGTTTGAATTTATTTTTAAATCTTGTGTTGAAAAACAATCTGGTTTTCCCTTCAAAAGAAACACAACACAAAGCCCTAATTTTTAAGAAATTTGCGATCATCATGACAAAGGTGTTGTGGATTAAGATTATATAGTTTATTGATCCAGCTATCCTCATTATTTTCTGAACCTTGGGTGTGCAAACTCCTAAATTCTGTGCCATGGCTTTCTTGTAACAACACTAGTTTCTCAACTTGCTCTTCATTTTATTTTGTTGTGTTTGGGCTGCCCATGGTCAGCCACAATTCATTTTGTTTGTTGCAACAGAGCCTCTTGTTTCTAAACACTGAATCGCACTGCTAACAAATATTACATTCCACTGTTTACTTGGGAACTTTTTTTTTTTTTTTTAACCATGCCATCCCTTTACTTCGAAACATTTTTAGAGCAGTGAGATTACTTTTTGAAGCACTTGTCAAAATTTTTATTTTAGTTTATTTTATTTTTTAAAAAGGTAAACTGTGATCAAAACAAAGTAACAAACAAACAACACTAGTTTAATTCACACGCTCACAGCTTCGCAAGTTAATCACTACGATATACACTCATACAGTAGGACTAAACCTGATGTGTATATACGAGTCGTAGTAGTTCCAAATTCGTTTATCAGAGGACAGACAGCACCTGTTCACCATTACTTTTCATTTTTAAAAACTTCAAATGCTAATTTGGAACTTTTTTACTCAACTTCCACTTCCAATCTCTTATTCAAATTTTAATGGAATAAACTTAAATACATTTACCACTACTTTCATAAATTTGAGCATCCTAAAATAAATGCAAACAGAATGATAGCGCTTTAAATACACGTTTGTTTTGTGGCATCACGTATATCAAATCGGGTCTCTTTAACGATGACCAAAGGAATGACTGACTGATACGGCTCAATTATTTACAGTAATGGAAATTATTTAAAAGCAAATGAAACAAACTTACTCCTGAAGTAAAAAAATATATTTAGCTACTTTGTTTGAGAAAATGCCACCATTTCTTCTTTATTCATTCTAAACATGCACCAGTCTTCCATTAACGTCAAATCAAAGGCTCCTTTCTTCTTATAAAATTCAATGCTTGAAGTATTCCACCCAAGAACACAAAATTCAGTCCAAGAACATCGTTCCTTTAACCCTTCCTAAAAAAAAAAATTATATATATATATATACACATGAAAATTATTTCACGAAAGTAACACATGAAAAGTATTTATGATGAATAAAACCACAAAGGAAAGGAAACAGATGGTGCTCAAGCGCTTTCGTCTAATGAGCACCATCTGTGTTTCCTTTCCTTCGTGGTTTTATTCATCATATACTTACTTACTTACTTACTTCGTAGCCCCTGGGTTCTCTTATGCAAACCCGGCGGCGCTCAGGTATCCCGCGACCACCGTGGGACAGGTCCATAGGTCTCGTAGAGAGGTAATGTTGGAGTTGTGTCTTTGTTGAGAGAGTGTGGCAGTGTAAGAGTAGGTGTTCTGTGTCCTCAGGGTGGAGGTAGCATTTTTGACAGGTGGAGGTGTCAGCTAGGTGGAGTCTGTGTCTGTATTGTTGGAGGGAGGGGTGGTGGCCTGAACGGAGCCTGGCCAGAGTAACTCTTGTTTTCCTTGGGAGGGTTTGTTCGCTCTGATGGACTACAGGGGGAGTATCGTGAAGGACAGTGTTGTGTGGTTGGTCGAGTAGGTATTTCCGGGTGAATTCTGTGTGGAGGTGTTTCATAACAGCTGGGACGCACTTTCAGGATAGATTCAGGACCTGTTTATATAAAAGTATGCCTGAAATTGCTTTGTTTCCGAGTTACAGCCTGTTGTGTGTTCCAGCAAGTATTTGCCTTGCCTTCAAAAAGGAAGTGCTCAAAATGACCGCCTTGCGCTTGAATATGCCTCATCATAGACTCCCTGATGCGTTCAAACATTCCAGGTATTGCTCGGATTTTCTGACATCCTTGTTCTACACATTGGCGAAGCATTTCAACATTGTCAATGGGTGTCATGTAAACGATGGATTTCAGATGACCCCACAGGTAAAAATCGAGTGGGAGCAAGCAGGCCACGCAATGGGTCCTCCATGGCCTATCCATTTATCAGGGAAATGGTCATCCAAATAGTCTCTGGCTACTGGACTAAAATGAGGTGGAGCGCCATCATGCATAAACCACATACAACTTCGGACACTAAGAGGAACTTCGAGTAAATTGCTTAAATCATTCCTTAAAAAATTGGAATAGGATTCTCCTGTTAATCTTCCAGGCAAAACAAAAGGACCGACTAAGTTGTCAGCAATAAGTCCTGCCCAGACATTGATACTAAATTGTTATTTGTGTCTTGACTAGATGATGGTATGCAGATTCTCTTCGGCCCAGTGATGAGTGTTGTGAAAATTGATCAAGCCATTTCTTGTGAATGGAGCCTCATCAGAAAACAACATGGAGGATAGAAAAAGAGGCTCGTGAGCACTGTTGAAGGAACCAAGTACAAAAAGCCTCGTGGTGGGAAATCAGTTTCAGTAAGGCCTTGTACTCTCTGAATGTGATATGGGTAAAGCTGTTGTTCCCGTAAAATTCTCCACACATTTGTGTATCTTACACCATCTGCTGCTGCTATCCTTCAGGTGCTGACACCAGGATGTTCCTCCATGCGATTCAGGACCCGCTCCTCCAACTCAACAGTTCTGGCGCTGATTGGTCTACCACCATCTGAAACTCACTTGTTGAATGATCCTGTATCATCAAGACGCTCGTCTATTCTCTGAAAGGTTGTCTTATCTGGCAGACGCGATTCAAAAGCCTTTCCGCATACTGATGTCTTATTGCAGCCACATTACACTCAGCAAGTCCATACACGAGATGGAAGTCTGCCATTTCTGTTTGAATAAGCCTCTATTCTCACTTCAAATGCACACTATCACTGAATAGCGCAAAAACTTTTAAGGTTTTTTTCACAAGACTGCACTTATTCGCGGTAAGAAGTTATGAATATGAACAGTGAAACACCGCAATGCACCTCTGACTGACTGATGGCTCTACATTCAACGATATTGAAACATGTCATACAGTGTATGAAACATTACAATTGGCAAGGCCATACATGAAATAAGTCTCCTACACACTCACAAACATTGTTGGCCAGCAGTGTTTGTAAACTTTTTGCTGGAACTGCTGGAAAACAAAACAGGCTGTAACTCGGAAACAAAGCAATTTTGGGCATATGTTTATATAAACTTTTTTCATTGTTTTCAGGTCCTGAATCCATCCTGAAAGTGCGTCCCACATGTTATGAAACACCCTGTGTGTATATACACAGGGTGTTTCAGGAGGAAAGGTCAATACTTCGGGAGGTGATAGTATCAGTCATTGTGAGAAAAAATGTTCGTATGAACTGTATCTAATTCTGAATGGTTACGGAGATAGAGCCGTTTGAATCTGATGCGCATGCAGCTCTTCCTCCCCCTTCCCTCCCCAATAACCTCGAACCATGTAAGCATGTAACATAAGCCAATTGACAGCTGACTGTTGTGAATGACATTGTTGGTGTTTGAAGCAGTGTTAAGAATGCCACACACCTTCACACATGCTGAATATGCAGATATGGTGTATGTCTATGGTTTTTGCGATGGAAGTGCAATAGCTGCTGTTGCAGAATACTGTTGAC
Organism: Bathynomus jamesi; assembly: GCA_023014485.1. Classification (NCBI taxonomy): domain Eukaryota; kingdom Metazoa; phylum Arthropoda; class Malacostraca; order Isopoda; family Cirolanidae; genus Bathynomus; species Bathynomus jamesi. The sequence continues at coordinate 145,509 of JAJOZX010000552.1, read as the reverse complement.
AGTTTCCAAACTGCAGAATTCCGGATCGAAGAGTGTTTACCAGGGTTTTCAACACATTGCGTGAGATTGGTACACTTCCCAGCGCTCATGTTTCATCTGAACGTGAAGGTCAACAAGATGTGGATGAAGTGGAAAACATTCTTCAGTTGGTAGAGTGTAGTCCTACTACTAGCTCATGAAGAATTTCTACACATCTCGGTGTACCACAGACAAGAGTATGGCAAACATTACATTAGGAAGGCTTGCATCCATATCATGTACAGCGTGTACAACACCTTCAACCAGGAGATGCTGCCACGTGACTGGAATTTTGTCATTGGGAAAATGCTAATCGCCGATTGCTTCAATTAATACTGTTCACCGATAAAGCTACTTTCACCTGTGATGGTATCAACAACACTCGTAACTCTCATCGGTGGTCAGATGAAAATCCAAATGCCACTGTGGAAACAAATGTTCAACATCGCTTCTCTGGCAATGTGTGGTGTGATATCATCGATGATCAGCTGAGTGGCCCTGTTACTTTAGAGAATGGTCTTACAGGACAAAGTTACCTAGAATTTCTGCAAAATGAATTGCCAGGACTATTGGAGGATGTTCCTTTGGCTACATGCGCTGGTATGTACTTTCAGCATGAAGGAGCTCCTCCACATTCTACCCATCTGGTGATGCAATACCTAAATCAAACTTTCCCTGGTCACTGGATCGGCCGTGGTGGTCCATTCAATGGCCACCAAGGTCTCCAGACCCCTCTCCGTTACATTATTGTTTGTGGGGGTGGATGAAAAATCAAGTTTACAAAAGAAAGGTGGATACACAAGACAAATTGCTCGCACGCATTTTGAATGCTGCTGCCCACATAAGGGAACATCAAGATCAACTCGACAAACAACACGCGATCTTCGCATACGAGTTGCAAAGTGCATTGAGGTTGACGGTGAGATTTTCGAAAACATATTGTAAACTGTTACAAATTTGTCATTTCTGTATCTGATACCATTCAAAATGCCAATGTTTAAACATTAAATGTTAGAAACAGTAATTGGTTTCTCTTTCTTGATTACCATTAACAATGCTTTTGTATTTGTAGATTCAAATAGCTCTATCTCTGTAACCATTCAGAATTAGACATGTTCATATGAACTTCTTTCTCACAATGACTGATACTATCACCTCCCGAAGTATTGACCTTTCCTCCTGAAACACCCTGTATATGTATATGTATATATATATATATATATATATATATATATATATATATAAAGGTGATCCAGAGAAATGGGACCCAAAAGAAACCCCTGTAACTCTTAAAGTATAAGTCCTTTTATAAAATCATACGCATCATTCGAAAGAGGATAGTTACAAGTTTGTACAGGATTGTATAGGTTTTGACAATACAAGACAAGATACAAAAAAAATAAAAGTGTTAGTTAAAACTAACCCTTCAAGATGACTGCATGGACTGTGTGTGGAACAGCTGCGTTTCATAACTGAGCAATATTATGAGCATGGAAGAAGTGTAGTTTCAGCTCAAAGATCTTTCAAGACAAATTTTTGGATGTCAAAATCACCTTCTAAGAGCTGAAACTACACTTCTTCCATGCTCATAATATTGCTCAGTTATGAAACGCAGCTGTTCCACAGTCCATGCAGTCATCTTGAAGGGTTAGTTTTAACTAACACTTTTATTTTGTTTTGTATCTTATCTTGTCTTGTATTGTCAAAACCTATACAATCCTGTACAAACTTGTAACTATCCTCTTTCGAATGATGCGTATGGTTTTATAAAAGGACTTATACTTTAAGAGTTACAGGGGTTTCTTTTGGGTCCCATTTCTCTGGATCACCCTTTATATTAGTGATGTAGCGGATGTCATTTTTTTCAAATCCGCGGATGCGGATGAGAATGTTTGATTTCAACATCGCGGATGCGGATGTCTACATTTTCGTTATTTTTTAGGATATAGTCGAGATTTGTTGTGTTTAACGTATATAATAAGTTATTATATAGAGAGAGCTGTAGCTATAATGTAGTATAATTGATTAATTATACAATAATTGCTGTACTTTTCTCTGAACATATAAAATAATATCAAGCATCTAACTAATATAGAAATCAATTAGCGAATTCGTCTGCAAATAAATTTGTTATATTTTGTTGAGTTTCAGCCACAATTAGAAACCATAATTGTGTTACCAGGATGCGGGACGTGAACCCAACTCAAATGCACCCCACCGACCTCTTTCCCCAACCTCCACCCTTATAGAAAGAGATCTTTAATTAGCTTGATAACTATTTATATTAAGTTTAAAGTTTTATTAGGCATATTTATAAATGAGTAATTAAAATAAAGTAAACTAAGATGTTCATCGTTTAATGTTCAAACTTAATTATAGGAAGGTTATGCTTAAGGAACATTAATTTTTCTGCCTTTTCTGCTGCCAGTCTGTTTCTCTTTTCATCATATATTAATCCAGCACTGCTAAATAATCTCTCGCTTGGTACGTTTGTTGGAGGACAGGCTAAATGTTTCCTTGCAAGTTTACTCAAGTATGGATAGATATTCTGCGTATTTTTCCACCAACTAATAGGATTGTCACATGCAGCCAGGCGTTTTTCTTGGTGATAGCTCTCGATCATTTTTACTACATCTTTTGACATCGCGTAGGTCTCGTCATTGCTGCTTGACTCAAGAAACTGAGAGACAGATTCTGTGATAGATTTGCTTGTTGAAGGTGTTGGTTCTGTCACTGAAACTTTTATTCTTTTGGTGGGTGGCGAAGCGACAGATTCAAGAGATTGAAGCTCTTCAACTGCTTTGCCAAGTGATGATTTAACTCGTTCTAATGTACTAGGTGAAAATAATTTAGCTTTGTAACGTGGATCTAAGTAGGTTGCAAGAGAGTAACTTCATACAAGAACAGCCTCGTCTTGTCGCTTGCATCACTTTTACGCACAATGAACTAGTTCTATTAATATAGTAGAATTTGATAATTTCCGCTTATTAATGACATTTTATCTCAACGGTCCACATCCGCAGTCCAAAGTGTGGATGCGGGTGCGGATGCGAGAAAATGTGCGGATGTGACCTACATCACTACTTTATATATATATATATATATATATATATATATATATATATATATATATATATATATATATATATATATATATGAAAATTATTTCACGAAAGTAACACGTGAAAAATAATTATGATGAATAAAACCACGAAGGAAACAAAAAGGTGCTCAAGCGCTTTCGTCTAATGACATCCTCAGGAACACTGAAGTACATAAAAGGTTACGGCCTATATATAGGTTACAGAAAGAAAAAAATAAATAAATAACACATATATATATATATATATATATCCCCGCAAGGGGGTTCTAAGCTCGTGCTCTTGAGTGCTCTTTGTGCTCGTTTGTATGTGCTTGTTCCTGGAGGTTTCACGTGCGCCCTCCCGGCCCTAGCACCCAAGGATGATGGGGCTCGACCCTGCAGTCTTTCTCATCCTTGGTCTTTTTCCACTTCGACTGTCCCCTCCACCCTTTCTTTTTCCTCTGTCTTTCCTCTCACTTTTTCTTTGTTTTTCCGCTGAGATATGCCCTTTTAAATAGAGGCAAATCGGTTCTTCCCGAACTGAAAAAAAAAAAAAAAAAAATATATATATATATATATATATATATACATACATACATATCTACACACATACACACATATATATATATATGTGCAATAAACGGAGAAGTAAAAATAAAAATTTAAAATTAAAGATTAGAGGATTAACAGAGAGGCATACAGATTTGTAAGGAAAATATCAATTTTTAGCACAAGATCAAATGAATTAAAAATACAAATTTATACTGGAAATCTACCCGGGTTTTAACACTTTGCCTTTTAGAGTCAAGTTTCGATATATATAAAAATAAAATGAAGATTAAAAGTTAATAAAGTAGCGTACAAGTTTACCAAAGATTTAGCGTCCTACCCTTTTTATCTAAATTTGTTTTGAAGGAATTCAAAACAACAGGATCGAGTTGAAAAAGACCTTTGCTTATGTTGAAGTTATTTGAAAGTTGGATAATGGCAGACTCAAGAATATTTCTATTGACAATGTTGCTAGAATGAAATAAAACTGAAGCATTATTCCAATCAATACAGTGGGATATAACTGACAAATGGACAAAAAGAGCACTGGACAACTGTCCTGTTCTAACGGAATATTGATGCTGTTTTATACATGTGTGCAAATCCTTTCCCGTCTGACCTATGTAAAAGGAATCACATTGTTTACACCCAATTTATAGATAATGCCTGAATTATTGGTAGGGCTTTTTACTATGATATTTTTCACAATATTGTTATATGAAAATACTACATTAATATCCAAAAGTTTAAGTACATTAGCAATGCCTAAAAAGCCCAGGAAAAATGGAAGTACTGTACTAAAATATTTTTTGACAAAGTACGAGTGTTATTATTGACACGATAGAAAGTTCCTTTTGCCTTGTTGAGACAAGATTCCATAAACACAGATGGGTAACACAGATCACTTCCAATACCGTTGATTTTTTCCAATTCGGCATCGATGTATTCCGGACTGGCGATCCTAAGGGCGCAGAGAAACATTGATGAAAAAATGGCCTTCTTAGTGGGGGTGTCATGTCCCGAGTAAAGTGTACGTAGGACAAATTGTTTGTTGTTTTCCGATAGATACTAAACTTAAAACCTGGCTTTCCCTATGTACCCACACATCCAAAAATGGGATTGAATTGTCTTGTTCCACTTCTAAAGTAAACTTAATGGAGGGGACTGATCATTTAACTGAAGGAGGAAGTATCCAGGTCACGATTCATGGGCCAGATACACAAAATATCGTCGACATACCGCAACCAAGGGATGCCAACCCCCAGGATTCTCGGAATGTAAGTAATTTCGAAAAACTCCATATAAATATGGAGAGGAGGGGCGATAAGGGATTGCCCATGGCCATCCCAAACACTTGTTGATAATACTCGTTATGAAAGTGAATTTACAGTCTTTGATGCAAAGCTTAATAAGTTCCAAAACAATGTGTGAAGGTAGTGGCAGGTCATACTTATGTAATTCTTGGGAGAGAAAGTCAAGCATATCATCAATCGGCACTTTTGTAAACAATGAACAAACGTCAAAACTGATCAATCTATCGTTAGTTTCAGTACGTGCATTATCCAATTTTTCAGTAAGATCCATGGAATTTTTTACATGTGAATCAGAGATAGTTCCGAGAATGGGGGACAAGACTTTGACAAGCCATTTGGAGAGTTTATAAGTAATAGAGCCCACCGAGCTAATAATAGGGCGCATAGGGTTGCCAGGTTTGTGGGTTTTAATAAGACCATAAAGGTAAGGAAGAGAAGGTGAAGTGGACAAGACACATACGTGAAACTTAGGAAGAACCCGCAGGATGATTTCATCAAATCATTCAATAGTGGCTTGAAACGCATTCTCAAAGATCTAAGGACTTAATTCCCCTTTTCTTGTCCACTTCACCTTCTCCTCCTTACCTTTATGGTTAATAGAAATATTCTTGAGTCTGCTATAATTCAACTTACAAATAACTTTAACATGAGTAAAGGTCTGTTTCAACTCAATCCCACTGCTGTGAATTCCTTCAGAATGGATTTAAACAAGGGCAGGCAGGCTGCTAAACTTTTGGTAAAAAAAATTTTTGTGTTCTCTCTTTTTCCTTATAAATTTGTATGCTTTTCTTACAATTTTTTTTTTCAATTTATTGTTGTATGCATATTTCTTATATATATATATATATATATATATATATATATATATATATATATATATATATATATGTATATATATATATATATATACACCGAGTGAACCAAAAGTAGGTGGACAGTAAATGATAACGTTTATTTTGAGTAGGTGGACAGTAAATGATAACGTTTATTTTGAGAATACATATACAATTATATTTAATTTTTTTGTATACATAAAAAAATAAAAAAAAATTAACTTATACTTATACCATATATATATATATATATATACACACCGAGTGAACCAAAAGTAGGTGGACAGTAAATGATAACGTTTATTTTGAGTAGGTGGACAGTAGATGATAACGTTTATTTTGAGAATACATATACAATTATATTTAATTTTTTTGTATACTATAATACAAAATAAAAAAAAAATTAACTTATACTTATACCAATATATATATATATATACACACCGAGTGAACCAAAAGTAGGTGGACAGTAAATGATAACGTTTATTTTGAGTAGGTGGACAGTAAATGATAACGTTTATTTTGAGAATACATATACAATTATATTTAATTTTTTTGTATACTATAATACAAAATAAAAAAAAAATTAACTTATACCAATACAATACAAAAGCACTGAAAATTTTATCAACGCAGGTGCTCAAATTGCTGTCCATCACAATTTACACAGCTTTGAAGTCTACCTTTCACACTTTGACAAACATTTTTGCACAAGTTTCTTTGTGCATTAATTTCTTGAAATGCATCTCTGATGTAATTTTTCAAATCACCAACACTTCGTGGTTTTCGACTATAATCTTTGTCCTTGAGTACTCCCCAAAAGAAAAAATCCATTGGGGTAAAGTCAGGTGAACGTGCAGGCCATTCAATTGGACCTCTTCGGCCGATCCATTTCTCGGGAAATGTTTCATCAAGATACTCACGGGCTGCTCTTGAATAATGTGGATGGGCCCCATCTTGTTGGAAATAGAGGTCATGTGAATTAGGCTGTTGTTGTAAGTGTGGAACAACTTCATTCATTAGAATTTCGAGATACTTATCACCTGTGACTGTTCCATCAACAAAAATTGGTCCTAAAACACCAGAACTTGAAATACCACCCCAAACAGTGACACCAGGCTGGTTTAGTTGCTGCTCTAATGTTAAATGCATGTTCTCACTACAGGTATACCAGTAAACACAATTATGTCGGTTAACATGACCTGATAATTTGAAAGAAGCCTCATTGGTCCACACAATGTTATCTAAAATTATTGGATTTCCTTCAATTTCGTTCAGCATGATCTCACTAAATTGCAGCCGCCTGTCTGGGTCATCCTCCAATAAGCCATGAATTAGCCGTGGACGATAAGCTTTCAACCCAATAGATTTCAGAATTCGTATAATAGAGGTTTGTGAAATGTCCAGTTCTGCTGAGGCTCTTCTGTTGGACTTTTTGGGACTGTGAACAAATGCTTTGGCAACAAGTTGCTTATTGTCCTCTGTGCAAACTGTTCTGGGTCGACCAGTTCTTGGGGCATTAAGAATTGAGCCAGTGGCATCAAATTTGTCACGAATGCGGTAAATGGTTTGTCTCTTTGGGGCTTGAGTACCAAATGTTTTAACCCATTTTGTTCTAACAGTTTCAGTTTTTGAGATTTCCAATACTCTTTTAACACCCATTTTCTGGCATCAGTATTTAGATTATTTGCCATTATGGGTTCTTTGAACTATCTGAAAAGAAAAAAGATTAAATTTAAATAAATTTAGTTATAATATTTAATATAATATAACACAAACACCATAGTTATAATGAACACCATAGTTATAATATAATATAACACAAACCCTATTCAACCTACTGTCCACCTACTTTTGGTTCACCCTGTATATATATGTGTGTGTGTGTGTGTGTGTACATGTATGTATTTCTTATATATATTTTTTTTATATCATTGTGGCATCAGTTGTAATTCTTTCCAATTTATATTTATTTTTATTTCTTTATTCTTTTGTGACCTATGTGTCATTCAGACAATAACTATAAAAACCTTTGGTAATTTTTTCCCTTATGTATATATATAATGTATATATTCCTTATATATGGCTTATATACGCATGTCATATATATTCTTATAGTTCTTTATATATCATTTAGGCATCAGTTTGTTTTCCAGTTCATATTTATTTGTACTTTTTTATTCTTTTCTGACCTATGTATGATTCAGACAATAACTATAAAAACCTTTGGTAATTTTTTCCCTTATAAATTTGTGTTTCTCTTACAATTTATGTTTCAATTTATTTTATAAGTTTATTTCTTTATTTTATTTCTTTGTGACATATATGTCATTTTGGCATCATCTATTAAATTGATTGTAAACCTTTCAATTGAACTTGAATTTGTATCCTCCACTTACCATTTTTATGTTTTTATCCGCAGGTTTATGTCTTTATGTAGTTTGGTTGTGACCTATATATCATTTAGGCATCAGTTTGTAATTTTTTTTTATCTATTTTCGCTTCCAATTTATTTTTATTTTCATTTCTTTATTCTTTTGTGACCCATGTATCATTCAGACAATAACTATAAAAAAATTGGTTGTAAACAAGCCATTTGAATTTATGTTGAATTTCAGGCAAAGTACTAAAATTGTCAGTTTTCTGTACAAATGTATTTGCTCCTCCCACAATTTTATTTCTATACTTACTATATATACATATACTGTACATATATTTTTGTTAACCTATATATTGTCTTGAACTCTCCTTTTACTTCAGTGTTCCTGAGGATGTCATTAGACGAAAGCGCTTGAGCACCACTTTGTGTTTCTTTTCCCTTCATGGTTTTATTCATCATAAATATTTTTCACATGTCACTTTCGTGAAATAATTTTCATATATATATATATTTAAAAGGGCATATCTCAGCGGAAAAACAAAGAAAAAGTGAGAGGAAAGACAGAGGAAAAAGAAAGGGTGGAGGGGACAGTCGAAGTGGAAAAAGACCAAGGATGACAAGGACTGCAGGGTCGAGCCCCATCCTTGGGTGCTAGGGCCGGGAGGGCGCACGTGAAACCTCCAGGAACAAGCACGTACAAACGAGCACAAAGAGCACTCAAGAGCACGAGCTTAGAACCCCCTTGCGGGGATATATTATATATATATATATATATATATATATATATATATTGGGTGGCGCAATAATTGCAACTTTGTTTTCAAATCTAATAATTATGTTACGCATAGAATTGTTGAATCTAGTCTTATAGGCTCTATACAAAATTTTAATCTATCTGATGGTCAATTCTCTTTTTACAAAATTATATCTAATAAAATTAAGAATTTTGTAATTTTACCATCCAAAAATCCCCAGGCAACACAGATACATCCATCAGGTCAAAGCTGGGTTGGAAGGGTCACTTAACTATCCCCTCAAGTAAGAGGATGGGGAGGATTAGTCAGCTAATCTCTGATAATTAACTTCTAGGTGTACATAAACTCTTTTCTCTGTTTATGCAGTCATTACCAATTGACAAGGGCTCGCAATGAGCCAAAACTCTTCCTGAAGAGTGGTTTCCTTCTTCATACTTCTTAGTGACAACACGTTATTTTACATTACTATATATATATATATTATGTGTGACCCCTGAATGTTACGAACATATTTATTCATTCCCAAATTAATTAAGTTTGTCATTTTCAGAAACAGAGTTCCACTTAGTTTGAAAAACAATCTGTGAATGAACCTACTTAGCTGCATTGAGTGGTAGGCTAAAGAAGCCTGAAAATTAAACCATAATATTTCACACTAAATTCTACACAACACTAAAGATCTTCCACTATATTTAGGGAAACAAAATTAGGACACCCTCAGTATCACCACACCTTTACAACTGCTTTCCAGAGTTGTTCTCCAATTCCTTGATGGCGATGTTTGAGTGTAACATAAAGGTCCTCCATATAAATAGTTCTGCCTTCCTGTGTTGAATATGTAAAATAATAAAGAGCATATCCCACTACTACTTTGACTTCAGGTATCCCATCAGTGATTTCAGCAACAAAGCACTTGTAGAAGGCCTCCTTTCCAAAACCATCAGCTTCAAATGCTGTAAAATAAAAATGTTGATTTATCATATAAAAACTGAGGATCATATTCCTATATGAAAAAATTTTAAAAACATTCTTGGTCAAGGGTACCAAGTTCTTTTTGTATAAGACTTCATTCCAGGCAACTGTACAGGGACTCCCAGGAATGGACTTCTATCCTCTGCCTCCCAGTGTAACAAGGTTGAAGACTGGGCTGGGGTACCATCTCTGGAAGAATGCTCTCCCACAAATGGTAATAGAAGCCTCAGACTTGGGCAATATGCCTGCCAATGCTTCCTTACAAATTTTTGCAGGGCCATGTTAGTTGAGCAACTAACCATCCTGACAACCAAGTACTGACACAATGAGATATCAATGAAATATACTGAAATTTAGTTCAGGCCTAATTACTTCTACTCTTCAGAGATGGATAATAAAAACAACAAAATGCATCATTTCATTCAAAAGAAGAAAGGAAGCAAATATTGAGCTCGGATCAGGTGGAATAATTTTGCTGTGAAACAATTCTCTCTATATTGCAGTAAGCAATACAATGGGGTCTTTGGCTATACCAATCCATGCTTTGTTTTATTTAAATAATACTAGCAGGGGTATAATACCCCACTGAAAATTGTTAGTCAGCATGGTGAAAATACCCCACCAGTGGGTTAATTTCACCACCTTCCAATTTTCAAAAAAATATATTGGAAAAGCATGTGAGCAATCATTTAAGCCTATGAATGAATGAATGAGAGTGAATGAATAGCAGTGCTTCACTGGTGCTTTGACTGCCAAGGTCATATCATGCCAAAACTAAAATAAAGAACATAGGAGCAGCAACAGCCAAAAAAAAGAATGTGAAAAAGGAGAGAAAAGGCACTAGGAATAGCAAAGGAAGGAACAAATTACATGTGAGCCACACTAAATAAGAGAGTAGGAGGCCAGTCTGATGAAGAAAGGAGAAAAGTGTGTCCTTTGGTAGAGGTGTGAAATCACCCAATGAAATAGAAAGCGTAAGGGTGAAGCCTGAAGGGGAGGAAGTGGGAGCAAAACTAACAGTAGATGTGAAATAGAGAGGTGTCACAAATGCCTAAAGGGGCTAGATCCCCCATTATAAGATGGCCATGAGTGAGGCAAGTATGACCAATATGCAGGTGCATTAGGGGTGAAAGGCAGAGATAACATCCCCCTCACTGCAGCATCCATGCACTCTTTGCCCAGAACACCAATGTAGGAAGGTACCAGGGGTGTGCTGGGACTGGTTCAGTCCAGTTCGCCTGAACTGGTTGTTAAATTTTGATTGGATCACCAAACCGTTTGTTGATACTCAACTATCGCAGAATGGACTGGCTATATGGAAACTTCTTGAATGAGACAGCATGATTGAGAAGGTAGGTAAATTTGTATGTAAATTTTTAAAAAATTTTCAGGATTTTATAGAAAAATATAGGTAGTATCATAAGCAGTGGTCATTTCAATATTTATTTAGTTTTTAATGAAAAATTAGTTTATTTTTAGATAATTATGTTATTAGTGAGTATAAAGAATGTTAAATAATTTCTGCCAAAATGTTGTTTGGAAAAGCTAAAATGCATTGGCTTCCAGGGCTCTGCCCCAGACTCCACTGGAGGAGCTACCACTCACCCCAGACCCCCTAGCTTAATGATTCACGCCATTGGTGCTCGCCAATTTACACCCCATCTGTATCAGAACCAGTTGTTAAGAATTTGGCAGCACACCCCTGGAAGGTACCCAACAAAAGGCAACCAACTACAGCATGATTAAAGAAGGACAAGCCAGTTCTGGATCTGTCACACCAGCAGATGCAGAGATGAAAAAGGACAGGGCCTCAAGAGTGCTATGGGAGTCAGAATAAATAACAAAAGATGTAGAGGAGAGTTGAGAAAGAAATTGAAGAGACCAGAGAATAGCCAAGAGTTCCACTGTAAGAATGAAAGTTGATTGGGTAGGGAGGGTTGTGATTTAATTATTGACATGAAGACTAGGGTGCATCAAACGCCCTTAGGTTCTTGGATTTTAATGTCTATTCTCTCAAATGTTACACTTGTTGCTAGAAGTGTGTATGCCAAACATTAATTAAATCGGAGGTGGTCCTGGGTGGCCACCGGTCACTTTTATATTTTCGCGGCAATTTTCAGGGGCCGCGCTATGTAAAAATATCTATTTTTTTTATTTACCAACCAGTTGACTACTTACATTGTTTCTTTTAATATAGAGTTGCTAAGGGGTGATTTACATAACATTTGAGAGAATAGACATTAAAATCCAAGAACCTAAGGGCGTTTGATGCACCCTAAAGGGGTGATTTACATAAAACATGTACCATAAACGAAACTTCACTTATAGTCTAATAATATCCTTTATTGTCTTTCAGAAACAATGGAAGCTGTAACAATGGAAGCTAAGAAGACCAGATTAGCAAGTGCCATTTTTGGTCTTGGCAATGCTCTTACAGAAGGAGATGGTACATTGACAGGAGTCCGCCTCCCAACTTGCCGGCAGGTTCTTCGATGCGTGATGTGGCACATCCAGAAAGAAATATGTGAAGGCAAACAAACACAGCCACTCAAATGGAAATCTGCCAGCATAGTCCTTATCCAGCTGAAAACATTCTACACTAAAGCAAATATTCCTATGCTTTCAGACCATCAATGCTGCAAACTAATACTTGACCTTCTTAATGACAATAACAAATTGCGTCAAATACCTGTTTCTCGCAGAGAATCTCCAAACACTTTGGCTAAGTTGCAATCCATGAATGAACGTCTTGATAAGACCTTTGGTGTATGGACAAAAGATGCAATGACAAACATTAAGAATGAGGAAGATAGAGCATTTTTAGAGTCAATGAATCTGACAGAGTAGCCTCATTTGGTAGTGTTGACAAGAAGAAAGCTAATAAAGATCGTAGAAAAGAAAAACGCATCTTAGCGGAAGCTTCAAGACGAGAACGTCATGAATCATCCAGTGTACAAGAGATGAAAAGTTCTGTATGCTCTGATGATAGTGCCTCTGCAGATAGCTTGGAAGAAACTGAAGAAGAGGCGATTCCAGAGCTTCAAAGGAAGCGTAGTCACCACAGATCAACATATGCAGGTACGTCTACCTTTATTCCTCATGATATTCTGAAAAGGCCTTCAGTCGTGTCTGTTGCTACTCGACTAAACATAACTCCTGTTCAACAGGCTGTGCTCACCGAAGCTGTAATTCAAGAGGCAGGAGGTGATCCACGTCATGTGGCCAAGTCGTATTCAACTGCTGATAAGGCTCGACGATCAATAACAAGTGCTATCGCCAAAGATATTCGAGAAAATTGGATCGCCCCAACAGCTGCAACACTTCACTGGGATGGCAAGCAGATGCATATGCTCACAAACAAGAATGGCAAGGAAGAAAGATTGCCAGTGTTGGTTGGGAATGCCACTGATGTAAAGCTACTGGGAGTGGCTAGATATCCTCGTGGAAGTGATATGTCATCAGGTGACATCATTGCCGAGCACACTTACACGTTTCTACATTCATGGAAGTGCAAACAGTCAGTTGTCAACTTATGTTTTGACACAACAGCATCAAACACTGGACACGTTACAGCTGCCTGTGTTACCATTCAATCAAAACTGGACCGTGCTCTTCTGTGGTGTGCATGTCGCCATCATGTTGGAGAGGTAATCCTGGATCATGTGTTTGACGCTCTCAAAATTGAGACATCAAAGTCTCCAGAAGCATCTTTGTTCCAAAGATTCCAGAAGAATTGGGAACGCATATCGCATGCAAAGGATGAAAGTTTAACCAAAATTGACATTTCAATGTACAATGACGATGCACAACAACTGCTTTTATCCTGCAAAAACAAGGTTTTAAGCACAATCCGCACAAGCGCTTCATACTGTAGGGAAGACTACAAGGAAATGGCACAACTCTGCCAGGTAGTCCTCGATGATGATGTCACAAAACAAGGAACACTCCACAGACCTGGGGCCATGCATAAAGCAAGGTGGATGTCAAAGATTCTTTATTCCATCAAAATATGCCTACTTGAAGAGCAAATTTCTGTACTACCTCGAGGAACTGTAACAACACAACATCAACAGGAAAAACTGAAGGAGTTTGTTGTTTTTGTTGTTTATATTTATTGTGATTGGTGGCTCATATGTCAGTCTGCTTCAAATGCCCCATGGTTTGATTTGTGCTTATACAAGACTCTGCTCAACTATAAAGCTGTCAACTCAATCATTTCAGTCAGCACTGTGAAAGCCTTTGATAGACATTTGTGGTATTTAACCCCAGAACTGGTTGTTTTGGCACTGTTCAGCAATGCAGTACCTCAAAAGGACATCATGCCCTTGCAGATGTGTTACTGGCCATACAACCAGATGAAATGCCAAGCACTCCAAAACACCGCTACGATTCTGGATATGGCAAACCGTCATTTCCAAAAATTACAGAAGCGACAACCCTGGCTGATCTTGTGAACGAGGACTCGTGGTTTACAGTGAACCTTCTTCACCTGGATATGACCTTCCTAACAGAGGATGTTGACAATTGGCAGAACAATGACCACTTCAAGGCAGCCAAGTCCATTGTGGATGGGTTAAATGTTGTGAATGACCCTGCGGAGAGAGCAGTAAAGCTCACAACTGATTTTGTCTCAGCTGCAAGAGGAGAAGACCACTTCCAAAATCTTCTTCAAGTGGTTGAATGTGACCGCAAAGCGAGGCTAAATTTGCGGAAACGAGCAAAGTTGGAGTAGTGACATTGGCGTTGTGTTTTATACATTTTCAACTTTCAATCAATGTAAGTATAGTAATACCGAATATTTGTATATTAGTATTATAAGTAATACCAATATTTGACGAATATTCGGTGCATCACTACTAAATATATAAAAGTGGCCGGTGGCCACCCAGGACCACCTCCGATTTGATTTATGTTTTGCATACATACTTCTACCAACAAGTGTAACATTTGAGGGAATAGACATTAAAATCCAACAACGTTTTGAAAATCATGGGGCGTTTAATGCACCCTAATGAAGACCGGTGTGCAATCCACTCCAAGTGGCGAGTAAGAGCCATCAGTGAATACAGGGATAAAATCAGAATGAGAAGGGTAATGAGATAGAAACAATTGTCAGGGGATGAAAGGGTGGAACTGTGACTTCGGTGCAGTAGAGAGAAAAGAGCAGATATGAAGTGGAGGAAGGGTCCATGGGGCAAAGGTAGAGGGAAGAGAGGAAAGCACTCACCCCTCCACCCCCAAAGAAGATAGGATGGGGGCCATCCAAAGACCAAATGGTTGAACTAAGTGGGAACAATGGTCAAAGTAGCTAGAAGTAGGACCAAAGAGGGGTTGGAAGACCAGGGTGGAAGAAAACTGCCAAATGCAAAACAGGTACTTGAAGCCCTCTACAGTAAGATGGACACCCAACTGGAGATGGCCACTTTCCACATAGAGACTGACAATAGGAGAGGACAGGAATGTGCCAGTGCTGATGCATACATCCAGGGAATAGATAGAGTCCAGCATGTGCAGGGTGGAGGCAGGGGTAGAGGAATAGGCCTAACAGCCATAATTCAAGTTACTTTGGACCAGAGTGGTACAGCTGCCAAAGGGCAGCCTGGGGAGAAGAGCAGAGGGGAAGAGGCATAGACAGCATGTTGGACTGGACAAAGATGCTGTACCCCCATAGGGGCACTGCACTGTGCAGCAAAATTACCCTGCCTTACCCTACATTAAGTAGCTGAAAGCTAAAAACTTAAGAAAAATAATTAAAACTACTCATTTTCAAACATGAAACAGTATGTATACTATATATAGGGTTGTTCAAAAGTCAGCCTGCACCATAGGAAAAAAAAATAAAATAAATACACTGTATATACTAATATATTCTGTATAAATAAATACGTGTGTGTGTGTATTATTCAATGATAACCAACACAGGTTTCGGTCAGGCAGATCATGCTTATTACAACTAATGGAACACTACAACAACATTATTGATTCACTTGAAAGTAATGAAAACTATGATGTACTATACACAGACTTTGCTAAAGCATTTGACAAATGTGACCATGGAATCATAACAAACTGAAATACAGGGTGTTTCTGGAGGAAAGGTCAATACTTCGGAAGGTGATAGTATCGGTCATTGTGAGAAAAAAAGTTCATATGAACTGGTGTCTAATTCTGAATGGTTATGGAGATAGAGCTGTTTGAATCTGATGTGCGCGCAGCTCTTCCTTCCCCTTCCCTCCCCTATAACCTTGAACCATGTAAGCTGTAATGTAAGCATGTAACATAAGCCAATCGAGAGGTGACTGTTGTGAGTGGCATTGTTTGGTGTTTGAAGCAGTGTTAAGAATGCCACACACCTTCACACATACTGAATATGCAGATATGGTGTATATCTATGTTTTTTGCGATGGAAGTGCAACAGCTGCTGTTGCAGAATACCGTTGATGGTTCCAAACTGCAGAATTCCAGATCAAAGTGTGTTTACTAGGGTTTTCAACACATTGCGTGAGATTGGTACACTTCCCAGCGCTCATGTTTCATGTGAACGTAAAGGTCAACAAGATGTGAATGAAGTGGAAAACATTCTTCAGTTGGTAGAGCGTAGTCCTACTACTAGCTCATGAAGAATTTCTATACGTCTCGGTGTACCACACACAAAAGTATGGCAAACATTATGTGAAGAAGGCTTGCATCCATATCATGTACAGTGTGTACAAAACCTTCAACCAGGAGACGCTGCCATGCGACTGGAATTTTGTCATTGGGTAAATGCTAATCGCCGATTGCTTCAATTAATACTGTTCACCGATAAGGCTACTTTCACCTGTGATAGTATCAACAACACTCGTAACTCTCATTGGTGGTCAGACGAAAATCCAAATGCCACTGTGGAAACAAATTTTCAACATCGCTTCTCTGCCAATGTGTGGTGTGGTATCATCAATGATCAGCTGATTGGCCCTGTTACTTTAGAGAATTGTCTTACAGAACAAAGTTACCTAGAATTTCTGCAAAATGAATTGCCAGGACTATTGGAGGATGTTCCTTTGGCTACACGCGCTGGTATGTACTTTCAGCATGAAGGAGCTCCTCCACATTCCACCCTTCTGGTGATGCAATAGCTAAATCAAACTTTCCTGGTTGATGGATTGGCTGCGTCAAGTTTACAAAAGAAAAGTGGATACACAAGACAAATTGCTCGCACGCACTTTGGATGCTGCTGCCTGCATAAAGGAACATCAAGATCAACTCAGACGAACAACACGTGATCTTCGCACACGAGTTGCAAAGTGCATCGAGGTTGATGGTGGGATTTTCAAAAACGTATTGTAAACTATAACAAATTTGTCATTTCTGTATCTGATACCATTCAAAATGCCAATGTTTAAACATTAAATGTTAGAAACAGTAATTGGTTTCTCTTTCTTGATTACCATTAACAATGCTTTTGTATTTGTAGATTCAAACAGCTATCTCTGTAACCATTCAGAATTAGACACATATTCATATGAACTTTTTTTCTCACAATGACTGATACTATCACCTCTCAAAGTATTGACCTTTCCTACTGAAACACTCTGTATAGGGGAATAACAGGAAAAGTAAGGAAATGGATATATAATTTGATTAGTGAGTGGTGGCAAGTCATTACAGTATGAGGAGTATCTTCATCAGAATCAGAGGTCCTCAGCTCAGTACCACAAGGAACAGTATTAGCTCCACTACTCTTCATAATCATGCTAACTGACATAGATGAGGACATTACCAGAGACAACACAGTAACATCCTTTGTGGATGACACAAAGATCAGTAGAAAAATAAGAAACCCAGAAGACATAGGATCTCTACAAACTGACAAACAGAATCTACAAGTGGACAAAAGACAACAATATGAAGTTTAACACTGAGAAATTTCAGCTATTATGGTATGGATAAAGAGAAAACCTAAATTCCAAGGAATATTATGCCAAAATGGACAGGAAATTCATAGAAATTCCAGAGCAAAAGATTTAGGGGTTGTAATGACAGATGATGCGAAATTTGAACACAAAATAAGATAGCAAAGTCATTCCAGCTCAACTGGTACAGATTTCAGAAAGTTGGTCAGGCGACCATCTCCGATTTTCTTCAAATTTTCAGGGTTGATTCATACACCATTCAATAGCTTAAATCTAAAATTTTAGCTTCCTCAGTCAAAAATGTTTAATTTTATGGTTGCTTAAATGGCCCCCACCTTTGACAAAAAATGCCCATTGTTGGGCTTGATTGGACATTGCCTTCATTTTGAAAGGCCTTGAAAAGTGTCTTCTAATAAGAGTAGAAGCTTCAAATTTGTCATGGCAATACAACTTCTGGTGGGCTTTTCAATTTTGCAAGCTAAAAGGCTGTGGAACAAATAGTTTCTGAGTTACAAGGGCTTAAAACATGGCTCCATTTTGAAGCTTGCATCAATTCCTCCCCTTTTACGACTCTACCATTTTCAAAAGTTTTAGTTCTACATCAATCACAGCTGTTTTAATACTCCCAATAGTCTCTATGGGTTGTAAATTTATGAGTGAAATAAAAAAATAACCAAAAAAGGATTTATTTTTATTTTTAAAAATTTCCCAAAGTTGATATTTTCACAAAATTTGCAAAATTAACATCAACTTTGGGGCTTAATATAAAGGTGTCCGAAATTAGTCAGGGAGTTGATACTTCTAGTAAAGAAAGATACATATGTGTACAAAAACATATATAAGGAATAGATCTCAACTCAACTCCTTCATATAGTTTTGGCTATTCAAAGAAAAGTAATTTTTGTGAAAAATTCTGAATTTTTTCAAAATTTTGAAATGTTTAAATTTCTTTTTACAACATTGAATTGTAATTTTACTTCCATTTTATTACTTGGTAAGTTAATTCACAAATGTTAAATTATCTAAATAAGTTTTACTCATAAAAAAGACATAATATATACCTAGATTATTACTACATTTGCAGTTAACACAACAGATGAACCAGCTTGTAGGCTCAATACTTGGATCTACCTAAGTAAATCATGTAGAACCGTGTTCTACTGCTCTTTAAGCACTTCCTAGTAATTTAAATTATGCAGTTAGTACAGATAAACTAGCAGTAACCACCATTTTCAGTACAAAACCTTAAATTTAAGTAGCTTTGTTGTATTACTTCCCTTAATACAAGTGTACAGTACTTAGCTATATACAATAATGAATTCTGAGTTTTTAAGCATGTGAATTATTGGCTATAAGTTCATATTCTTTTTTAATATGTGTTGGTTTATGTAAATTCTAGAGTTGCACCGATACCAATATTTTGTCCGATACCGATACCAATACTACAAAAAAGTGCCAATACCGATACCGATACCGATACTTTTTAATTAATTAATAGTTTTAAAATTGATTATTAATAAGAGTTCAAGTAAATGATATAATATCTCAATTAACTTAAAATGCCTTTCCCAATCCCAACTTTAGTTCCATTTAATTTCATAATATAATATATTATAATATATAGCTAGAGCCTGTAATTCCTATAACTAATAATTATATAGGGTACCGTATAGCTATGCCTTTTACATATGGATTTCATTCCTTAAAAGGTAGGCTAGAAGATGTTTGCATATTATTTAAGGGCTTTCATTCCAAGATAGCTCAAAATAATATTAAATTCATTAAACTAAGAGTTAATTAAATAAATTAATAAAGAAATGTATTCATTTTAATTATAGAATAGTTTTCATTATAATAATATAGTGGAGCAATGACTACATGCTATTAGTCTAGCTTAGCCATTACTTTTACAATTAAGATATATATATTTTAAATCAATTAATAAAAAGATAATATATCTTATTGCTGTAAACTATTAGCTATCATATATAGCCTACAGTAATGAGACTAAGATCACAATGGGCTCGTGTAGTTTACTTAGGGCCTTGGCCCTAAAGCCATTACTAATAAAGTTAGGAGATGTAAATTTAATGTTGTATAAAAATATTTTAAATTAAATTAATACAAAGATGATAATTTTATAACTTATTACTGTAAACTATATTATCATACACTGGTATGTATTGGGGTATATACAGTAAAAGTACTGCTATCACTGTAGGCTGGTCTAGCTTACTTGGGCCCTATAGGCTATAGCCATTATTAATACATAAGAATTGTAAATTTATTTACCAGAAATATTTTTTATTTTATCAATATATATATTTGAAATTAAATTAAGAAAAAGAAAATATATATATATCTTATTATATAAAGTTCTAAACCAATGAGTGCATATAATGGTAGTGTATTATCAATAACTTTACACACGAGATTCAAGCATTCAAGCAACTGAATGGTTTATTATGATTATGCATGCCGCGTGGTACCATCTATGAACAACTTTACAAAACTTTCATTTTTACTGAAAACTATTACTGTAATTTGAAATTGTATATTTATATGATACTGTATTACTGTACTGAATATTTGTAATCTTGTATAGGGGCCTATAGTTACATTTTATGATTTTTTGTTTTGTTAGTAAATGTAAACATTGCTAATTTTGATAAAATATATATTAAACAACTAAATAAGATATTACTGTATGATAATAACAAAATTTAATTTTATATAAAATAAGATAATTTCTTCAAAAAACAGTAATTCAAAGTATCGGTATCGGTATCGGTTTTCAGAACAGTATCGGCCAATACCGATACTTTGTGAAAAGTGGCCGATATGGCCGATACCGATACATCGGTGCAACTCTAGTAAATTCATATGTAAACTTATATATAGCTAATAACTCTTATGTTTAGACCAGTGGTTCTTAACCTTTTTACTACCATGCCCCCTCTAGGAATTGGTCCTTCCCTCCACGCCCCCCTTCAATCAAAATAACATTCTCAATAACTTCTCAATATTAGCCCATGCTCTCGTTAAGAGAATAACAAATACAATTAGAGAAATTCCTGTTTCTAGGGGGCGCGCCCCCCCGGTTAAGAACCACTGGTTTAGACACTGACTCAGGAATTTATTATTGTACTCAATTCTTTAGTCTGATGTCTTCAACACTCCATGGCCTCATCAGCCATAATTGGCAATTTATTATTCAGCTTGATACAGGTCTGTAGTTACTTAGGCTTTTTTTAAAATACTCCTCAATTTTAGAATAAACAATCATTTGATAACTTGTACTGTCTCCTCATTTTCCCAGAACTGTAGGTGGTTCAATTGAACACAAAACATGTTGGAATGGAATCCAGCAAATGTCCTCTTGTCAGGCCATTTAAAAGGATTCTTTTTCATGAAATTTACTAATAGATCCTTCTCAGTATCACACACTTCAACTATGTTTCCAACAAACCAGTCACCTTCATAGAAACAGGCCACATATGTACCAGGTTTATATTGGTAAGCCACATTTTCTTGTGTAGCATTGAGGAAGGAAAGTGTACGTTAAAGAAATTTTCATCACTAGAAATTTTGTACAGTTTAATGCCTGTTGATGAAGGTCTAAAGCAGTGATATGAATGGGTTCCTGGAATTGTCTTAATTTATAAGGAATACCTTTTTTCTAACTCAAATTAGCATTTTCCTCAATTTTAGCTGAATCAATGTACAGAAATTGTATACCATTAATATTAGATTTGCACCAATCAAACATCTCTTTTGGATTGGTGATGTGACCTTTACTTGTTGCTTGTAGACTTGCCCGGGCAACTAACCTTTTGACGGTGCCACCAACACCATCACAGGGGCTCTTTCCGTGAGAGGTGGCAAAAAAGTTCCATTCACATGTTAGTTGGAAATCTTTTTCATGTAACACTGAATTAATGATGATTTTATAGTTTTTATATTGACTTGCTGCGCCATCGCTAAAGTAACATATGTTTTAGTTTAGGATTCTGACTTTTAAGTAATTTCAAGGCTTCACATAAAAAAGAATGAACTGCAGTTGTGTTGTGTGTAAGTGAATCTGATATTACACAAAAATTTGTAACTTTTAGTTTACCATCAACTTTTTGATAGCAGACTACCAGATGCAAGGTAGCCTGGGTATTGTCCCAGTGATGCCCTTGTACGGCATCCTGAATTATAAAACTATAGTTTTCAGAGAAGTCAACAAACACTAATGCTGTAGAATCATCGAGGTTTTCTTTACAGTTGGACAAATATTTTGATTGGGCTTTTGCTATGAAATGGTGTACTTTCAACTTTTTTTGCACTTTCACATATGTCTTCTACTACATTCGAAACACTTTTTGTCATTGTGACCAGTTGGGTATGGTCTGTATGAAGCCACTGCTTAAAGGAAACCTCATCATCCATGTCATAATCATTGTTTTCAAAAATGGTAAGAAGCCAATCCCGTAATTCATTTAAACCAGGACATGTTTTGCAGTTATTAATCATGCAGTTTCTGGTTTCAGTGTTGCAGACTATTTTCCCTAGTAACTCTCTTAATTCTACTTTGACGGGGAGTGATTCACATAAAAGTTTAAAGTTCTGGTGTATTTCACAAATGCATACATTGTGTGATCCTTTACTCCCCACACCCATACACCATTTTGGTCTCAGTTCAAAAAACTTTGATTTGGAGATTTTGTCATTTGGATATTTATTTTTGTAAAGCGTATATAATTCTCTGATATTTGTCAACAACAGTATTTTCTGCTTATGAACCTTCCCTTGTGGTGTTTTTATTGATTTGTAGTCTTTTTTACCAGGGCATTCTCTAGTATATTCATTGTTTTGGAAAAATTATATCACTCTTTCCTTTATTTCATTGCTTATACCCCTGCTACTCTTTTTATTTCTCATTATAGGAAGGATACCTTCTTTTCTCTTTAAGGCCCTCACAGCATTAACCATTCTGGCTGACACTTCAAATTCTTTCATAATTCTTTCTCTGGACCAGGTTTTACCAATTGGAAGGTGTGTTAGAATTTGTATCTTTTCTTGTCTGGTACTAGTTTTACACTTTTCTTTCAGTTCCTCTATCATATGCTGATAACACTTTTCTTCCTCACTCTCTATAGGTTTCTCCGCTTCCTCATCCAAAATGCTAGGCTTCATATGAAGTACTTTTGACAGCTTTGATTTTGTTGATGTTTCAATTTGCTTTAGTTTCCTTTTCATGTAAAACTTTCGATCTCTTGCTCTTTCATACTTAATGGGTGAGCATTCTAGTGAACCTAACGTTTCATCAAATGTCTCCTTAACTATTTCTTCTGGAACATATTCATCACTACCTGAGTCTTTTTCATCTTCAATCATCTTGGCTCTAGAGAAGCATGTTGAGCAAAGTTTCTGTCCTGGTATCAGATTCAGTCTAGTTGCTATGTCTTTGTCAATAATTTGTAGTGATTCTGCAAATAAAGTAGGGTAATGTAAACTCTAAACACATTGGAAAATAATTTTAAAACCTCAACATTTGGTTATAGGCTATTCGTATAAAATATTCAAAACATATGCATTCAGTAGCACAGTATATAGCCTACCCTATTAAAATTAAATAGCTAATTTAGGTTACAATTTACAATATAAACTTCTTTATGAAATATAAATATATTAGTACCTATATTTACTTACTTATCTTCTTTCGATGATTTCTCCATGGATCTTGGCAGCTACGTTGCATTTGTTGGTAATGCATTCCAAACATTTTTTCATGGTGGTAGCATACAGTAGCACTATTTGGGTTGATTACAGTTGCTTTTGTTCTCCACAATAGCAGTTTCCTTGTTTCATCTGTCAACTCATGTAAGGTATACATACCCACCTTCCTGGTGAGTCTGTGTTCATGACATGGATCATCCAAGTACATACCAAAGCTACACTTTGATTCTTGATTAGAATAAGCCATTATTACAGGCAGTAAAATTAAGTTAATTGCTCTAGTTAAATTTTCTGAAAATAAAAGATCATGATCTATAAAATAGGCCTGGACATTAATGACTAACCATCATGTTTTACATTTATAAGAATATACAAAGCGAAATGAGCTACCCAGAGCCCTTCGAGTCGCTGGTTGTTTTGACAGACATATTAAATTTCTTGTATGTTTTAGACTTATTTACATATTACCATTGTAAATCAACTTAATAAGTAATAAAATGGAAGTAAAATTACAATTCAATGTCATAAATAGAAATTTAAAAATTTGAGATTTTTCACAAAAAGCACTTTTCTTTGAATCACCAACACTATATGAAGGAGTTGATTTGAGATCTATTCCTTAATATATGTTTTTTTACACATATGTATCTTTCTTTACTAGAAGTATCAACTCCCTGACTAATTTCAGACACCTTTATATTAAGCCCCAAAGTTGATGTTAATTTTGCAAATTTTGTGAAAATATCAACTTTGGGAAATTTTTAAAAATAAAAATAAATCCTTTTTTGGTTATTTTTTTATTTCACTCATAAATTTACAACCCATAGAGACTATTAGGAGTATTAAAACAGCTGTGATTGATGTAGAACTAAAACTTTTGAAAATGGTAGTCATAAAAGTGGGAGGAATTGATGCAAGCTTCAAAATGGAGCCATATTTAAGCCCTTGTAACTTAGAAACTATTTGTTCCACAGCCTTTTTGCTTGCAAAATTGAAAAGCCCATCAGAAGTTGTATTGGCATGACAAATTTGAAGCTTCTACTCCTATCAGAAAACACTTTTCAAGGCCTCTCAAAATGAAGGCATTGGCCGATCAAGCCCAACATGGGCATTTTTTGTCGAAGGTGGGGGCCAGGGGCGTCCACAGGATTTTTCGCAAGGGGGGCAAAACTAACAAATTATTAGTTCTTATTAGTTCTTTATTAGGTAGAAGGGGAGATGACGGTTTTTACTCGTAGTGGTCGCAGTGCATTTTTTTTTTCTACCAGTCAAGTCCATTTTTATATGTTATATGATACTATGATTAACTATAATCATGTAAGTTTCAGTGAAATTGACCAAAAGGTTTTCGAGAGAAAAAAATAAATAACACTCAATATAATGATCTCTGCAAATAATTCCATTACTATATCTTTCAGTATAGTTTATTTAACACTTCTCAGTTCAACGACACGGCACTTCGGTAAAGTAAATGACATTTCCTTGAATGTGGAAACACTTACTGAGCTGCAGTAGAATTATAGAAGTCGTTGCGTGGGCAAACACAAATTTCCAAGGGAGGGCAACTGCCCCCTCTTGCCCCCCCCTCCAGACGCCCATGGTGGGGGCCATTTAAGTGACCATAAAATTAAAAGTTTTTGACTGAGGAAGCTAAAATTTTAGATTTAAGCTATTGAATGGTGTATGAATCAACCCTGAAAATTTGAAGAAAATCAGAGATGGTCACCCGACCACCCCTGTACCAATTGAGCTGGAATGACCCAGCAGTAAACAGAGCAAAGAGAATAACGGGTCAGATATTGAGAACCTTTAAATGAAGGGATAGGAATGTAATGATTCCTCTACTGAAAACCCTGATAATACCCAAATTGGAATACTGCTTGGTTCTAACATCCCCATATAAAAAAGAAGACATTAGACAGCTGGAAGAGATCCAGAGACGCTTCACAACCAAGATCAATGGGTGCAAAGAACTAAATTACTGGGAAAGGTTATGCGAACTAGACCTATATTCACTGGAAAGGAGGAGAGAGACATACACCATTATTTACACTTGGAAAATAATGGAGAAACTAGTCCCTAATCTTACGCTGAATCCTATAACTCCCCAAACAACGGTGGAAAGTAGAAATGGTAGACTGTGTCGTATTCTCAAATTGAAGGCAAGACAGGGAACATCCTTAGCCCTGAAAGAAAATAGTTTTGTAGTGAGAGGACCAAAACTGTTTAATCAGTTGCCCAGACCTAAGAAACATGAAGGAGTTGCAGTGGAAATCTTCAAAAGAAGACTAGACACCTGGCTCAGAACAATCCCCGATGAGCTGGGTGTACCTGGCTGTGTGAGGTGGAGAGTGCAAGAATCCAACTCACTACTTTACCAGGCCAACTCGAGAGGAGGGGCGACAAGCTTGACCTTCGCAAAATGAGAAATCATCGTGCGAAAACTTTGTAAGGTAAGGTGTATATATATATATATTATAATCATGCGGGTTGCTTCTACAGAGCTTTACGTTATTTATACTGCGTGTTCTTTGCAGTTGAATGTATATAATGTTACGGCATGCGGGAGGTGCCCCCTTGGGGCATTGGTTTCTGCGAGTATGTAGAGGAATTACGGCATTTGGAAGAGTGAAGTCCATGGGTAATGGTATCGTGTCTGACCGGCAATCGGAAGATCCCGGGTTCGATTCCCAGGTGGTTACTTCATTTTTTCATTTGTTCCGTTTTCTCTTTCTCGTCTTGCGCGGAATATCTCCTATACAAGCGTCGTTCTTTACGTTATTTATACTGCGTGTTCTTTGCAGTTGAATGTATATAATGTTACGGCATGCGGGAGGTGCCCCCTTGGGGCATTGGTTTCTGCGAGTATGTAGAGGAATTACGGCATTTGGAAGAGTGAAGTCCATGGTGTAATGGTATCGCGTCTGACCGGCAATCGGAAGATCCCGGGTTCGATTCCCAGGTGGTTACTTCATTTTTTCATTTGTTCCATTTTCTCTTTCTCGTCTTGCGCGGAATATCTCCTATACAAGCGTCGTTCTTTACGTTATTTATATTGCGTGTTCTTTGCAGTTGAATGTATATAATGTTACAGCATGCGGGAGGTGCCCCCTTGGGGCATTGGTTTCTGCGAGTATGTAGAGGAATTACGGCATTTGGAAGAGTGAAGTCCATGGTGTAATGGTATCGCGTCTGACCGGCAATCGGAATCTCCCGGGTTCGATTCCCAGGTGGTTACTTCATTTTTTCATTTGTTCCATTTTCTCTTTCTCGTCTTGCGCGGAATATCTCCTATACAAGCGTCGTTCTTTACGTTATTTATACTGCGTGTTCTTTGCAGTTGAATGTATATATATATATATATACAGGGTGTTTGAAAACTTTCTGTACAAATTGTAATGGGGGATAGGCAACACCAAGACAAACCCTTTTCGTCTATAAGTGTATGTCCGCTGACGTCACCATTCGGCACGAGAGGGCGCCGCTGCAATTGGCTAAAAGGTGAAGTGGGCTAGACTCACGCTTGCCGCAGGCATTCTTAAATCGGACGTAGCGGGAAATTATAGGCCAATCAGTTTAACGTCTGTTGTAGGTAAGCTACTGGAATCAATAATTAGGGATCGTATAGTCGAACACTTAGAAGTGCATAATCTGGTCAGAAATACGCAGCACAGTTTTAGGCGAAACAAATCTTGCTTAACTAATCTTTTAGAATTTTTCCAAAGCGTGGTTAACGTTTACGATAGACATCGGGTGGTTGATGTAGTGTATTTAGATTTTCAAAAAGCGTTTGACACCGTGCCGCACAAAAGACTGATTGAAAAACTAAGGCTCATGGAATCAGGGTGTAGTAATAAATTGGCTAGAAGAATGGTTGCGAGGCAGGAAACAGAGGGTGGTCGTTGATGGAGCGGAGTCGTGTTGGGCTAATGTAGCGAGTGGCATTCCTCAGGGTTCTGTATTGGGCCCCTTGCTTTTTCTTATATATATTAACGATTTAGATGTCGGCCTAGTCAGTACAGTTTCAAAGTTTGCGGATGACACGAAGCTGGGTGGTAGGGTGATTAATGACGAAGATAGAGGTAAAATTCAGGAAGATCTGAATAAAATTGTTGATTGGTCAGTCACATGGCAAATGAGATTTAACGTGGATAAGTGCAAAATTATGCATATAGGTTCGCATAATGGTAATTTTGCGTATAGTATGGCAGGGAAAGATTTAACAAGCGTAGAGCAGGAAAAAGATTTAGGAGTTATAGTCACTGGTGATTTAAAAGTAGCGAAACAAAGTACAGCGGCGGTCAATAAGGCGAACAAAGTGTTAGGTTTTATAGCTCGAAATTTTGAGTACAAATCGCGCGATATTATAGTTCCTCTTTATAAATCATTAGTTAGACCCCATTTGGAGTACGCGGTCCAATTTTGGAATCCGCATATGCGCAAAGATATAGACAAAATCGAAAGAGTTCAAGACGAGCAACTAAGATGATTCCGTCTCTTAGGTCAAAGTCGTACGAGGATAGGCTTAAAGAGTTAAAATTGACTACACTCAAGACTAGGAGGTTAAGGGGTGATCTAATCCAGGTTTTCAAAATTATGAATGGGTTTGATAACGTAGATAGAGATAGCTTTTTCGAAATATCTCAATATAATAGGACTAGAAATAACGGGTGTAAGTTGACAAGTAGAAGGTTTGAGACAGCAGTTGCGAAAAACTTTTTTACGCATAGAATAGTAAATAGCTGGAATAGTTTGCCGGTAGAAGTAATTAGTAGCACGTCTATAAACATGTTTAAGAATCGATTGGACGCGCATGTTGATAGAAAGGGTATAGTTTAAGGTAGTAAAATTAAGGCTTTGTGGGGATAGATCCCACAGCTCAACACAAGTGTTGTGGATATAGGGAGGCAGTGTCTTGGGTTAGGGGATACTCTCTGTCCTTACACACCCCATTTAAAGAGATTCCTCTGCCGAGCGGTGCCCCCCATAGTACTGTGAGGTATTGAAAAACTCATGATCTTCACTTGCCCCACAAACACCTTTAAATGGGAGACCCATAATGGGTGCACACACATTTCTACATTACTGTACAGTCTTTACAGCCACACCTACACTTTTCCTCGTATGTGTATACACAATACACGATTACGAACACAGTTAGGTAGACCAGCCATGAGTGGATCCTAGGGTCTTTGTTGGTCTGAAACATTATAACATTATAACATGGAGCGCTTCACGACTGCCGAGATGGCTGACATGCATATGGTGTATGGGGCTGCCAATGGAAATGGAAGAGCTGCTGTGAGGTTGTACCAACAGCGCTTCCCAAACAGACTTGTGCCAAACCACCAAACGTTTGCGCATTTGCATCGGCGACTGAGAGAAACTGGAACATTCCATGAAACATGCATGACACTGGTCGGGAGAGAAGCGTGCACACTCCTGACATGGAAGAAGAAATCCTACGGCGATTTGAGGACAATCCAAGAGCAAGCACGCGAGGTGTTGCACGTATCCTCGGTGTGAACCATGACCTGGTCTGGAGTGTGTTGCACGAGCAGCAGTTACATCCGTTTCATCGTCAGAGAGTCCAGGCATTACAACCTCGGGATTACCCTCTTCGTGTGGAATTCACACGCTGGTTTCTGCAGCAGACAGCAGTGCAGCCTAATTTTCCAGCTTATGTACTGTTCTCAGATGAGGCCTCTTTCACACGTGAGGGTGTGTTTAACATGCACAATTCTCACATGTGTGCGCACGCAAATCCACATGCTACACAGGTGCATGCTCATCAAGAACGGTTCGCCATCAATGTTTGGGTGGGTATCGTCCATAGCAAGTTAATTGGGCCGTACCTGCTGCCTGCCCGACTCGACGGGTGGGTTTATCAGATATTTCTTGAAGAAACGTTGCCGAACTGCTGGAAGATGTTCCCGTGGCTATTCATAGACGAATGTGGTTTCAACACGACGGGGCCCCAGCACACTCCAGCAACGATGTGTGGATTATCTGAATGCCACTTTTGGGGACCGATGGATAGGCCGGGGTGGGCCCGTAGCCTGGACACCGAGATCGCCCGATTTAACATGCCTTGATTTCTTCCTTTGGCACACGTCTGTTTGGGAAGCGCTGTCGGTACAACCTCACAGCAGCTCTTCCATTTCCATTGGCAGCCCCATACACCATATGCATGTCAGCCATCTCAGCAGTCGTGAAGCGCTCCATGTTACGCGTACTACGTCCAATTTAAGAATGCCCACGGCAAGCGCGAGTCTAGCCCACTTCACCTTTTAGCCAATTGCAGCGGCGCCCTCTCGCGCCGAATGGTGACATCAGCGGACATACACTTATAGACGAAAAGGGTTTGTCTTGGTGTTGCCTATCCCCCATTACAATTTGTACAGAAAGTTTTCAAACACCCTGTATATATATATATATAATTTCTAAACTAAAGGCCAGATAAGGGATATCCTCAACTCTGAAGGAAAAAGGAAAATAGCTTTGTTGTAAACATCTTCAAAAGACTAAACACTGGTTAAAGAATCTCAGATGCAGTGGTGTGCCTAGCTATTGAAATGGAGAAACCAAGACAGCAATTCTTTTTTCTACACCCAGCCAGGTTTAAAGGTGGGGTCACCAACCTGACCTCCATGAGAAGAGAGACCAACATACAGAACCAATGACAAGTTGACAGGTATGGTATGTATTATAGTGATACAACTTGTTTCTTGGGGTGTTTATTTTTTATTACTTTTTGTTTTTAAATGATGCTCAAAGGTTATTTTATTTTTTAAAATTTAAACCTAAAAGTAATCACTATGGTACCAAAAACTTTCTTTTGTCATGTATGTATTAAAACCATATTTACTACCTGTGTTAAATATTTAGAGTAATTTTTTGATTAATTTTTAATATACTTTATTAAGACCTCTAAAATCATATTAAAATGTGAGTTAATTAAACCACTTAATGAACAAGAACTATGATGTAATGACATGAATGTGTCTTCTTCTATTTGTGACCTTGTCCTTTGGTGCAAGAACCCCGAGTCTTGCTTGTGACATCTTGTTATGATCCATATGTTTGTCAAGTTTCACCAATTTATGTAGAATGGCTCAAAAGTTATAGCATGGACCTTCATTTTATCTTTGACTTCTATTTGGGACCTTGACCATTAATGCCAGGACCTGAGTCTTGTCCAAAACACATCATATTATAATTCCTCATGTATGTGCAGTTTTATCAATTTATGTAGAGCAGTTCAAAAGTTATGGCATGGACCTCCAATTTGACCTTTAACCTCTGTGACCTTGACTCATCATGCAGGAATCTGATTCTTGCTTATAACACTGTCTGGTTATAATTCACATGTGTGTGAAGTTTCATCAGTTTACATTGAACAGTTCAAAAGTTACAGGCCAGACATGAAAGTGTGATGTATTAATAAATGGACAAGCGCAATCCAGTATGACCCCCTCCAAATTTATTTGTTCAGGAACTTAAATACAAACCTCAAAGGGAACAAATGATGCAAAAACCTCCTTTAACCAAATAATAGGACTATCTTAATTCAGGTTAATGATTAGTAATCTATTAGTTTACTGTAATTTATTACTTACTATGTAGACTATATTAAAATATTTATTGCTATCATAGTAAGGTTGGGATTTTGAATATGGCACTCTCTTAATGTGGGTTGATTTAAAAAAAAAAAAAATTAAACATTTCATCTTCCAAACTTGTAGTAGTTCTGCACATCAGCCTCTCTTCATGCAGAGCAGGCTAGTGACCCCACCTTTAGCCCTGGCTTGATGTTCTGGAGCAATGATGGGCAACCTAGGCCAGTGAGTGAGCTGCATGAGTGGCCTTCCTTCATCTCAGTGGGCCGCAAGATTAAAAATGTGCATGTGTGCTAAACATGGCCCCACAAATATACTTAAATACATTTAATACAGCCCCAAAATTTCATAAAGAGTTAGAGAAAATTATTATTTATATATTAATTGAATTGTGATCTTCAAATAGGTAGTAAAGCAAAAGAAACATTTAAATCAATCAAAGTTTTTGGTAGATTAGGGAAAGATTAATATAAAGAAATGTTGTTAAATCAAACAAAATTATCAGTAGATTATGGAAATATTAATATAAATTCCAAAATTTTCATTCATGTGGACAATGCTTAGTAAAATGTCTATTGGGCTGCACTCAGAAACCTGATGGGCCACAGGTTGCCCACCACTGTTCTAGAGAATTACTTTCATGGGCTCTCCATCTCACACAGCTAAGTATGTAACTTTGCTGACTGCTTAAATAGTCTTGGCCCTATGACAACAAAACTATTTTCCTTTTTCCTTCAGAGTTGAGTGTGTCCCTTGTCTGGCTTTTAGTTTGTGAACACTGCACATACCTAAACATGCTGATTTAATAATTAAAGGAATACATTTCAATTGCTTTAAGCTTATGCTGCAATGAAAATGCAAGTTTTTACTTATACTGTTACAAAATTTTGGATCCTTTATGAAAACCACTTACAGCAGCATGACTCCAGATTTGAAAAAATTTACTGGAGCACAGCTCTGAATTTACTTTTTTTCCCTTTACACCACTAGATAGGTTAATGATAGTAAACTCTTGAATTGATGACATACCAATTACAAATTGTTTTAGCTAAACATAATAATACAATAATGTACAGTTTATAACTCACCTTAAGTTTATTTATTCATTGCAGCAGCAACAGTGGACGATGTTAGACCTTGCATGTAGGCATTTGTTGTGAATTTACCGCCATGTATGCTTGGCCACTGATCAATGGCTTTCTGTGTGATCATTACAGCAGATCTAGTGCCTGGAGCTGGCCCCTCCTTCACAATTCTGCACAGCTTAGTCAAATGAGATGGCTTAATGGATCCTTTGTGTTCAACAATGTAACCAAGAATGGAGAATGTCCCTTCAGCTGGTGCTTCACTCCAGGCAGTTGATCCATCTTTATCAAAATGCTTTAATCTCTCTGTGATTCCTTTCCACAGCTGTTCTATATATTCTGTCAGCCAATTTATCACTGAGTCTTTTGTAAAACTACTTTCAGATCTGGTTCTGGATGGTCTAGCAACTTCAGCAACCTGGTAGTAATCAGAACGTTTCTTGATGTATTTGTAAACTTCATTTACGATGTAATCCTCAGCTGTTAGTTCCTTTTGCTGCCCTGTGGTATCATGCTTAAATTCAGAAACTACATCATTTGCATTTCCTCCATTAGCTAATTTGGAAATTGTTTCCATCACTCTTAACATAACAGTTTTCCCTCCTTCTTTATAAAATATATTTTCTACAAATTCTGCACTAACTGTGGTTTTTTGAGCTACTTGCAACATAATCTTTGTTACATAGGAAATCAATACATAGAACTTGGCACTAATTTCTTCTCTTGTGGATGATAAAAAAAAACAATTTTCCACAAATCTGTCAAATTGATCAAATTCGTAATTAACCATGCGAGTATCAGATTTGAGTTTTGGTCTCTTAAAACTAATGATATTGTCAAGAACCATATTGGTATAGTCAAGGCCTGATCTCAGATTTGAAGAGTGATTCTGAATAAAGTCTAAAAGCTCACTTAGTTTACAAATTTTCTTCAATGCATCAACATGGGCTCTGTTCACAAGATGCATTAAGTCCCATCGAAATTTGAAATTTTCTCCAAACAACTTTTTCATTTCGTTTTTAAATGGCTCGTTGTCCTTACAAAAAGACCCATCTCCAACCATTCCAGATACCTTGAATTTAATTGCTTCTTCAGATAGTTTCAAGTGATTAGGAGACTTCAACACATCAAAAATTTCATTGGCCAAATAAACTCCTGATTTGCTGCGTACTAAATTTATCCCAGCAAGTTTTACAGTCTTATCTTCTTCACTCATAACTAATACAACTAGCATGCTTAATCCCAAAATTGTTCCAATGTCAGCTGTTATTGTTACTGAAGTTTGTTCTAAGAACCACTTTACAGTTTGTTCTTTAAGTTGATTATCTAATAGCTCACAAATTGTCTCGCACGCATGTGTGCTATGATTCAAATTTCCAACCTCACAACCTGACCTATGTAATACAGCTAGAAGTACTGGATATAGAGCCCATGCAGTGTTTGTTTTCATTATGTAGTATAAGATGTTGCCACATAAGTCTTCTATGCGTTTAGTAGTGTTCCGAGAAGATGTTTTCATCACTTCATAAACAGCAGCTCTTTGATGATGCTGAAGTTTAATTAAATGTCTCTTCAGGTGGGTTTTCAGATTTCTAAACCATCTCTCTTGATTTTCTCCTTGTTTGCATACATAGGTTAAATCTTTAACATTGAAGTAACCTTTTATGTTAGAATGTTTGTCTGAAGCACATGCTTTGGGGTCTGTGCAAGCTATGCAATATAATGTAAACATTTTATCATGAGAAGCATCATCAATATCTTCTTGATTATCATCATCTTCATCCTCAACAGCTATAACTACATCAGGCATATTAGTGTCACTATTTGCAATGTTTTCCATTATATCACTTGGTACTGAAAATGAATCATCAGCATGCCCTAGATCAGGCGTGGGCAACCCTTGGCACGCGTGCCAAACGTGGCAAGCCAACGACTTTTTCCGGCACGCGATTCCCCGGGCTCACCTTAAAAAAAATTAAAATAAATAAATATCCAAATTCTTCGCTGAGTTTTATATTTTAACTTAATGTTTTCTGCTAAAAAATGGTAAAGATTAACTTTTGCATCAAAGATTTGACGATTTTGGCACGCTCACTTAAAAAGGTTGCCCACCCCTGCCCTAGATCCTTCTTTTCCACCAATTTGAATGTAGATTTGATCAAATCATTGTTCAGGATTTCTTGTATTGATTTACACTTGCTTAAATGGGCTATGGAAATGTCAAATTTGTTGCTTTTTGCTTTATTAGATTTGGATGCAACACTTGAACTTGAAGGCATATTTTGACTCTTCTCTTTATTAACCACAACAGCTTGGTGAGTTTCTTTTATTAGGCGCAAAATTGCATTCAATGTCTTCTGGATTTGGGAATTTTCAAATTCCTCTAAAGCAGTTTTGTTAGTCTGATGCGCAGATTCCTCACTTACCTTTTGTTTCTTAGGTGGAGGAGAAGCACTTTCTTCAGTCTGTGAAACATCTAGTGAAAAAGTTTCATTTTCTAGATTAGCAGTTGATGAAGTTGGTTCATTTTTCTGAGGTCTAGCACTAGCACATTTTGTGAACAAACTAAATGACTGCTTTGCCGTATCTCTTTGCTGCACTTCATCCTGGTATTTCTTTACTGCAATATCTAAGCTGTGGGCCCAAACTCTGGGACCTCTTGTATTGTAACAAATATTTTTTTTGGAATTAAAATGTTCCTCCCAGTTTTGCTTCTTTGAATATTTATTCTTGCATTGACCACAAAAGTAACCCCTTTTAACACCCTCACTTTTCTCTCCAACTTCATCAATATTAGGATCCATTATTGATTATTGACTACCTGAAAAAATACAAAATAAGTAAAAGTTATAAATATAGTATGGTAAAAGTGAGTAAAAGTAAGTAAATATAGTACAATGAAAGTAAGTAAATATAGTACAATGAAAGTAAGTAAAAGTAAGTGCTTTAAACTTAGTAAAAGTAAGGAAGAGTAAGTAAAAGTAGGTAAGTTAAAGTAAGTAAAAGTGTTTAAACTTAACTAAACTTTTCAATTCTAGAGTCATGGTGGATTACTTAAAACCGCACAAGTAATTATCTGGCCAATTTATCAAACCTGGCTGAGATCAATGGAACATAGTCCAATCCTGATAATTTTATATTAAAAAAAAATGTTTTAATAAAATTTTAATTATCAAAACATTGAAGCTTAACAAAAAATAAAAATAATTGTTAAATATGGAATTACCAACTAAACTTAAAATAACTAAATTTGTAATTTAAAAAAATTGGTTTGTACAAGAATGTATACGCAAAAAAATTGCATAACGTCTAGCGGATGAACAAAACCCAAACCCAAATTTACTTTTTCTCATGGTCAAATTTACTGGAGCAATGCTCCCAAGATCCCAGGAATCTGGCTGGAGTCATGTACAGCAGTGGTGCACAAACTTTTTTGATGTGAGGGCCAAACCAACCATCTGTTTTATATGTAGGGGCCAGATATATAGATATTTTATTTTTTATAAATATGCATTTTTATAACCAGGGGTAATATTTCAGATTTTTCTTTGGGTAGCTACCCTTTTCATGTGAAAAATGTGAATTGAAAAGACCCATGGGGGCCACATTTGGCCCGCGTGCCAGGGTTTGTGCATCACTGACTTACAGTGTTACTTTTTCTCTATTTTTCTGAAAAATTGTGTTTACAATGAATAAACTGTAATTTCATTTCAAACAATTATTTACAAGACCTATTTGCTGTATAATTAAAAATACTGTTCATTCTCCCTTTGTCAATCAAAATATTCTAATTTTTAAATAAAAACATGTATCTACAGATGAATACAACTTAGTATTAGATTCATAACAGATTTAGATCAGGCAGGTCTTCTTTAACAAATCTTTTGGAGTTCTTAGTGTATGTTGCTGACCAGGTAGACCAAGGGGAAGATATTGATATTATTTATTTAGATTTTAATAAAGTTCCTCGCAGAAGATTTTGTATAAACTGGATCAACATGAAACATCAGGGTGGGCTTTGAATTGAGTAGGGGAGTAGATGAGGGATAGGAAATGAAGTGTTGCTGTTTTGCTAATTTCTATTTTTCATCTCTGTGTTTTTAATTTGATGTACATCATCTCTTTTTTCCAGCCACTCAGCTTCTGCAGTCTGAAATTAAAAATTAAAAGGTTTGACCACTTCTTTATTCAGGAAGGAGGGGCCATGGGCAAACACCCACAAAAGCAGCCCCTCCATAGAAAAAGAGAGCCAAAATCAAGGTCCAGGGTTTTTGAGATGCCTAGACACGCTGCATTTGAAAGATTGGAGATCATAGATGGGGAAAGATGGCTTGAGGAAGATTGTTCCACAGTTGACTGGTTGAGTAGATGAAAAATTGAAAATACCAACTAACCCTTGCATTAGAGAGTTGGACAGAAAAGGAATGAGAAAGTGTCAAAAATCTGGTACTGCATGCTCTCCTTAAAGGAGGAGGCATGCAATTAGAGTGTTCAGAAGAGCAGTGTCTGTTATAATAGCAATAGTAAAGAGAGAGGGAGGCAACATTACAGCAAAGAGAGGGGTAGTGAATTAATGAGACAAAAAGCCTTTGATTCCACCCAGTCAAGTATGACTGTGTGGGTTGAGCCACCCCACACATAAGAAGCATACTCCATATGGGGGGGGGGGGATAAGACCCCTGTACAGAGAGCAACCTAGTGGAAGTGAAGAAACTGTGGAGGCAGTACAGCACACCTATGGAAAAACTATACATGTTTACAATATGGTATTGTATGATGTGATACCTTTATTTCATAATTAAATATAAATTATTAATCAATTGAATTAAATATCTACAAAATTGCCTCAGGATTGGCAACATAGCCTATTGGGAATGAAATTAATTACCATACATAGAACCCCATATGTAGGCCTTAGACTCTGCATTGTAGTGATTCCCCTTCCTTCATTTGTATACCAGTAATTATTTACTTTACTTTTTATTCAATTTCTCTTTATCCTTCTTCGTTCTCTTTACACTCACTTCACTGCTTTCAGTGTACTTTATAAATACGGTAGACATGACTGAGTGGAAAGCCGTTATAATTCAAACAATGCAAGGGAGACCAGGGGGTTAATTATACGTGTATTAACATTTTACTAACTTTTATTTATGCCAAAACACTTTAATAAACAGGGTAATGAGAGGGGGAAATTAACATTAACATTCTAAGTCGGAGAGCGACACTAAATACTATTCTAAATTTACAATTTCATCTTAACACACAAATACACCAAGTTACAAAGTCCAAGGCCACCCGATGACTGCCAGGCATACCTACCCAGCCTTTAGCCTGTGTTCAGGCATTGCCAACTCATATTTCTATATTTTTTATAAACAAACCATTATTTATCGTAATTACATTTATTAATTATTTTCTTTATTAATTTCTTATAACCAAAACATTCTAATTTTTAATTAGACACTACTACACTCGCATCACCCTCTTGAAAATAAGTTTTTCAATAGGAAAACTTATTAATATCACTTAGCAAATTTATTTATTTATTTAACAAAAGGTTTTTTTTTTTCTTTAACATGTTCACAGTTACGATAGACAAGAAATCATTTAAATGACAAATTCCACACATTAGATATTTTGTATCCTTTAAAAAAATTGAAAAACAAAAACAAATATTCACATTATTTGCATAAAAATAACATTCCACACTAATAATCAATAATCTGTAATGCATCTGTGAAGTGGAAAATAACGGATAATTTTCTTAACACTGGTTATACAAATTTCAAGTTCACAATCTATTCCAGCAATTCCTCATAAAAAATTGCTTTACATTCGAAACAAATATTTATATAGTTATACAGTTACTATCAGGGCAACATAGAAAAAACAAGAAAATGCTTATATAAAATACTGACCAGAGTACATACTATTTCATGAAATACAAAACAAATATGGGCAATAATCATACCCTTTCACTTATAATTTCATTACATAACAATCAGTACAATAATAGCTGGACATTGTTTAGATCACAATCCACACAGTTGACAACAGACTTCTTCAATTTTCAATCACAGCTCTCCTGCTCACTTCACTAGAATGCAAGGGATTGCATCACCATGCAACAGGTCAGCACGCTTGAGGTTGGTTCCGCTCTCTCTCCAAATGGCAAAAAAAAAAAATGAGAGACATCCAATTCTAAGAGGATAAGGGGGGAGATATACTGACAGTGGAACCATGCACCGGAATTGGATGGAACTTGCAATTCTAGAAGTCAACGAAGAAACTTGCCTGTCTCATCTCAACTTTTGTCGGTGAATGCTGCTTTTTCTACATCCAGCTGAAAGACTGACTTATTGGCAATAATCAAATGATCACTTCGCCATAGGCAGTTTCGCAATGAACTTACTGTATGTCTGTATGGACAGTAAAGCATTAGACACTCATTCAAACTCTTGTGGTTTGTCTACTGAGTGCTAAAACACACATTTAGCGAAGCATCGAGCAGCGTGACCAGCTACTGCCCAAAAAATACCAGTAGACAATC
Source organism: Bathynomus jamesi (assembly GCA_023014485.1). Taxonomy (NCBI): domain Eukaryota; kingdom Metazoa; phylum Arthropoda; class Malacostraca; order Isopoda; family Cirolanidae; genus Bathynomus; species Bathynomus jamesi. Next base: position 106,731 of record JAJOZX010000552.1, on the reverse strand, counting down.
TTTAACCAAAACTGTCCTGTGCCAAGTCCCTGCACATTTGGTTTCTCTTCTCTCTTCTCATCCAAAACTGTCCTGCGCCAAGTCCCTATGCATTTGATTTCTCTTCTTTCTCTCTCTTCATCTCTTCTCTCTCTCTCATCGGTGATCGATCACCTATCAGGTCAATTAAACTCAATGGATGGAACTCGGATCCAACTTAGTTGCCTCCAAATCGAGCCTCTCGAAATTTTGACAAAAATTTATCAAAGTTTATACTTCTACTGATTATCAGGTCATATTAATTTATCGAATTTTCTTAACAGTTCACTTCAAAACAATAACTATAATTTGCTCTGGCCAAATTCATGGAAAACTACAAATTTTATAGAATTCACAAAATTTACTCATGCCCTAGCTACCAATAAGGTCACTTATGGCAGTTACATCGGAGAAAAAAAATTCATGAAATGCAACAAAACAAAACTGTACAGTAGAAATATAAAAGCGCCCATACATAGTATCCGTTATTATAATTTAACAATTATTATTATTCAAACTACCTTCAGAAATCACATCAATACATTTAAATACAAAAGACAAAAATGAAACCCAGAAACTTCATGTCATCAATTCTCTGAAAATCGCAAACCCTCTTACACTTTGGGGGAAGCACACATAGATACCACAAAAATGTTACTTGCCATCTAAAAGGCTCCATCTCTGGTTAACACTACAGTTTCAACTGCATGAGTAACCCCAACTGAAGTTTAAAAAATAACAATTTTCCAAAACAATCATTAAATATAAAAAATTTAAATAGTAATACCAAAGTTACTTTAATACATTAAGTCCAACTTGAAACACTAAATTTCATAGGAGGAAAACTCGTAATTCACAAATTACATTTGAGACAACTCTCTCCTTCAACACAAAACCCGGTATGGTTTGTAAATCACAAGAATTCTAGGAATTTATCATTTCAAAGTAAAACTATAAATTTACATCGTTATTCCAAATAAGAACAGATATGATGAAGCCAAAAATACAATGTAACCTACTATATAAACAAAACAAAAATTACAACAAATCACTGCACAATGAAGTGTGTTCACTTTGTTTGTAAGCGAGCCTCTATAAAAATATTCCTAACTGAACAAACTGCATTTACAGCCAGACATAATTTTGTAATATTCTCTATGCAAACACGCAAATATTAAAAAAAATTCATTTAAAAAAAAAAAAAAAAAAAAAAAAATCCCCAACACAATAAAATCTAATTTCAAAATAAAAAAAAATTTAAACATACTAAGTATACAAAACATCACTCAGAATTCATCTTGAAAATGAAAGAAAGAAAAAAAAAATAAACAATAATCAGCCCACCTATAAAAATACAAAAATTATAAAAAAAATTAAAAAAAAAACCCAAAGTAATTTGATGTGTCAGCCTGTAAATCCATTATATACATCTAGTCGAAGAATAATCTTAAAAACTACCTACTAAATTCTGGAAAATTTTGTTACTCATTGAATCTATTAGAATGTTATACTATTTAATTTGTATTGTTATTATCATCACCACAATTATTACTAATTCCAAAATTGTAAACACAAAAAGACTAAACACAAAATAGGTAGGCTTCAAGTGGAAAGGAAAGAAAAAAAAGAATGAGTCACCAGACAGCAATTATCAATTTTGAAATTTCTCTCTCTGACCGAATGAAACGAAATCTAAAGAAAAAAATGGAGTGAGGAAGGAAACAAATGACTAATTTTTACTCTAATTTTTTACTCCACATTACAACGGTCTCAACAAGACGATTCAAGAGAAATTTTGAGTCAAAGTGGTTTGGAAATCTAGACTCAAACGAGAAGAGATAAAAAAAATTTTTTTGACCAAAAATTACGAAGATGCTCCTAGGATTTTGAAAGTGAGACGCCATTTTGAATTACATTTACAATGAATTGTTAAGGAATGGAAATTGAAATTTGCTTGCAAATGGGGTACACAAAGCATTTTACCATTTAAATTATCAAAACAATATTTTTTAATGCTATAATAAGGGTAACAACAATTTTGACTGAAATATAAGGCACGTGGGAAAGCCCCATAAGTAAATGTAATTAGGGCCGCCGCTTGCCACCAAAATGTGTAGTAATTAATCCTTTTTAACCTTTCATATGTTGCTCTTGGTACTATTTTGCTCTTTCTTTAGTCCATTTCTCTTCTATCATTAATCATTCTCTTTACACTCGCTTCACTCACTTTTGCTGTATTCAGTGTACTTTATAAATACAGTAGACATGACCAAGTGGAAAGCTGTTATAATTCAAACAATGCAAGGGAATTGGGGGTGTTAATTATACGCTTATTAACATTTTACTAACTTTTATTTATGCCAAAATGCTTTAGATAGATAAACAGGGTAATGCAAGGGGGAAATTAACGTTAACATTCTAAGTTGGAGAGCGACACTAAATACTATTCTAAATTTACAATTTCATCTTAACACACAAATACACCAAGTTACTAAGCCCAAGGCCACCCGATGACTGCCGGGCATTCCTACCCAGCCTTTAGCCTGTGTTCAGGTGTTGCCAACTCGTATTTCTATATTTTTTATAAACAAACCATTATTTATCATAATTACATTTATTAAATATTATCTTTATTAATTTCTTATAACCAAAATATTCTAATTTTTAATTAGACATTACTACAGCATGACAAGAAAACCAAATTTATTATTTCGTATTCAACATTTTCCATTGCTGACCCATGAAAATTATATCAAGAGAGAGTCAACGAACTTTGAAGAATCAGCAGATTCCTAATGATTTATACTGGTGACACTCTGAGCTGCTTATGTTACAGCGATGCTTTAAGCAAGGAAGATGTTCTTTATCTTCCTATAAGTTCTGAGTGAAATCCTCTCAATATAAAACCTAATAACTATAAAAAGGATAGGCCTATTCCTTCATGTATTTAAGTGTAGTGAATGCCTATAGCAAATAAACCGAGAGAGATTGTCGCGCCCTACAAACAAAAGTGAGGCCCAACAAAATAATAAGGTGAGGTAATTTCTTTGTTTACCATTAGGCAGCGCAAATACTCTCTAACGAAAAAATGTAGGGTTTTGTCATTAATTCTCCACTGTAATCTGCTGGAAATTTCCAACAGATGAGAGGTAACAGGCAATCAACCCATAGCCCTATATAGTTTTTTCCTAACACCTAACCTCTTAGAAGCTGTTTTGGAAAGATCATGAGAGAAGGAAATGCCAAGAATGTTAAGAGAAGAGGAAGGATTGAGTTGTGTAGTGTTGAAATGGGATAGTCATGTGGAAGATTGTGATGAGTAGACAGATGGAGGAGCTAAGTTTTTGAGGCATTGAAAGCTGCCAAATTTTTCTGCCCCAATCAGAGGTCAGGTGTTCCATAGCCATCCTATGTGAATCGAGGAGTGACTGTTGAGAGGGATGCTTTGGGAAGCAAGTGAAGAAGTGAATAGGAGAGGAAGTGCAAATTAAAAGGTCATTAATAAATAAAAGGAAAAAGAGTGGGGGACAGGACAGAACCCCTGGGGAACACCACTGTTGATAGTTTAGGAGAAGAACAGTGGCCATCTGCAACTGCAGCTATAGATCAGCCAGAAAGGAAATTGGAGATGAGGGCACAAATAAAAGGATAGAAACTGAAGGAAGACAGTTTGGAAATTTAAAGATTTGTGCCAGACTATCAAAAGCTTTCAATATGTCTTGTGCAATAGCAAAAGTTTCATTGAAATACTGAAAGGAGGACCAAGAGTCATAGAGATACACAAGAAGGTTGCCAGTAGAGCATCCCTTCCAGAACCCATACTGACAATTTGAAAGAAGGTTGTGAGAAGAGAGGTGTTTAAGAATCTTCCTATTAAGGATAGATTCAAAAAAATTTGAAAGGCAAGAAATCAAAGCAATTGGATGATAGTTGGAGGGTTGAGAGCAGTCACCCTTCTTTGGGACAGGCTGAATGAAAGCGAACTTCCAGCAGGAAGGAAAAGTACCAGTTGAGAGACAAAGATGAAAGAGTTTGCCTGGGCAGGGTGTCAGCACAGAAGCACAGTTCTTAAGAACAACAGGAGGAACACCATCAGGACCATACACCTTCCATGAGTTGAGCCCAGATAGGGCAGAAAGAACATCTTTGGAAGTGATTCTAATTTTAGACATAATAAAGTCAGAGGGAGGAGGAGATGGAGGAACACCACCAGAATCATCCATGGTTAAGTTGGAAGTGAAAGTTTGAGCAAAGAGTTCAGCTTTGTCAGAAGAGCAGCTGGCAACTGAGCCATTGGAATGGAAAAAAAGGAGTGAAAAAGAAAGCTGTTGAAGAGGCTCCTAGCTAGTCACCAGAAAGAGTAAGAAGAATTAGAATTGGATAGGTTTTCACATATTTGTTGGATGAATGCATCTTTGGTGAGTTGAAGAACAGATTTTGCATGATTTCAGGCAGAAATATAAGCTGAATAAGAGTCAGGAGTTGGATAACAATGTTACCTTCTGAGAGGCTTCTCTCTGTTGTGGATAGCATTAGAACAAGTAAAGTTAAACCAAGGTTTTTTTGCATTAGTAGTAGGAATGGAATATTGAATACATAGTTCATAGCAACCTGGAAAGTCAAGAAATTGAAAAATGGTCAGGGGAAATCAAAGTTTGTTGTAAAATTTTAGGGAAAACAGAAAAAAATTGGATGGTGGTCAAGGAATTAACTTGACTGTAAAGAATGATATGCTACAGCAGACTGTTTAAATAATTTTCTTCACCAAAGATTCTGCAGTAGTAAGTTTTATGATAGAAGTCTGTGGAATCATCAACAACAGCGTGTAAAGAAATGGCACTTAATAATAAAAGAACAAGGTGTGTGTGTGTGTGTGTGTGTGTGTATATATGGACATCTGTAAGGGATGGAGGAAGGGGACATTTAAAATAAACAAAAAATGAAACTTAGCCTGGGAAATGTTTGCAAAATTGTCACAAAATGTCAGGGAAAGTCAGGGAAATCACTTGGCAAGATTCACCATGAACCCTGGAATGTATGCCTTCATGCCCAAGAGAATCACCTCCATGATGCACTCAGCACACTCAGAAGGGTCCCAGCCATGGAAGCAGTAATCATTCCATGGGAAATCACAGTTCTCCCTAAGGGCCTCCCAGTCAACAGTATCAAAGTGCCAAAGGCCAGATTGGAGCGATACAACAGGAAACAGATATAAGATTGTGGTTGGAGGAGCCCAACAGAGAAAAGAGTTCCATAGAGTAAGAAGAAGGATGAGAGTTAAGAAATAAATCCAGAATGTTGGGCCTATCTCCAAGGCAATTGGGGATAAAAGTAGGGTGTTGTACAGTGTACAATCTGCTCTAGGACATTTAGGATAGAAAAGTTGTAAGCTAGTTCACCAGGGATGTTAGTGAAATGGGAGGAATGCCAAAGGTGGTGGTGAACATTGAAATGTCCTAAAATGGAGATTTCAGCAAAGGGAGAGCAGGATAGAATGTATTCCACTTTGGAAGTGAGGTAGTCAAAGAATTTTGGATAGTCAGTAGAATTAGGGGAAAGGTAAACAGTGCAGATGTATTTAGTTTGAGATTGGCATGTAAACCATAGCCAAAGGGTAAAGAATTCAAAAGATTCTAGTTTGGGAATATGAGAACAAGATAGGTCATTGCATACATATATGCAACATCCACCTTTGGAGTGAAGTTAAGTATAGAGAAAGTAAGAGGGTACAGAAAAAGGGTTGCTCTCAGTCATCCCAGACACTTGAGTTTCGGTGAGGAAAAGAGGTTTAGAGGAGGTGGTGGTGTTCAACAGATTGAAAATTTAAGAAATGGCCATGAATGTTGCAGAAATTAATAAAAAGTGAATCAGGCAGAGGCCCAGAACATTTTGAATGGGCAGTAGCAGATCCATCCCCACTACCTGGGTCTGCATTCCCAGTATCAGCAGCAGGGAACCCAAAAGTGTCAACATTTATGGTTCCCTCCCCAGGAGACTCAGAGGCTCTTGAAGTTTTTTTTTTTTTTTTTTTTTTTTGAAAAGATTATGTAGTGTGTAAGATGCATGTACAGGTAAACCTTGTTTTACGCCACTTTAAATTACGTTGCTTCACTTTTATGCCGCTTAAAGTAAAAGCTTAACCCTTTACTGCCCAAATATTTTGTAGGTTAAGTTATGAATGCGTGTATTTGAAAGGTTACAAATTTGTCCTTTTGGGCAGTAAAGGGTTAAATGTAAAATTAAAAATGGTAAAATGCCGTAAACTATGCAAAAATATGATTATGTAACTGTGCGTGACTACTGGAAGTCATATGACATTTTAAAAGGCATTTCCAACATAGCCACAGCTTGGAATGAAATTTCAAAATCATGTCTAAATGGTGTCTGGCGTAAGCTGTGGCCTGATTGCATTGCTGATTTTGACAGTGTTGAAACTGTGACAAAAGATGTCACTAAGATAGCGAATGAAGTAGGTCTAGATGATGTGGAAGATGATGATGATGAACTGCTCAATTCTGCAGTTCCTCAGCAAAAAAAAAAGAGGATCTCCCTCCGAGATCTTCTTCCTCTCAATAAATCATCTCTATCTCGCCATGCCACTGTCAAACAAGATCAAATAATTTTGTTTTTAATTGCTCTAATTACCAAAGTAGGTAGGTAGTAATTTGTCTTTAATTAAATTATTTTATTAATATTAAGCATTCTTTTACTAGTTTTAAGCATATAACCCATTAATAATTTTCATTTTATGGAAAATATGGGATCACTTTTGGAGAATCCTGGAACCTATCCTATTTATTTAGGTAGAAGCCCATTATTCTTTAGCTTCAATTTACACCGCTTCACTTTTCAACGGCAATCTGCTGGAACCTAACCCTGGCGTAAATCGAGGCATATCTGTATATGTTGTGAGAAATAGGGCATTTTACAGGAAACATTTCCAGGTATAGTGTTAAAGCCCAGTCCAGTAATTAGCCCTAATAGGCTTTATACTGAATTCAAAAGACATGCTCATGGCCCCATTACTAAAGCCAAAAGGTATGTGTTCAAAATGTAGCACTATCTAGAACTTAAGTGCAACTTCTAGGCAGACAATCCAGTTTTGCACATGTGACCTCATTATTACTTGTACTGTAAGTGAGACTCTTTTTCTTGAAGCTTAGGCTTATAAATCTTTAAGCTAATGCTCATGAAATATTTTCCAGGAAATAATTTAAGTGCCTGTGTATATAATTAAGTTCAGATAAATTAAGAAATAAATATGCAAGTAAAAATCCAGTAGACCAAACACTGAAAATCTAAAACATTTATACCCTCCAAAGTATGGGATTTAGTTAATTATGAATCAAGTATTTTGTACATAATTCATCTTTTTATTCATTATCATTACTATTCAACATCATTATCACTTTATATTCAAGACTAAAGAGAGTTGTTATCTAGAATCATGCCATAATAATTTTAGTTAGCAATAAAAGTTCAAGTCCAGAAGGTGAAGATTAAATTTGTTCAGTTGATTAAAGTTATAAATAAACCTGAAAAACAAGCTTTTAGTTTGATTTTGCAAATTATTAAATCATATACAGAATATGATGGGGAGATCAAAGTAAACCAAAAGAAATATATTTCATTTAGTAAAAGTTAAAGGCCCCCCCATGACAGCTGGTCCTGTATTAAAAAGGGCATAGCAACCCATTAGGACCCAATATCAGCAACACAAAAAATCTCCAGGTAAAAGTAAATTTCTAGATTCTTGTCTTTAATTGTTTATTTCTTGAGATGCAAATGAGTTACACTCTATAAAAGCTTACAATTAACATTTGTTCATCACAAGGAATAAGGCAAGACCAAAAGTCATACACAGGAATAGGTTTTACTATAATTTGCATCTGTTCCAAGTCAAGAGAAAATTCTAGAATCACATTCCAGTAGCACAGGCTTCTTATTCTGTTCATTTCTGTCTATCCTTAAGTCCATTTTTACTACTCTACCTGAGCACTGCTTCTTGCACCCAGTTCCTGCCATTCCATTGTATACTGCTTGCTATTGGTGTTCATAAATCCTCATGGAGGTCCTGCACATTCTACTCGTCCTACATAAAGTTTTTTGCATGGGGTTCCTTCTTGCTTTATGTTCAGTGCACTGTTTGGAGAGAATATTGAGCACACCCCTGTTTCCTGCCTTTCAGTTTGCAAGATCTTCATTTGCTTTTTAGCCTACCAGCCTACCATTTTCTCCACTCCTATCCAGGGCTGTTTCCTGGCCTAAGCAGACTAAGTGGCTGCTCAGGGCCTCGCTGCTACTTGGGGGCCCCTAGACAGGCTCCCAGGTCATAGCTCAGTGGGCAAGAATAGGAATATAGCTGGTTATTATTAATATTATTGTTATTATTATTATCCTTATTATTATTGTCATATTGATTAAAGTTTTTGTATGAGACAAATGTGATAAAACAGAGACAAACGAAACATTTTGGTCGTTATGTGTAAATAACTATTGAGAGATCTTATTTCTATATTATTTAACCTTATTATTACTATATGTTTATACTTTCCTAAATGCTTAATTTTTCTAGTATTATAAAATATTTCACTAATTTACTAATTATTAAGAGATTTTGTAACACTTTAAAACCTAGGATTATTTTCATTATGTTTTCAAGTTTATTAATTCTTTTCTCATCTTTTTCAGATAATGTGAATTTTGTTGGTTAAAACCTAAATGGTCTGATTATTTGAATGTATTTGATTAATGTTACAATTATAACAATTATTATTATTATTATTATTTAGCAGATCTTGCGGTGCATGCTGTACAACTGCGACGCACAACTGCAAGCCAAGCGACCCAGTTCGAGGCGGCCAAGGTTGTCCTGGAGCAGGTGCGGCCATTTTATGCCAAGGCCAACATCACAATGGTGAGTGATCGGCGCACATGCAACAAGATGGTGGCGCTTGTCGATGACAACAACAAGCTGTGGCGCATTCCGCAGGCCAGGTGCTCCAGTGAAGCTACAGCTCGACAGGCTGATGCTATGGAGCGCAGGCTGGATGCCACATTTCCGCTGTGGTTTCCAAATGCCGAGGAGCTGATCCACGATCCATAGGATGTCGCTTTCCTGGCCAGCATGAAGGGTGACAGACTGGCCACATTTGGCGCGTTTGATGCCAAGCTGCAAGCCAAGGTGAAGCGGCGACAGGAGCATGAAGCTGCAGCAACAACCCGGCAGGCACGCGCTACCAAGGAGCAGCAGGAGATGACCGCGACATCCAGCATGGCCGTGTTGGAGAGTGAAAGTGATGAGGATAGTGATGCACCGGTTGAGACCACACCACACACCCACAAGCGCAAGAAGACTGGTACCACAGCCTTCATTCCACCCGACATCCTCAGGCGGCTGAGTCTCGTGTCACTGGCTACGCGATTGAAGATCACGCTGATGCAGCAGGCTGCCTTCACGCATGGCCTGATCGCGGAGTCAGGTGACAATTGGTCAAAGGTCTCCACATCCTACGCGATGGCGGACTGATCGCGCCGCCAAGTACTGAGGCTATCAGCGAGGAACACCACGAGCAGTGGACACCGCCCCCATGTGCACCCTGCACTGGGACAGCAAGTTGACATCAACGCTCAGCAATGTGCGGCAGTTGGAGGAGCGTCTGACGGTGGTGGTCGGAGATACGGCGCGGCTCAAGCTGCTCAGTGTGCCAGCATACACAAAGGGGACTGATGAAGCATGCAGAACGATCATCACCCGGCTGTCATGCAAGCTGCTGCAGGAGTGGCGCTGCGCCGACTAGGTTGTCAACATGGCATTTGACACCACCGCATGAAACACTGGCCATCTCATGGCAGCCTGCATTGCCATCCAGCTCTCACTGGGTCGACCACTGCTCTGGTCCGGGTGCCGGCACCACATCAGCGAGGTACTCCTCAGCCAAATTTTCACCAACTTCAAAGTAGAGACGTCGCACTCGCCAGAGGTTGACTTGTTCATGTGTCTGCGGGATAACTGGAACCTGGTGCCACATGACGACAGCAGCCCACTGTCCCACTACATTCCTGGCAATGCCGAACCACCATTCCTGGGGAAGTTGCGTGCTGAACTCCGCATGCGCTGCGGGAGTGCTCGACTACAAGCGAGGCGACTACCACGAGCTCGTGCAGCTGTGTCTTGTGTATCTGGGTGCACCCGGTTCAGCACAGACTCCAGTGACCTTCCAACGGCCGGGAGCACTGCACAAAGCACAATGGATGGCCAAGCTGCTCTACACACACAAGCTGGCCTTGATGGAGCAGCACATCACGTTTCTTCCCCAGGGCACAATCACCACGCGGCAGCAGGTGATGAAGATTTGGGCATTTGCCAAATTCATCACGCACATCTACGCAATGTGGTGGCTGACCTGCGACACAGCTATAGATGCTGCCTGGAATGACCTCACTCTCTACCACCACCTGTACGTTAGGGCGGATCGAAAATGAGGTTTTTAAACTTTTTTTCGAAATTCAAATATGGCTAGTGCGGAAAATATGTGGGTGCTATAGATAATGACTGTGCATAAATATTAGTCCTGCGAAATTATATCTTCAGGTGCCACAAAGCCGTCGAAAAAAGTGAAATATAATGATTTTCTTATATCTGCATTAGTACAATAACTGAAACTTACTTGTTATTTTTATATTAAGTGTTCCAATTACCAAAATAGTTACGGAATTACGCAGCTCTTAGTTTATTTAGATCAATGTTCTTTTGATTAATGATCTAAATAATCCAGAACTCACCACGAGGAGGTGGCTGCGTGTCGAGCTCCACCCATGCCCTCCCAACCACCCATCCTTGCGCATGTTTTTTTCTATTAACCTTTTATTTAAACTTTATATTCAGCTTTACTTTCGAATGATGGCATTTTTTACGTGACTGAAGTGTTGATCTTATGAAGCCATCTCGCGCGTTCAATCCAAATACTTTTGATGATGCTTCAGTCACTAATTTTACCATTCTTTCTACTACTTGTGTATGACAAGGGAATTTCTCGAATGGAGGGGTACTCTTGTTTTCTATGAATTCTTCAATCTCATTTTCTGTCAGGTGTCTTGTCACAGGTGGTTCAGTGACAATGCATTTTTGCCAATTAATTAAATCAGTATAATCAGTAGCTTCAAATGAATAACAGGTACTGTGAAATGCCTCACAACTTTTTCCTTGTTTGTTTGCCTTGCTTTCTTTATTCGCCTCCACGCTAATTCTCTTATGGCGCTGCGGTCATCATGAATCATTGATGCTAGAATATTTTCTGGATTTGCAAAAATGCATTTCTTTGTATGACAGGGTTTACAATATCCTTTACTTCGTCATTCAGTGTTCTTGTTAGTTCAATAGTTTTGAAAACATGTTTTGAGCCATTGACGAAGCAAACGATTTGCTGTAGTCAGCCATCGTGAATGTGCCATTTTGCCTGGACTACGATGAGCAAGATCTGGAGAGCAATATCCCTTTGTTATGGCCTGATGAATATCAATTAGATATTTTTGGTCGGTGCTAAGATCTTCACAGTCTACAGTTGGTTCCTCAGCATCAATCCTTTCAAACTCGACAATAGGAAGACTCTCACAGTTCTCTAATTCCCTGCCAATAGGACCGGTGAATCCGCGGGGGCCAGATGTTTTTCCATCCAGCTTTGCAACTAAGTGGCGTAATGGCAATTCATGGCATGGAGCTGGCACACTAAATGTTGAACTGGCTTCTTCAGCTTCAATTCTATAAGCCTTATAACGCCTCCCTTTTCTCCAGTGTTGACTGCTGCACCATCGCATCCAATGGCAACAAGGTTTTCCAGGTTCATGTTATTATTTCCAATATACTCAAACATTCCTTTACATATTTCTTCAGCTGATCCAGAATTCACAGAATAATGGCCCAAATAATCTGAACCAGGTTCTCTCACTAAAGTGATATGTTCTTCTGTTACCTTCTTCTGATATACTTTGGACTCTTTTTTTTCTTGGAAGAGTGTAGAATCTTTTCGACCATCAAAATAGATTCCTCTGATTGGGACCTGATTTTGAGCTTTCATAATTTCTGATCTCTTCTTTTGTCTTTCTCTTCTAATTTTACTCCTATCCACTACTTCAGATGTATTGTCAATATAAACTTCTCCAATATCTTGCAATACTGCACTAACAATGAATGCTGCAGCTCGATCTGAAACTGCAGTCCTGTCACAAGCAGTAGCCACTGAAGGTAGATTTGTAGTTTTCCTTTTCTTGAATAATTGTTCTTCAGGTTGTTCGAGCTTTCTCTTCGAGCTAACTGGCTCTGGAAATGTATCGTCTGATATTTCGCCAGATTCACTTTCACTATTTGATGTCGATGATGATAATTCAACATTTGTATCCTGCAATTTCTCCTGTGAAGATTCTTTGGTGAGCCTCACAGCTTCTTTTTGCTTTCTTAGCAACGTAGATGCTTTTTTCTTTGAGAGTGTAATATCTACTCTATCAATAAACAGTTTTCTTTCACTCCTTTGATCTAAGAGGAACGTCACTTCTTCCTTTGGAACCGTTTTTTCTTTGGGACAAGAACATTGTGTTAGTACTTTGCACTTGCACGCTGCAATGTCAAAAAGTTTCGTGTGTGCTTCTTTTTTGAACATATCAATCTTTGCTTTGTAAGCTTCAGAATTTTTTCTGCTTTGGTATGGCTTCATAATGACACGATACTTTTCGTGGTAGCTTCTGAACATTGTTTCAATTCGCCTGTCTGACAGAATTGGGATGGAAGCACTTTCCCAAATTGTTTTCAATTTATCAACAACTTGTTCTAATATTTGAGATATTGAAGGATCTTTATTAGTATTCTGTTTCAAATCGTTTCTTACAAACAAGTAATATTTAAAAACTCCTTCGTATGTAGGAAGATTCCTGTGCCACAAATCTTCCCCCATACCAAACATGGGGCACTCAGTTGAGGCCCTGGTTGATTTTGCACAAACTCGAGACATTTTGAAAGTATACAAATCTGAAAAAGAAAGAGCTAATATCAATTATACGTTAATTTCAGTTAATAGTACATGGCAAACTTAGGGCAACACAATACAGAAATGCAAAATATATAAGAAATATAGTTTAGACTATCTGAGTAACGCCAACAACAGAACACCCACCTGCTACGAGAGCGACAGCTACACTGAACCGAGGTACTCACGTGACAGCTGAGTGAGCTGACTATAGAAAACTGTTTTTAGAGAATAGAAACTTTTTTTAAAGGTTGACTGAGCTATTTTTATACAAGTGTGAATAAATTCTTGTCTATTGTGCATCGTGGACTCTTCTGTAATTATTGGTTAAAATCTGCTTTTTTCAATTTTTTTCAATATTGAAGGTCATTGTGGCACCTGAAGATATTAATGTTATGATTCTAAATTTATACCAGCTTATTTCCTCACTACTCCACACATTTTCCACACTAGCCAATTTGAAAATTCGAAAAACGAGTTTTTCACTCCGCCCTACTGTACGTGTACAAGTCCGTTGACGCGGGCATCGCAGCGTCAGCAATCAAGGCACTGGAGCGGCACCTCTGGTACCTGACAGGCGAGTGGCGCGCACTTGCGGATGCCATCTTGGAGCACAAGCCAGCTGATCTCCCCATGCGAGCCCCACAGCTGCGCTTTGGCACTGGCTTCGGCAAGCCGAAGTTTCCAGCCCTCTCACCGACCACCAGATTGGCCGACCTCACCAACACAGACTGCTGGTTCGGCATGCACCAGCTGCATGTCAATCCAGCATTTCTCTCGCTCGATGTAGAGGATTGGGCTACCAGTGCAGCATTCCAGGCGGGTGTGGCGAACATACGTGCCATCAATGTCATCAATGACTGCACTGAGCGCAGTGTGAAACTTACATCAGACTTCGTGGCAGCACCTGTAGAATGTGCTGCAGGCAGTTGAGCATGACCGCTCTCAGCAGCCAAATCTTCACTGCTGCAAGTGCAAGCTGGACACAGACCAGGACTAGGACTCTATGAGGCTCGAGAATAATAAAAAAATATTCTCAAAAACAATTTCAATGCTGTTCTAAAAAATGTTCTTAAATACAATTTCCTGTGTTTTTATTCTAAAAAATGTTGTTCTCAAAAATAATTTCAATGATGTTTTCAAAAATGTTGTTCTTAAATAGTTTCTTGAAATTCTTTTTTTTTTTTCCTCAAAAATGTATGTCATCCTTGTCAAGTTGTCAAGGAATAGGAGTTCTGAAAACACCCAAAAATGCAAATTTTTAAAATTTCACCTACCTTGTTGCACCTCTAAATCTCAATGAATTTTCCCAAAACTTTGCACAAGTAATTTCTATGTGCATTCGAACGAAATGCAACCCCAGACAGTTTGATCTGTTGACATTAAAATTTTGCATTGCATTTTGATGCACCCTACTGTGCTACATGCCTCTCATTTCTCAGGGTCGCATACTGGCAAGAATATATCTGAAAAGTTTCACTCTATGTGGGATACTTGGGATCTTGATGCAAATAAAAGGAATTTATTGGTGAGGGATGGAGCTAGTAATATGGCTCTTGGTAGTGACCTGGCTGAAATACCTTCAATACACTGCAGCATTCATTTACTCCAACTGGTTATTAGTGACTTAATTATGGTTTAGAGGAGTGTAATTGATATCCTTGCAAAAAGTTGCCACCTTGCAACTCACTTTAATCATTCTCCTTTGGCCTTAACAACTTCAAACACACTCAAGTGCTGCAAAATCTTGAGCCTCTCCTATTGGTTCAAGATGTCCCAACACATTGGAACGGTGCATATTTGATGCTAGAAAGATTATAAATTAAAAATTCCAGTGCAACTGTATTTGGCTGATCGTAGTGAATTACCTACCATCACATCCTTCAAGTGGACACTGATATGAAACCTCCTTAAAATATTAAAACCATTCTTCCAACTAACTCAGGAAATGAGTTTGGAAAAAATCAATTTTGTCTTCTGTAATCCCAAGCATTTGTATTTTACAAAGATTTGCCATGATGACCAAGGTGTTCAAATGACAAAGAGAGAACTCCTGACTTCTCTTCGAGTGCATTTCTTGTCGGAGAGTAATGATGGGAAGTCTTTGAACATAATGAAAAACAGGGCTCATGTGACTGTGACTGCAATAGATCCATGGTATAAGTTATCTTTCTTTCAACAAGATCAAAAAGAGCAGGCTAAATCCTGGCTGATTGAAGAAGTCATAGGTATTGAAAATGACGAAGGTGGTAATGATTCTAATGAAAATGAAAGTGGAAGCGAAAGAAGCTCAAAGAGCAATGTCTGTTATGATAGTGATAGTTAAGAGAGAGTGAGGCAACATTGCGGCAAAGAGAGAGTAACAGGCAGGGAATTGATGAAATGAAAAGCCTTTGATTCCATTCAGTCAAGTATGGCTGTGTGGGTTGAACCACTCCACACATGAGAAGCATACTCCATACAGCAGCGAACAAGACCCCTGTACAGAGACAGCAACTGAGTCAGGGTGAAGAAACTGTAGAGGCAGTACAGCACACCTAACCTCTTAGAAGCTGTTTTAGAAAGAGAGTATATGTGATCTTTCCAGGAAAGATCATGAGAAAAGGAAATGCCAAGAATATTAAGAAAAGGAGAATTGATTTGTGTGTTGATGATGGTAAGGGGATAGTCATGTGGAAGATTGTGACAAGTAGACAGATGGAGAACTGAGTTTTTGGGGCATTGAAGGCCACAAGGTTTTCTCTGCCCCAATCAGATATAGCAGAAAGATTAGAGGTCAGGTGTACCATAGCTGCCTCATGCAAATCATGAAGTGACTGCTGTGAGGGATGCTTTGGGAAGCGGTTGGAGAAGTGAAGAGTAGAATCATCAGCATAGAAGTGAATTGGACAGGATGTGCAAATTAAAAGAGCATTAATAAATAAAAGGAAAAGAGTGGTTGACAGGACAGAACCCTGAGGAACACCACTGTTAATAACTTTAGGAGAAGAACAGTGGCCATCTACAACTGCAGCTATAGATTGGCCAGAAAGGAAATTAGAGATGAAGGCACAGGTAGAAGGGTAGAAACCAAAGGAGGGCAGTTTCAAAATTAAAGATTTGTGCCAGACTCTATCAAAAGCTTTTGATATGTCTAGCGCAAGAGCAAAAATTTCAACAAAATCCCTAAAGGAGGATGACCAAGAGTCAGAGAGATATGAAAGAAGATTGCCAGTAGAACATCCCTTGTGGAATCCATTCTGATGATCTGAAAGAAGATTGTGAAAAGAAAGGTGTTTAAGAATCTTCTTATTAATGATAGATTCAAAAACTTTGGAAAGGCAAGAAATCAAAGCAATTGGATGATAATTGGAAGGTTGAGAGCAGTCACCCTTCTCTGGGACAGGCTGAATGAAAGCGAACTTCCAGCATGAAGGAAAAGTACCAGATGAAAGACAAAGATGAAAGCATTTGCCTAAGCAAGGTGTCAGCACAGAAGCACAGTTCTTAAGAACAACAGGAGGAACACCATCAGGACCATGCGCCTTCCTAGAGTTGAGCACAAATAGGGCAGAAAAAACATCTTTAGAAGAGATTCTAATTTCAGACATAATAAAGTCAGAGGTGGGAGGAGATGGAGGAACAGCACCAGAATCATCCAGGGTTGATTGAATTGGAGGCAAAAGTTTGAGTGAAGAGTTCAACTTTGTCAGGAGAAGAGACAGCAACTGTGCTGGCAGAATGGAAGAGAGAAGGGAAAGAGGAGGAAGTAAAGTTGTTGAAGAGGTTCTTAGCAAGATGCCAGAGTGAGAATAATTAGAATTGGATAGATTTTCACATTTTTGTTGGATGAAAGAAGTTTTGGCAAGTTGAAGAACAGATTTTGCACGATTCTGAGCAGAAATATAAGTTGAGTGAGAGTCAGGAGTTGGATGGCAATGGTACCTTCTGAAAACCTCCTCTCTGTTGTGGATAGCATTAGAACAAGTAAAGTTAAACCAAGGTTTTTTTGCATTGTTAGTAGGAATAGAATATGAATGTACACCTCTATGCCCATGAGAATCACCTCTGTGATGTGCTCTGTACACTCAGAAGGGCTCTGGCTATGGAAGCAGTAATCATTCCATGGGAAATCACAGAAGTGTGCCTAAGGGCTTCCCAATCATCTTCAGTGATAGTAGTAATAATTTTTACAATGGGGGGCTGTGCCCCCCCTTATGTACGCCACTCTATACAGGTATAACTGTATAATATTCAATCTGAAATCTGCATATATTTTTGGTGAAAATACCACACATCATGGCTTTTTTTTTTTTTTTTTTTTTAAATAACCATGGTTTGTTTCCACCCTGGTGTTAGCTCAAAATTGATGATTGATTTGGAATCAAAATGAATTGCATCTTGAAAGGCTTCAGTTGTATTTTATTACCAATTTATGGGCAAAGAATTAAATTTGCACAAATTAATTGTATGTATAAAGACATATAATAGCCAAGATAATAGAATCATAATTATTATGGACTACATTTACATATGTACAATACACCAACACCTTGGAATATATTTCCTGTATTGCTGCACATATTTCAGTTATTATACTTGGATCATATACATGATAATGATATGTATAAATAACATTTATGACATTTGATTGTAGAATTATAAAAATAAAAAGCATTCAGACACAGTAAAGTTTTAAGGGGACAAAACAAAAGTTATTGATTTTTTAAACTTTCTTTTTCAAATATCTTTAATGATAGTAGTAGTAATTTTTACAATGTGCGGGGGTGGCAAGGGTGCCCCCCATATATATGCCACTGTATACAAGTATAACCATATAATATTAAATCTGAAATCTGCGTACATTTTTGGTGAAAATACCATACACTATACAGGCATCCCCCGTTTAATGACCGGGTTCCATTCCGATGACCAGGTCGGTAAACGAAAGCCTTGTTTTACGGCTCTTGGTATTCCACTAAGTTTTCCACATCTTCCACTTCTACTTCTAAATTGAGGGTATTGGCGAGTAACACTATTTTTCTATCAATTTCATCAACATTTTCAAACTTATCAAAGCCTTCGAAATTACCCACAGATCGTTTTAGGCACTTCTTCCAAATGCCTTTCATACACTTCGCAGTAACATCCTCCCAAGCAGTTGCAATGTTTTTTATACAATGCAAAACATTGTATGATTTCCAAAAATCGGTACGATCAGTCGCGGTCATATCTGCGGTTGGTCGATAAACGAGTAGGTCATTAACCGGGGGATGGCTGTAGTTATTAGTTAATGTTATAACTTATAGTTAATGATTATATAATTAAAATAAGTGAATTCTTCCTCTAATCTTACTCGTTATGGCAGCTCCAGCAGTCAGCAGTTGTTGCCACCCATTCAGTTTGAGCCAGTTCTTTCTTCAAGAGAAATTCACATTTTGCATATTTCATTGCAATAGCATTGCTCACACTTTTTCTTGCCATCACTGTCATGGAAGGCTGCGATGTTTTTACCAGTTTTTTAAAGAATTACTCTCAACAATTCTAAATGCTAACATTTCTTTGACAATCAGATTTACAAGAAGCTCATTAACTGTACTCTGCTTAACTTTGTTACCACATGCTTCCAGGGATTGTGTTAGTGTTAACCGAGTCTGTGAAGTTGATCTGGACATGTGCTTTTTATTAGATGAAGACTCATTACAGTCAAGCAAAGGCTGCTGTTCTTGTTTGGAGGCCTGATTCTTTTGTTCCACTTTTTACACATGATCAAAGTTGTTCTTTCTGGTTGGATGTTTTGATCGAATGTGTTTTCATAAATTGGAAAGAGATCACTTATTTGAATTGTAATATTTGGTTTGTGGAATACATAATTCACATCTAAACTTTACATTATTATGAAAAACTATATAGAGCTATGGGTTGATTGCCTGTTACCCTCATCCATTGGAAATGTCCAGCAGACTTCAGTGGAGAGTGAACGACAAAAGCCCTATATTTTTTCGTTAGAGAGTTATGAATATGTAGGTCTTTAAAGGACCTCTTTATATTTATTTGTTTATGGTAATTTTAGCGTCGGGATTTTAGATGCCTATATTAGAATGAAAATAAATTGCCTCACCTTATTTTTGATGGGTCTTAGTTTGCTTCGATGCAGGGCGTTACGATCTTTTTTCGGTGTAGGGCCACCACGATGGAGTTACGCAATGAATTAACTTCTTGTAATAAATATGGGCTGTCACAATATAAACACTTTAGGGGATAGGCCTATCCTTATTTTATGTATTAATTTTATTATAAGGAATTCACTCAGAACTTTAGGGAAGACAAAAACACATCCTCCCTGTTTAAAGCATTTGCTGTAACATAAACAGCCCTGAGAGGCGTTCCTTTAATATATCTTCATATTTCAGTATAAATTGCTGATTTGGCAAAGGTTGTTGACTCTCTCTCTTGTATTTTACATGAGTTAGCATATGGAAAATTTTGTTCACGTGAAATAAATGTTTTCTCGTGGTTATGCAGACCCGACACCTACATACGGTTTCTATGTATGTATGGCAATCATTTCATTCCCATTAGGCTATGTCGCCAATCCCGAGCCAATTTTGTATAGATATTTAATTCAATTAATAATTTATATTTAATTATGAAATAAAGTACCACATATGATACCATGTTATAGTTTTTCCATATTATCATCAGAAATAGTCTCAACAAATTTGAAATATTCACCAATCTAAGGCCAAGGATTTCCATCACCAGTTTGGTTTGTATCAGGAGTTTCATGGGTCACACTCATGCTGTCATCATCTTGAACATCTTCCATTATTAACAATTGTTAGGCACAGCTATACAGAGACAAATTGGAGCTAATCTCATATGCGTCACAAGTGTACACAATGCAACCACTCGGTAGAGACTGATCATAGTGATCAGTCATCAGCAACAGCAAGTAAAAGTGAGAAAACATGGCAAGGGAAGGGCTGGGTAGGGTTGCCAGGTCTGTCCTTTTTAAGGACAGTCTGTCCACATGTTTAATCACTCAGTATCATAAGTGTTGTGTTCAAACATGTTTGCACATGTTTATTGTGAAGTCATTTTCATTCATATACATTTCCAAGTTGAGCACATAAGAAAGTAATGAGTAACAAATAATGACTGAAAATGGAATGAAAAGTAATGGGGGTTACCAATTTCATTACAATATAAATAAAATAACACCATTAGCATTACCATTACAAAATAAGTAACAGCATTATGTAATGCCATTATTCCCAACACTGTTGACAGATAAATAGTATGAGTTAGTTGAGTCTGCAGCAGCTGCTTCTCATCAAATTAGAGAAGCATTCTTGTTTCTCATGTGTTAGAATTACACATTCGTGCTCATCTTTCAGTCAGTCTTGTGCAGTGCTAGCCACCAATTGATTTAAGTGCATTTATTCATTCATTTTGTTTTGGTATATGTTTGGTGAAAATGTGGTGTTTTTGTGATATAAAAGCGAAAATGTCTCATAAGTATGCAAACAGCCCTGACAGTTCTTTTGTGTGTGGTGAATTTACAACAAAATTTCAAAAGCAGGGTTTCATTCCTTTAACTAAGAATGTGTATGAACTTTATTTTGGTTGCAAAGTAAGAGATCAAGACAAAATCTAGGTTCCTCATTATGTTGTTTCTTGTGCAAGATCTCTGAGGGGGTGGTTAAAAGGTACTCATTCTTCAATGTCTTTTGCGGTCCCAGTGGTATGGAGAGAACAAAGAGACCACTCAAGTGATTGCTACTTCTGTTTAATGAAGATAAGTGGACATTCCTCAAAATCTAAACATGAAATTCAATATCCTAATTTACTGTCACACTGATGATTTGCCAGTACCAAAACCATAAAAACATGGACTTTAGATGATGATGAACCTCATGATGAATCTCGTAATGAACTTTTGGACATACAAGATGACATGGATACACAATTTCAACCATCTTCATTGGATGAACCCTCATTTAATTTCTCAGTCAGAATTAAATGATCTTGTCAGAGAGTTGAACCTATCTAAAAATCAGGTTGAGCTCTTAGGTTCTAGATTAAAAAGTTTGAACCACTTACGAAAGACTAAAAATATCATTTTGTAGCACACTTCACATTGTTTTTCTTAATGGAAAGTGATTTAGTGTATTGTAATGATGTGAATGCTCTCATGAGGCACTTGGTTGAGAGCACAACCCTCAGGAATGGAGACACTTGGTTGATTCATCAAAGCTGAGTTTGAAAGCTGTACTATTGCACAATGGTAAATTGATAATGTAAATAGAGCTTTTTTGCAATAGCACAGTATAGTAGAACTAGAAATAACAGGTGTAAGCTGACAAGTAGAAGGTTTAAGACAGCAGTTGCCAAAAACTTTTTACACCTAGAATAATAAATGGCTGGAATAGTTTCCTGGTAAAAGTAATTAGTAGCATGTCTATAAATATGTTTAAAAATTGATTAGATGCATATGTTGATAGATTGGGTATAGTTTAAGGTAGTAAAATTAAGGATTTGTGGTTTGGAACCCACATAAAATTGTAGGTCCCATCCACCACCACGGAGGACATGCACAATACACATTTACAAACACAGGTAGACAAGCCATGAGTGGATTCTAGGGTCTTTGTTGGTCTGAAACATTATAATGACTCTCCTTAGCTCGGCTGTCCCACTCACAGAGGAAACAAGAAAACTTTGTGTATTCTAACTGTAAGCCGAGGAGAAGTTCAATCACTTTCAGATCACCACAGATATGCCAGGAGTGCTTATCATAGTCACTGTGTTTCAAATGTAACTGCATATTGTATTATGATTCTTTCATATGAACTTTGTGTGCAATTGGAACCAAAGGATAGACATTACCATTAGGGGTGCACCAGATATGAATTTTTCATATCCAGCTAGATACCGGATATGGACATATCTATCTAGCCAGATATATATTATTAGGTACCATATTATTTTTACACTCATATTGCTATGTTTTGTTTTGCACATTGGGGGCAAGTTTTGTGTGGTCACTGTATACAATAAATGATCCTAGTGATATCACTGCAAAGTATAATATTTGCCAAAAGATTATCAAACGTAGGATGGAGAAAGGTGGCCAAAAGTCTTTTAGCACAACACCTCTTCATAATCATTTGAAGATTAATCATCCAAAAGAGTATGCTGAAGCCAAAAACGAAAATGACAAAAAAAAAGAATAGCTGCGACTGAATCAGAGAAAATAGGCATAGATAGAATATGGGCTAGACCATCAACTTCTACTGGTAGTACTCTGAAAGAAAAGAAAATGGACTAAATGAGTAAGTAGATCTCAATAGAGGAAAGCTTTTCATCTAAAAAAATATGGGACATCAATAACGCCAGGTCTGTGATGATTCACTGTAAAATTGGCATGGGTGACAACCAGCCATTTACTTTAGTTGAAGATGATGGTTTTATTGATCTAATGGCCTACCTCCAACCCAGATATCTCTTACTGAGCAGAAGGTACTTCTCTGATACTATAATTCCTCATCTTTATAATGATTTCAAGTCTAAAATTGCTCAGAGGCAAGCTGGAAGAAGTAAAGCATGTCAGCTTTTCTTCAAATATATGGACATGCACAACCTCTCAAGAAAGTTTTATATCATTATCGGGTCACTGGATAGGTAAAGATTTTGAAAGATATGATGCTGTGCTACATGCCTCTCATTTCTCAGGGTCGCATACTGGCAAGAATATATGTGAAAAGTTTCGCTCTATGTGGGATAGTTGGGATCTTGATGCAAATAAGAGGAATTTATTCGTGAGGGATGGAGCTAGTAATATGGCTCTTGGTAGTGACCTGGCTGAAATACCTTCAATACACTGCAGCATTCATTTACTCCAACTGGTTATTAGTGACTCAATTATGGTTCAGAGGAGTGTAATTGATATCCTTGCAAAAAGTTGCCACCTTGCAACTCACTTTAATCATTCTCCTTTGGCCTGTAACAATTTCAAACACATTCAAGTGCAGCAAAATCTTGAGCCTCTCCTATTGGTTCAAGATGTCCCAACATGTTGGAACAGTGCATATTTGATGCTAGAAAGATTATATAAATTAAAAATTCCAGTGCAACTGTATTTGGCTGATCATAGTGAATTACCTACCATCACATCCTTCGAGTGGACACTGATACAAAATCTCCTTAAAATATTAAAACCATTCTTCCAACTAACTCAGGAAATGAGTTTGGAAAAATCAACTTTGTCTTCCGTAATCCCAAGCATTTGTATTTTACAAAGATTTCTTTCAAAGATTGGCCATGATGACCAAGGTGTTCAAACGACAAAGAGAGAACTCCTGACTTCTCTTCAAGCACATTTCTTGTCAGAGAGTAATGATGGGAAGTCTTTGAACATAATGAAAAACAGGGCTTATGTGACTGCAACTGCAATAGATCCGTGGTATAAGTTATCTTTCTTTCAACAAGATCAAAAAGAGCAGGCTAAATCCTGGCTGAGTGAAGAAGTCATAGGTATTGAAAATGATGAAGGTGGTAATGATTCTAATGAAAGTGAAGGTAATGAAAGTGGAAGCGAAAGAAGTTCAAATTCCAGTTCTCCTATGCGAAAGAGGAAAGACGAAGAGGACATTCTTGAAGCTTGTTTTATGGAGATCACAAAAGGAGAGCAATCTGGGGAAGTAAGTTACAAGAGAAGAAAGGTTGAAAAAAAGAGACTGCTCCTGTTCTACTGATTGCAGGGGAGTTAGACCGATATGCATCTGAACCTCTTGTAGATAGGAAACACTGTCCAGTTCAAATTTGGAAGCAGGAGGACCGATTTCCTCTCCTTAAAACTATTGTTTCAAAGCTTCTCTGCAAACCCGCATCCTCTGTATTTTCAGAGAGAATGTTTTCTGAATATGGAAACATCTATGAAGCAAGGTGATCCTGAATATTGCCTAAAAGAGGAGAAATGCTCTCGTTTCTGCACCACAATGGAAAAAAGTTCTAAATCACTGTTGTTGAGTTTTTTTATTCTAAAGACCTCCAGGCTGAATGGCAGCATCTGACCTACACAATACTACCCTCCATTCATTGATTTCATTCCAGGCATTTTATATTGTATTCAATATATTGTTTTACATTTGTCAAGTTTGTAATGTTTTGTATTGTTTTGAAAATAAAGGAAAAAAAGGAGAAAAAAGAATGAAAAGCAAGTGCAGGGGTCTAGCAATATTTTACTCTTTTTAAAAAATTCAGGCATTTTATATTGTATTCAATATATTGTTTTACATTTGTCAAGCTTGTAATGTTTTGTATTGTTTTGAAAATAAAGGAGAAAAAAGAATGAAAAGCAAGTGCAGGGGTCTAGCAATATTTTACTCTTTTTAAAAAATTTAAGGCCTAGACATTTTTATAAAAAGCTCTGATTATATTAATAGAACTGTAATCATTAAGGATGGATAGATGTTTTATTTATACTTGTCATCAGTATTGTGTTGATTTAATATAAAAAGTGTTGCTGGACTGGTTTAGGGGTGGGCCCTGGAGGGCTTTCCATTTTTTTTGTATTATATAAAATATTATTTGTAGTGTGTTATTATTATATTATGGCAGATTTTCATACAGGTGTTAATTTTCTAATGTCTTGGCCTATATCTGGCATATCCAGCCGGATATGACCAATATCCTACCGGATACTGGATATTTCACAATATCCAGCTGGATATCATATCCGGTGCACCCCTATTATCACACCCATTCATAATTTTAAAAACCTGGATTAGATCACCCCTCAGCCTCCTAGTCTTGAATGTAGTTAATTTTAACTCCTTAAGCCTATCCTCACGATTTTGACCTAAGTGACAGAATCATCTCAGTTGCTCATCTTTTAACTTTCTCAATTTTGTTTATATCTTTGTGCAAAAGCGGATTCCAAAATTGGATTGCATACTCCAAATGGGGTCTAACTAATGATTTATAAAGAACAATAATATTGCACAATTTGTACTTAAAATTCCTTGCTATAAAACCTTACACTTTGTTTGCCTTATTGACCACTGCCATACAGAGTGTTTGAAAAGTCCATTACCCCCTACAAAATGTACATATTGTAATACCAATTTTATTTGTGTGTGATTAATTGACATTTTTTTCTTTTCCAGGTATTAGAGTTGTGTGAACAATGGCAGACCAATCCACTTACACTTTGGAGGAAAGGATAGCACTTGATGAGCATATGGGCTCATGAAAGATCACATACTGGCAAAATGATGCATGATATCCAGAATGATTTCAACAAGATTCAATAAAGTTGCACCACCAAACAAGATGGTATTACACTGAGAGAAAAAGCTGTTTGAAACTGGCTCCATCAAGGACAGACCATGGTTGGGAAGACCAACAATGTGAGCAGAACAATGTTAAGGTGTGATTGCATTGGTGTCTTGTTCACTGAAAAAATCACTTCAGAAATGATCACAAGAACTTGCAGTCCCAATGTCCACAATGAGATCACATGACAAAAGAACATGAAGTGGCATAATCCTTTGTTACAAAAATGATGGTGCACACAGATATTCTTGATAAGTAACTGTATTTACTGTAATTAAAGTAATTGTTACTAGTGACTTGTTTCTTAAATTACACCTACCACATATAAATACAATTAATTACACACAAATAAAATTGGTATTACAATATTTACATTTTGTAGGGAGTGGCAGAACTTTTCAAACACCCTGTACGTACTTTGTTTCACTACTTTTAAATCACCAGTGACTATAACTCCAAAATCTATTTCCTGATCTATGCTTGCCAACTCCTTCCCTGACATACTATGCTATGCAGACATATATGTAAAATTTTGCTCTTATCAACATTAAATCTCATTTGCCATGTGGCTGACCAATCTATGATTTTATTCAGATCTAACTGGATTTTACTTCTATCTTCATCATTAACCGCCCTACCACCCAACTTTGTGTCATCCACAAACTTTGAAACTGTACGGTACTGATTAGGCTGACATCTAATTCATTAATACCTTTTAACCTTTCAAAGGTTCCATGCAATGATTCCTCACTTCACGAAGGTCAAGCTTGTTGCCCCTCCTCTCGAGTTGGCCTGGTAAGGTAGTGAGTTGGTTTCTTGTACTCTCCACCTCACATAGTCAGGTATGCCTGGCTCATCGGGGATTGTTCAGAGCCAGGCATCTAATCTTCTTTTGAAGATATCCACTGCAACACCATTCATGTTCCTTAGGTCTTTGGGCAGCTGATTAAACAGTTTTGTCCTCTCACAAAACTATTTTCTTTCTGGGTTAAGGATGTTCCCTGTCTAGCCTTTAATTTGGGAACACAACACAGTCTTCCTTTTCTACTTTCCACTGTTATTTGGGGAGTTACAGGGTTCAGAGTAAGATTAAGGACTAGTTTCTCCATTATTTTCCAAGTGTAAATAAATAATGGTGTATCTCTCTCTCTCTTCTCCTTTCCAGTGAATATAGGTTTAGTTCGCGCAACCTTTCCCAGTAATTTAGTTCTTTGCACCCATTGATAATGTTGTGGTCTGATATTATAGTTGGGGATATTTCTACATTATCAATTAGGTTGCTGTTGTTTGTGAATACCAAATCTAGGCAGTTTTTTTTCTTGTTTTTTCTGTTATTTCTTGCGTTAACATAAATTCATCAGCTTGATGCTAGTAGCATTTTTACCTGCTCCTGGTCTCCCTGTGTGCCCCCTTTGTCCTGGTGTATACATATATTTTTCCTATCCCTTTATATTTCCTGAATGGAAAATTAAAATCACCACAGAGAAAAATATTTGTGGCTGGAGAGTGTAGATCTTTTACCCAGTTTCTTACCTCTATAATGGAATCTGAAAATTTTGAGGTTGGCGTGTTTGGGGGTCTGTACATTACAATTAATACCGTATTTAATTTTTCAACTTTTGCTGCTACACATTCTACGCAGCTGTTTGTTCATGATTAATTGGGACTGAGAAAAATGTCACAAATTATGAAATCGCGAATAATGAGATCCATTTTTAATATAAAATGGCTGATAGGTTCCAAAAGCTCAAGGATGGCAATTGGCAGTGTAAAATATCCTTAAAATGCCAAAAAAATTTATTAATACGTATTATTAAACAATGATTCGCATCAAACACTAATAAAAACCAATAATATTACTGTAATATTACATAATGATATTTTACATAAATAAAACTTTTTACTGTATGTAATATAAAGCATTATTATTACATAAACAATTATGTAAAGCAATAATATTTTATAATCTACTAATACCGTATTTAATTTTTCAACTTTTGCTGCTACACATTCTACGCAGCTGTTTGAGGTACAGTGTGCTCTCTTTGTTCATGATTAATTGGGACTGAGAAAAATGTCACAAATTATGAAATTGCGAATAATGAGATCCATTTTCAATGTAAAATGGCTGATAGGTTCCAAAAGCTCAAGGATGGCAATTGGCAGTGTAAAATATCCTTAAAATGCCAAAAAAATTTATTAATACGTATTATTAAACAATGATTCGCATCAAACACTAATAAAAACCAATAATGTTACTGTAATATTACATAATGATATTTTACATAAATAAAACTTTTTACTGTATGTAATATAAAGCATTATTATTACATAAACAATTATGTAAAGCAATAATATTTTATAATCTACTAAATAACACTAAATATAGTACACTGGCATTAAAGAGCATGAAATGACACGACTTCACTCAGTAAAAGACAGCTTGACTAAGCCTGCGTCAACCTGCATGGGCAGTGTTACAGACACCATATTACAAAATCACAAATTTGTGGAGTCAGTCACAAATTTACTGAAACATGGTAGTAAAATGGGTCATCACAAATTTGTGAAATTGTGAACAGAGAGCCTCACGAACAACAAGGGTCCACTCTACTTGTAGTCATTTCTGCCATATGCCTTTCATGTGTGTAAATAGCACATCCTCCTTTACATCTCACTCTTCTGTTGGCTTGGAGTATGTTGTAGTTGTCAATTTGTATTTCTTTTTTGTCAACACAGAACTCTCAGTTTTCAGAGTTCACCTTGCAATCCCTTAGATGAGTTTCTGGGAGGCATGCAAAGTCTGCTCCAGTTTCTTGCACAAGTCCTCTCAGATATAAAACTTTGTCCAGAGAATAATTTGATTTAATGCCTTGAATGTTGGCTAGGATTATTTTTATTTTTTCTGTCATTTTTGTATACAGGTGGTCAGTGGCGGATCTACTATGAAACTAATGAAGCTTAAGCTTCAGGGCCCCTAATCCAGGAGGGGCCCTGAAGCAATTTTTTTTTTAATGAGTGAATTTTTCAACAAAATCGATGGTTTTTTTTTAAGTGTTTGTTATTAAAATAAGGCTATTTTAGTGATAGAATCATAAGCCAATGGGTTGAAGTACTTAATATTGACCTTAGAATATGCTCTAATACCCATTTCATATGGCCTCAAAATGCCCCTGTAATTGGTCAAATTTCAAAATTTTCTCAGGGGCTTCCAGCACCCGAACCCCCAGCTGTATGGGCTCGCTGAGCTCGCCAGAATCTATTCAAGGGCAAGGGCAGCAAGGCCCTTTGAACCTTGTTGGATGTTGCCCTATTGTTGCTGGTTGCGAAGGGGCCCCCATAACAGTTCAAGCTTCAGGGTCCCAAAAATGTAGGTCCGCCACTGCAGGTGGTTCTGATTCACTTTCCAATGGTGGTGCTGGTTTCATTGCCTTGTGGTCCTCCAAGAATTTGCCTCTTTTATCTTTGTCAATACCTGTTGTCCTGATAACACATGAAGTGTCTTAGTGTGTGCCTTCTGTCTGGCTCTCAGATTCCTATATTTGTCAGCTGACTTTGTATTTGCTGGATAGTATTTAGCAGCTAAATTGTGTTGGCTGTCTAAAAAATTGGTACCCTTTTTTGATGTTTGTTTTTCCTGTTCACCCATTGTGTTCCTTTGAGGGTGGTGGTAACGACATTTTTGTCCATATTTGCACCTCCCATATTTGCATAGGTGTTGCAGACAGTAAGATGGTGAAACTTGCACTTCTTTTCAAATTTGCAATATCCACTTGTGTAATATGTGTTACATAATGTGGGATGTGCATAGATGCATTGGCCATCCTGATATGTGTGTTCCCTTTTGCGTAGTATTTACATACAATATTTTCTACTTATCATCTTATTTTCAATATTCTTAATTTTGGTATTATCATTATTTTTCTTTGGCTGTTTAGTTACTATTTTTATCATTTTGCTCATTGGACAATGGACAGTTTTACTACTTCGCAACTTTTACTTATCTCTTTTCTTTCATCTATGTCTTGATTCTGGTATTATATTGTTTGTATTGTTATTATTATATTGTTATTTGTTATTTCCTCCTCTCTCTCATCCACCCAAATTTTCATTGGGACATTTCCAGACTCTTGTTTCCCAATTATTTCATCCTTTTTTGTAACACTCAAGTTTGTTTTCTCCATTTCTTTAAATACCACAAAGGAGTTTACAGTCTGTGTACATGCGTTACACAGAAATTTGATTCCCACAATCTGTTTTGCATTTGAGACAGATATTTTCCTATCACCCCAATTCATGCAGTTTTTGACAGAAACCTCATCTTATTGCTGCATTTCAGTTGTTTCCAGATTACACAAATTGCAGATTTGAAAAAGAAAGCAAGGGCCCAATACAGAATCCTTAGGAACACCATTTGCTACATTAGCTCAAGAAGACTGCTCCATCAACATCCACCCTCTGTTTTCTACCTTGCAAACACTCCTATCCAATTTATTACTACACCTTTGAGTCCATGAGCTTAGTTTTTTCAACGCATCTTTTGTGCAGTATAGTGTCAACTGCTTTTTGAAAATCTAAATACACTACCTATATCTACCACCCAATGACTAATGTAAACTTCAACCACACTGGAAAAATTCTAAAAAATTAGTTAAACAAGATTTGTTTTGCCTAAAACCATACTGCATATTTCTAATCAAGTTATGCAATTCTAAGTGTTCAACTATACAACCCCAAATTATCAATTCCAGCAGCTTACTGACAACAGACACAAAACTGATTGGCCTATAATTTCCTGCCACACCTTTATTGCCTTTCTTAAGAATAGGTTTATGACTGTAAGGATATTCGTTACATCATCTATTGTAAAAAACTGACATATAAAACTCATTCAGCAGAGTAGCCATTTTCTTGTTTTCAGAAACTAGCTCACCATGAGAATTTTTCAAGTCCCAAGACGCTCTTTACTGGGTTTCCATTATTGATGTATTGAAAAAAAATCACTTGGGGGTTTTCTTTGCTGTCACAAGCTATAGAAATTTCAAAATTGTGCTTGCACTTATTACACTTTTCACTTCATGCCTTAGAGATATGGGTAATTCTACAAGAAATAGACAAATGAAGTACACAGTAACCTCTTCAAAATTCATGAAACTTGGTGTGAGGGTTGGTTTAGGTCCAAATTACAAATTTCTGAATTTTTTTGAAAATTGGTCAAGTTGGTCAAATTTTATGGCTTGACCAAATTTTGGTCAAATGAAAAAACCAATAATTTTCAAACGTAAATATCTCAGCTCCTAATTGTGGTAGTGTAGTAAGTCTTAAATGATAAAATATGTAAAATTAACTGTAGTTTCTAAATATGTATAATTTTTTTAGGGTAACAAAAATAAAATTATGATTTTTTGGAAAGTTTTTTTTTTTTTTTTTTTTTTGCAATTTGGCAGCAGATATCATTTTTCGAAAAAAAGACCAGGAATAAAAAAATTTTATTTGATGTATGTACACCATAATAAGTAATAAAAAGTCAGCTTATTGACGATTATTATGAAAAAAAAATGACTAAAAAAAAAAATCCTCAAAATTTTAATAATTTTTTGCTTTCTTTCCAGATTTTCAGTATATACCTAATTTTCTAGTACATAAATTTACCTAACCCTTAAAATGCCTCAAAACACAAAATTTTGTTGCGATCCTATGAAAAAATACTTGAGAAGAATTTTCTGTAACATCAAAAAAGTAAACTCTGCCATGGCAGCTGCAAGCTATGGAATTTTGGAAGAAAATCAATTACTATGCAGCAATTGCTATGTCACAATTAAAAAGAAGCCAATTGTATTAGAACATGTTCAATGTTCATCCAGAGAGCCAGAACCTGCACCAATACCTGAGCCAGACATACTTAACGAATGTACGGAGCGAAGCAGTAGCGATTCCATGAATCCACCACCATTGGAAGAATTTGTCGTTCAAGACAGGCAATTCAATAAAGATTTGCTCAGCGACAATATTTTACCTTTATTTGATGAAAGCCCTATTAAAACAGGTAATAAAACAAGAGACTCCGTTCAGGACATTTGTTTCTTAATGCCAAATTCGTAGTTTTCTGTTTTTAAATATTAGCATCAGCACTTGAATACATATAGCCTATACAAAATATTTGATATTTGATTATTTCATGCAACCTAAATTTATGAATTTGTTTTACAGCTGGATTGAAGCCAGGACAAAAACAGATAAAGGCTTCTACAAAATTCAGATCGACAACGGAAAAGGTTAAACAAAGTTTTGAAGCTGCTTATGGGGCTCCTATTGACTATTCTGAAGCTGGTCCGTCCAAAAAAAGTTGTTTGGAAGATGATTTAGAGAGGCAAGACTACTTTTTGGACATAGTTATTGAAATTTGACATTTTAAATTAAATTTAATACAGTCATCGAAGTATATACTAAATTAAGTTTTATCTATTTACATTTTTATAATCGGACAATATAATACATATACATATATTTTATGAAAAGTTTAATTAAAAATATACTAATTAAACTTAATGTCAAATACACTTTATTTCAGGTATCAAAAGGTTATGGAAGAATTAAAGGAGAAATTTCAAGCAAGTAACTCGCAATCTTAGGTTACAAATACTATCATTGTATCCCTATCCCATTGAAAAAACTGTGACTTCTTTGGAGCAACAAAGTATATGGTGCGTAAGAGCCGCAATCTTCAAAAACAGTTTGGGATTCTTCCTAACATTCCAAACATGACGAAAGGGAAGGTCGTCACAGCTGAAATGAAAAAAATCATTCAGCAGTTTTATGAAAATTACGAATATAGTAGGATGTGCCCGGGAATCAAAGATTATAAGTTTGCAATACATGAAGAGGGTGAAAAAATAAAAAAACAAAAAAGACTGGTATTGTGTAACTTGAAAGAGTTATATGCTGAATATGCAAAAAATTATGAAAATCCCAAAATAGGCTTTAGTACCTTTGCTCATCTTCGACCGTCGTGGTGTGTGCTTGCAGGACAAAGCGGAACTCACAGTGTCTGCGTATGTACGCATCACCAAAATCTAAAACTACAAATATCAGCGTTAGGCATTAAAGATTTAGGCTACAAAAAATTAATGTCTTTATCCATCTGCGGCATGGACAATGAAGATTGTATGATGCACCGATGCAAAAGATGCCAGCGAGAGGTCAGAATCAAAAATTATTTGGAAAGTTTGGACTTCATGGCGATGGAAGAGAGAAAATATAAACAATGGGTGTCCGTCGATCACTGTATGTTAAAAGATATCACCGAAACTCCAGAGGAATACGTGGAATCACTCACCAAAAAAAATTGCAACAACTGACAAGATACCACTTCACGAATAAATGTCAGTCGAGTTACTTCAAATATGTAAAAGAAACTGCCCGAAAATGAAGGTGTTTTGGTGGGCGATTTCGCGGAAAACTTCTCATTCATCATACAAGATTGTGCCCAGGGGTTTCATTGGGAGAACTCGCAATGTACAGGGTGTCCCAGAATTAACTATTTCAATGAAATCGGACAAATTTTTAAAAACACACTTTTATCTATGTTTATCATGTTTAATATGTGTTAAAAATGTATAAATTTCTAAATTTTTTTGATAATTTTATTTTCATAATTTTTTCATTATCTGGTCCAATGAAAGACCGTCTGAAGTCATAGAATGGCAAAGAGACTCTCCAAAAGTTAACGTGTGGCTTGGAATGACCAAATCCAAAATTTATGGCCCATTCTTCTTTGCGGAAGCAACTGTAACAGGTACCATCCACCTTGATATGCTTCAGCAGTTTCTCGAACCACAGCTTCTTGATGATGGCATTCTTGATAATGTTGAGTTTCAACAAGATGGAGCACCATGTCATTATGCTCTAATTGTTCGAGAATACCTCAACAGACGCCTTCCGAATCGGTGGATTGGACGTGGAGGACCTCGACCTTGGCCTCCGCGTTCTCCGGATTTGACACACCTGGATTTCTTTGCATGGGGTTTCATAAAAACAAAGGTTTATTGCCAAAAGATCAATGCTTCTTGTTGAAACACAACATTATCAAGAATGCCATCATCAAGAAGCTGTGGTTCGAGAAACTGCTGAAGCATATCAAGGTAGACGGTACCTGTTACAGTTGCTTCCGCAAAGAAGAATGGGCCATAAATTTTGGATTTGGTCATTCCAAGCCACACGTTAACTTTTGGAGAGTCTCTTTGCCATTCTATGACTTCAGACGGTCTTTCATTGGACCAGATAATGAAAAAATTATGAAAATAAAATTATGAAAAAAATTTAGAAATTTATACATTTTTAACACATATTAAACATGATAAACATAAATAAAAGTGTGTGTTTTAAAAATTTGTCCGATTTCATTGAAATAGATAGTTAATTCTGGGACACCCTGTACAGTGCACCCATTCGTTTATTATTCCAAAAACAATGCAGGAAAACTAATTTGCAAAAGTTACTGCTTCGTTTCAAACCATCGCAGGCATGATACAATTCTGGTTCATAGTTTTCTCAAAAAATTAATCCTGTGCATCCAACAACAAAATTCAAACCTAACTAAAATTCATTATTTCACAGATGGATGCGTGGCTCAGTATAAGAATAAAACAAATTTTCTGAATTTATGCCATCATTTCGAAGACTTCAAAATTCATGCTGAGTGGAATTTTTTCACGACATCCCACAGGAAGAATGCCTGCGACGGTATTGGCAGAACAGTAAAAAGAGCAGTCGCCAGAGAAAGCTTACGATGGCCTCTCAACCATCAAATCTTAACAGCTGAGGACTTCTACAATTTCTGCTCTCAAGAATTCCTAACCGCTACCTATTGACTTTTTTTACGTCTCTGAGGCAGAAGTTGTAGATGTAGAAATTTCTTTGCAAAAACATTTGAGTGAACCTATTACTTCTATCAAAGGTACTCAACAATTACATCGCTTTGTCCCAATTTCCAAGAATTCGTTGAAGGTTTATCCACTCTCTCAGAGTGCACAGTAGGGTGGATCGATTTTACATTTTTTTCGATTTCCATATTCTAATAGAGACAAAAACTTGCGCATGCATGAGAAAATAGCCTCTGCAAAATCTTAGCTTAATAGGTAATCATCTTCTGCCCCCGGCAGAGCGATGAAAATCATATTTTAGTAGTCAAAAATGTATTTTGCTTATAATTTTTAAAATATTTCAATATGCGTGTGTGTTATTTCATGCCTAAGCAACGATATAAATGCTATGGGAAATATATAAATGCATTATTTAAGACAAAGAGCCAATCTGAAAATATGTATATAAATTACCTATTTTTTCAACATTTGACATTGTTGCCGGGGGCAAAAGATATTAACGTAGGACAACGCGCTTGGAAAAACGATCATATGAGGTCTTTTTCATCGACTTTATAGTTATTAGGAATAATTTTGATGCATATTGAAATATAAGAAAATACATTTTTGACTACTAAAATATGATTTTCATCGCTCTGCCAGGGGCAGAAGATGATTACCTATTAAGCTAAGATTTTGCAGAGGCTATTTTCTCATGCATGCGCAAGTTTTTGTCTCTATTAGAATATGGAAATCGAAAAAAGTGTAAAATCGATCCACCCTAGTGCACAGTCAGTCAAAATAAGAGAGCTCATTAGAGTTTCTGCTTTCGATCAAGGACATAATATTGTCTCTCAACGCGAAATTGAAACAGGCTCTTTTGTGGGTTGTATGTATGAAAATAAACTATGGCTCGGATTAGTCCAGTCCTTTGACTGTGAATATGATGATTTTCTGATAAAATTTCTCCATCCTTCGGGCATATGTCCCTCATACATTTTTCCTGCGCAAGATGATGTTTGTCACATTCCAACAGAAAATATATTTGGGAGTATTGAAGCAAGTTTACGAGGAGGAAAAAGAATACAATACATTTTTCCGCTTCAAGAATTAAATAACTTTTCAAAGAAGATAAAATAAATTCTATCGAATGTATACTATTTAAGATTGTCTATATAATATTTCTAAAATTTTTATCTAAGATTTGTGTATCTACATAATAGTTATAAAAATCTTTAAATTCTTCTTTCTTATTATTATATTATTAGTGTCTAAAATTTGGATTCACTGGATGAGAATACTGTCTCTTAATTCATTCTCAAAGACTTGTGTACGTGTAGTATTAGGAAGAGTATTTTATACTCTGATAAGCGCTTTATAAATTAAACATTATTATTGTTAATATATTCTGTCCCTAAATATAAGAGGTTATGTATGTACATTGTACATATATTTTAAAAGATTTTTTCTCCTTTGGTTTATCTACATGTATTTTTTATATGATTTGAAAATTGTCTTTTTTTGGACCAACAAGTCTGTAATAAATCTTCGTTGTCTGAAAAAAAAATTTATTACTTAATTTCAAACTCAGTTTTGAGCCTTATAATAAACTATAAGCTGACTTTTTATTACTTATTATGGTGTACATACATCAAATAAACATTTTTTATCCTTGGTCTTTTTTTCAAAAAATGATATCTTCGCTGCCAAATCGCAAAAAAAAAAAATTGACATTTTTTCCAAAAAATCATAATTTTTTATTTTTGTTACCCTAAAAAAATTATACATATTTAGAAACTACAGTTAATTTTACATATTTTATCATTTAAGACTTATTATGCTACCACAATTAGCAGCTGAGATATTTACATTTGAAAATTGTTGTTTTTTTCATTTGACCAAAATTTGGTCAAGCCATAAAATTTGACCAACTTGACCAATTTTCAAAAAAATTCAGATTTTTGTAATTTGGACCAAAACCAACCCTCACACCAAGTTTCATGAATTTTGGAGATGGTGGAGTGTACATTTGGCACTTTCATTTGTCTATTTGTCCTGGAATTACCCATATGTAATTGATTTGTAACCACAAATTGTCTTTATCACACTTATGTAGCCTATAAGTCCAATCTCTACTCTTTATAATATCCCCAACATAGAAGTAAACCACAAGAGCTTGTTATTTACTTTTGCACACTTAATCTTGTATGGTACACATTCCTCATTTATAGTCCTAAACACTGTTTCAAACAATTCCCACATTGTTACTGTGTTGGTGGTCCCCATTACATTTTCCCAATTGACATGTGGCAATTCATTTCTAAATTTACAAAAGTCTGCATGCTGGAAATTAGTAATTTTAGCTGAGTTAGCTGGTTTTGAGTGACTTTCTGACAAGACAAACTCTACCATATTGTGATCACTACTGCTTACAGTTCTATTACTTGAAGATCAGTGATAAGCCTATCATCCATAGTTATTACTAAATCTAAAATATTGTCCAAAAGGTTGGGGAATCTACAAGGTTGATTAAAAAAGCTATCCTCAAGGAAATTAATTAAACAATTACCTTCCACATCTCTGCATTGTATCATAATTCATGTTAGTGCAATTAAAGTCACCAATAATTAAGGCCTGCACTACCTATTCTCTTATTCATGATCTGTATCAGCTGTTTCATTAGATCAGCTTAAGTTCTGCTATAGTCGAATGTATCAGTTCTGGAATTCTGTACTGTACTTTAATTCTATAGTGTTTGCAATATTATCTTTGATATACAGGGTGGGCCATAAGTTTCCATACATAGGAAAAATAAACATTTTTTTATGGACAACCATTTTTATTTATATAATATGCTCTACATGGTTGCCATTGTTTTGAAAACACATTTCAATACGTGTTCCCCACTGTTGATGAACACGCATTAGCACAGTTGACGTTATGCTTGTAATGGCGTTGGTGATACGTTCCTTTAGATGATTTATGTCTCGTATCTTTTCCTGATACACCATGGCCTTCAAGTGCCCCCAAAGATAGAAATCAAGGGGGGTGAGATCTGGGGATCTGGGAGGCCACTCCACAGGACCACGCCGACCAATCCAAGCATCCGGAAACTGCTGATCCAAATACGACGCACGTGAAGACCATAATGAGGTGGAGCTCCATCTTGCTGGAAGTAAACTGGGAAGTTACCTTCCTCGTTTAGCAGGGATGGGAAAATCTCTTCTTGCAACATGTTAAGATACCTTTCGGCATTAAGATTTCCACTGACAAAAATTGGTCCAATAATTCTGTCACCCCATATCCCGGCCCACACCATCACTTTACCGGCACCTTGCATCTTCGTCGGACTCAGCCAGTTAGGGTTAGCATTACTCCAATAACGTATGTTTTGCCGATTAACCTCTCCATTGACGTAAAAATTTGCTTCATCAGTAAACAAGATCTTACGTCAAACGCATATTCTTAGGGTATCTGAAACATAAAAACAAACGTTTAATTTTTCCTATGTATGGAAACTTACGGCCCACCCTGTACAACAAAACACCTCCTCACTTAGCTATTCTGTTTTTAACAAAAAATATATAACCTTTAATTTGATACTCCCCTACAAAGTCATGTGTTTCAGTGCTAAGCCATGATTCATTTATCACAATTAAATCATAGTCTTTGCAAGCAATTAAAGAAAAAAATTAATTTATTTTGTTTTGTAGGCTATGAAATTTAAGGATAGAACTTTCAAATTGTTTGTTAAAACTGTGTTACCTTCGTGCGTGCAAGGTAAATTTAAGGAAATTACAGAGAAAGAGTGGCCACTTTAACAAAATTTGGTTCCAGGACAGAAAAATGTTGCCTATCAACCTCAAAGACACTGCATTTGATGAGTCTTTGAATGAGGTTGAAAGAGCAGCATGAAAAGCTTTTAAAGAAGTGACTATGAATTTCCTCAGCAATTATGATAATAAAAACCCACTAATAGACAGAGTTTATTTCCACAACAGTTTTGATGCCCACTGGGCATTGAAACTATTGTGGAAATAAACTCTGTCTATTAGAGTGGGTTTTTATCAACACAATTTGACCTTCACGTAAAAAAGTTAAGTTTTTTGCATTCCTCAGCAATGTCAAATCAGAAAATTGTTTCCCTGGTGAAGCAAATGCTTAGTGCTTACCAAACTATTGGGTGTAACACATCTTTGAAAATGCATTTCCTGCACTCCCACCTGGACTTCTTCCCATCAAACCTGGATGCTGTCAGCAATGAACATTGTGAAAGATTTCATCAGGATATATTAACCATGGAAAAGCAGTACCAAGGAAGATATAGCCCTAGTATATTGGCTGAATAATGTTGAACACTTATAAGAGAAGCCCCTAGTATTAGTTATAATTGAAATTCAGCTGCAAAAACATTTTAGGTATGGTACTCTTCTTTTTTGTATGATTAAATATACCAAAAAAGAAAATCTGTCAATTTTCATTTGCATTTCCTTCAAAATTGGTGGGTGATAGAAAAATTCTGTTTTCAATTTCATAATCAGCATAAAACAGTACACTGGAATCACAGAAATTCATTTGAAGGAGGGGGAAAAAGTTATATTTTGTTGTTCAGTGTAGTCAGTCAGGAAATCCAGCAATTGCCACAGTGTTGAGGCCAATTAATGTAGCCTAAGGCTCTAACTGGATTATTTCCAACACCATTGGGAGTCAAACCTCCTGACCTCAGTGGCTTCATTATAACAAGTGCTGTCAACCATAAAATGTTATTTATACCAAAAGTAATACATTATGTTGGGTTAGGTTAATTATGGATTCTGGAGTATCACCTCAACAAACTATAAAATATTTGAATTCTAATTAATCACTATAGACCTCTACGTCAATAATCAGTCAGCATGTCTAGCAACTGACACAATGGTCAGGCCAATTAATGAAGCCCACTGCACTAATTCCTGAATTATTATTACCAGCTCCATTGGAAGTCAAACTGCCAACCTGAGTGGCTTCACTTTGCTTATAACAAGCTAAAAAGAAACTAACACACTTAGCTTTGGGCATTGGCAATTCTTATATCTTATGTTGGAATTAAGCTCCTATACATTACCCATAATGGATTATGAACAGGCTAATTAATTATAATATAAATAAGCTAGGTTACCATACTAACTTTTTATATCTAACGTGGGGCCATTTGGCATCTTCTCATAGTCAGCTAATTCCTGTACAAGTTTCAAAATAGCAGCGCAATCTTCTATAGATGCGAGTCTGATACAGAATTTAACCATTTTATTTTTTGTTTAGAATGGTGTGAAGTTGGGATATTTACCATCAAGGCTGCAGTATGTTTTAAAAGGAGTGACAACTTGGGTGCCACTGTCAATGAAAATGAAAAAGTTTGTTGGCAGACCAATATCCCATATGACAAATAGTAATACAAACTGAAACAAAAAATAAAATAATAATAATAATAGAAATACAACTAATGAAAAATAGCAAAGTCAAAGTTAAGTGGAGCTACAGACAAGCATTTTTATACCATAAAGTCTGTACCTTAGATGACACATGGCAGGACTCATTAACAGCTTGGTTAAATGGGTTGGCTGATTTTTCTAATTCTTTGTATTCACACACATCACATCATTTCATTTGGAAAACTTGAAGCCACTAGGGCCTATCAAGGTTATCCAATTCATGAGCTATATTTTATAGTGATGTACTGATTAATTAATCAGTATCAGCATTGGCAAAATCAGCCATTTTTAGGGCATCAACATTGGCCAAATTTAGCCAATTCTCTCACTGACTCTGACATTTTAAAATTTTCATTACAAAAAATCTATATTTATAGAAAACTGAACATACAAAAAACACAATGATAATTTATACTCATTTCAAAGTGCAATTGTATAAAAATATTTTACATTCACAAAAGAGGGAAAGCTTAATAAGTTACGGTTACATTGCCCACAAATTTACATATTCTCTAACTAGCTAATTTCTAAACATTATAAACTACTATCATATCCTCCTCTATATTAATAATAATTCTATATTAAGTTGTACTTTATAATTTATATATTAAACCATCTTGTTATGTTTAAGTATTTTAATAATTTTATAAACCAAAACTGTATGTCCATTTTTTTATTCAAATACAGGTATACCCCATTATTCATAGCTTCTCTTATACATAATATATTTTTTGACACCAAATTCCACTATTCACAAACCCAGCTCCATTATTCGTAATGCCAGATAAGGGAAAAAAATAATTCACAATTCCACCTGCTACAAAATGCAGTGCAGCATGCCTGTATTGCAGGCCATTATTCAAGAAAAGGCACATCTTTGCGGCGAGATGTGAGGAAGGAAGTCAATGGTGAAGGTGAGAGCAGCGGTGGTGAAACTTTCAGTGCAAGTTGGGGGTGGTTTGAGGAAATAAAAGCACAGCACAGGTATATTTATTCTTTTATTGATGTTATTCATAATTTACTATGCTAATACAGGTCTGTATTTGTGTTTTATACTTGCTTTTGGGTCATTCCATGTCAGTTTAATAGAATTTTGGGTTGAAAAAATGTGACCATCACCAATTTTTTTTAAAATTAGCAAACTTATAGATCTCTGTGTGAAAAACAGAATGGCACTTGTTTCAACACTCGAGGTAATATAGTTCCGGAGATATGGCCATTCGAATTTTGTAAAAAAAGGTCAATTTCCAAGGTCATACCCTATTTCAACATGAAATATCTCAGCTCCAATTGCACTTACAGAGACCATTTCAACACTACTTTAAAGCTTTTAAGCAGATCTACAACTTTGTTTCTATTCATATTTTACCTCAGTGGTAAAAAAAAAGTTAATCTTATTTTTAACCTTTGACCTTGCATAGGTCATTTGATGTCACAACCAATTTCTTTCTCCTTTCACCTAATTTTGGGTACACATGTCTACCTTAACCTAGAACAAGATTTTTAGTGTTGATTAAGTTAGTATAGATGCTACAGCCATTTCAGTGGACCATGCCTACCTCCATTTTGACAGAGTACCTTTTTCCACCAAACTTTGGAGCGCCGTTTCTTTGTACCTGTTTGAGCTAGTGTTGAGAAAAGTACCATTAGATTTGTCTCACTGAGATCTATAATGTCTGCTATTTTTAAGACAATTTGCTTTTAATATGTATATTAAAATAACCTATTCCTTTATTTTTACCAATTGAGTTATAAGAACTGATTCTTGTCTAGCTGGGTGAAACCATGAAAAAAGAGGCATCAACATAACTTTATATCTAAAAAAGGCAGTTATTAGGTATTTACAATATATTTTATTTTTGTTTTCTTTCCCGCCTACCATCAGCTCCTTTTACAGAAACAGTCTTTCAACCCTGGCATTTGTCTACTCACATCTGGCGAATGATAGAAGTCAATTACTTTGGCAGCAGTTTCACTATTGGGTAATTCCAGGACAGATCAACCAATGGACACCACCACCACCACCACCTCTTCAATTTTGCTGAAACTTGGTACAGGGGTAGATTTTGGCCAAAAAATATGATTCCCAAGTTTTTAGCTTGATCTGACCAATGGTTCAAAAGTTATGAGCGACATCATTTTGAGGTCAAGCATTGACCTCTCATTTTTCAAACTGCCATAACTTTCCTCGTGTTGGTCATAGCCCTATAAAAGTATACATATTTGGAATCAGAATGATCTGTAGATTCCAAAGATGACATTGTCTTTGACGTAGGATGAAAAATAAAAATTTTACTTATAAATGAATATTTGAGGCCATCATTTGACCCCTCGGATACTGAATTTAAGAAAAATTCATTGATGAGAGGCCCGTGGTGTAGTGGTAGCATATCTG
The DNA here is from genome assembly GCA_023014485.1 of Bathynomus jamesi. NCBI lineage: Eukaryota > Metazoa > Arthropoda > Malacostraca > Isopoda > Cirolanidae > Bathynomus > Bathynomus jamesi. Next base: position 64,646 of record JAJOZX010000552.1, on the reverse strand, counting down.
ACCGGCAATCGGAAGATCCTGGGTTCGATTCCAGGGCAGTCACCTCATTTTTCATTTGTTCATTATTTCTCTTCCTCGTGTGCAGAACACTCCTCTATACTTACGTCATTTCTATACATTAATATACTGCGTGGTCATTGCAGTTAAATGTACATATTCACGATTTGCGAGGGTGCCCTCTCAAGGCATTCGTTTCTGCCCTATATAGGAGAATTGCGACTTCTGACTGATCAAGGCCCATTAGGGTGCCACTTATTTGGGGTGTTTTTCATTTTTTGGGAATTTCTATCAGGACGGGCGCATTTCTGGTGTCATTCCGTCTAAAAACATTGTATGTAAAATATTTTTGAAATAAAATAATAATTAGAACTGCCTCAACGAGGTCAAAGTTTATACTTTTTGTCGAAAAGTACTCATGGCGTTCTGTTATCATGTCAGTTTTCGTTTCGATAGCTGCTGTAGTTTCTGAGTTGAAAAATGATAACAGACAGACAGACGGACGGTCAGAGTCGTTGGTTTAGTCTTCCGCACTGGTGTACAGAAGACTAAAATGAGGTATTATACAGGGTGTAACACGAGTTTATCCAAATATTGATACAGGCGAAAGAACATGTTATTCTAAGTAGAAAATGGGTTGGGACGAGTTTTGCCAACACTAACAGTGTTTCATTCTCTTTTTCAGTGAGTTCTGAAACGACGTGATGGCTTCGGCAACAAGATCTAAAACAGCAGTCTATCTCCTGGGGACCGTGGACCACAGCATCACAGGAAGCATGCTGCCTACGGGAAAGCAGGCGCTTCAGTACTTTTTCCACCTTCACCTTGACGTCAAGAAGCCGATCAAGGAAGCAGCCGCTGAGACAGTGACCGCAGTCAAGGAATTCTGGGAGCGGTCCCGTATTCCTACGCAGAAAGACCAACGCGCAAGGGACAAGGTTCTCCGAATGTACGAGAAGTGGCGGGCTCTGAACAAGAACTCGAAACGGCGCACTGTGACCCAAATCAGGAACGAGGCCGAGTTCCTCTCATCCCTTGACCGCATCTTCGACATCGCACACGAACAGGCGATGTCGATGATCACAATCGAAGAGGACAGGGAGTTCCTGACGGGACAAAGGGCCGAGGTGCGGCGCGGCCGCATCTCCTCCACACGTGACATGACGCTGCACACTGAGGAGGAGCGTGCGAGGAGACAGGAAGCGGAAAGGAGCCGCCGGCAAGATGATGAAAGGGCGAACAGAGAGAGCCGAGAAGAACTCATCGAACTGGCATCGAGCTCCAGCTCAGGTGCAAGCAGCCCGACTCGGTCACCGACACGGCGTCGTCGCCGAGAGAAGAGGAAGAGCTCTCTCTCCCGGGCCCGTCCACGTCGAATGCAGAAGCATCTACGACCCCTTTACCACCCAAGCGATTCCGCGCGTCAAAAAAGATGATCACCCCTGATCTCTCCGCAGCGATGGATCGGACGAAACTTACCGACCGAGGTGTTTTTTTGCTGTCGGCGGCTGCGAGGAGCTTGGGCCACGACCCTGAGGAGCTGGTCTTGAACCGCGAATCCTCCCGCCGCGACCGAGCAAAGTTCCGTGCTATGGCAGCAGCGGAAATGAAGGCAGCCTTCCATCCTACTGTGCCGCTGACCGTTCACTGGGACGGGAAAATCGTACCAGCGGCTGACGGAGGCCCTGCTGAAGATCGCCTTCCAGTTCTGGTGTCTGGGGAGAACGTCGACAAGCTTCTGGCTGTGCCCAGCCTCCCCGACGGCACCGGCCGCGCCATGGCGGAAGCCGTCCTCTCTGCCCTCGAGGATTGGGACATCAAGGGACGGATCTGTGCCCTCTCTTTTGACACCACCGCCTCAAACACAGGACTCTCAGGAGGAGCTTGCTATATCATTGAGCAGAAACTCGAGAAGACAGTGCTTCATTTGGCTTGCCGCCACCACATCCACGAACTGGTGTGCGAGAAGGCATTCACGGCGTGCCTCGGTCCCTCTACTGGTCCTGACATCCTCCTGTTCAAACGATTCGCCGCCCAGTGGGACTTCATCGATCAAACCAAAGCGAAGCCCTTCGAGGATGGAACCATGCCGCAGCACCTGAAGGACGCCCGCGACGACCTGCTGATCGAATTCAGCCGCCTCCTCGACGGTCAACATCCACGTGATGACTACAGGGAACTTCTGGAGCTCTCTGTAATTGTGCTGGGTGGTCCGAACAAGCGGGGTGCCCGGTTCGCTCGTCCCGGCGCCTTCCATCGCGCGCGCTGGATGGCAAAAGTCATCTATGCCATCAAACTGTTCCTGTTCCAGGAACAGTTTCAGATGTCGTCAGGCGAAGCGGCTGGAATCCGGCGATTCACCATCTTTGCCGTGTCCATCTACGTGATGGCCTGGTACAAAGCACCACTCCCGGCAACAGACCCAGCCGCGGACCTCGCGCTGCTCAAGGCCCTCGTCTATTATCCGGACTCAGCGGTGGCCAAGGCGACGGCGACAGTCTTCGCCAGGCACCTATGGTACTTGAGTGAGCGCCTCGTCACCCTGGCCATCTTCGACGAGGGTATCGACTTGGCGACAAAGCGGGAGATGATTAAAGCGATGGAAGAAGAGGAAGGATCGGAGGATCCCCCGCGGCGTATCAATGTGGACCTGTCCACCGCCTCAATCGCCAACAATACATTGGCCAAGTTCACAACGACTACATCAAAGGAGTTCTTCAAGGTTCTGGACATCAGCACCGCCTTCCTGCTCAAGGATCCGGAGGAGTGGCGGACGGACCCAGCCTTCATCGCCGCATCCCGCCGAGTCCAGGCCCTTCAAGTTGTCAATGACTTCGCGGAGCGCGGGGTGGCGTTGATGCAGTCTTTCAACCTGGCCCTTACCAAGAGTGAAGACCAAAGGCAGTTCCTCTTACAAGTGGTCGAGAAGCACCGCTGTGACTTCCCAACCGCCCGCAAGTCCACCGTGACCTCTGCAAAGTAGGCAACAATGAGAGGGAGATGGGCGCCCATGATACCCCCCCCCCCTTGAGGGGCTAATACTCGAGTTGAGGGGGACCTAGAGTTGAAAGTATGAAGTCCAGTTATATGTTTTAGGTCAAGATTAGTAGCTTGAACAAACTAGAAGTGATATTTTATTTGCTAGAGGCATAGAACATCATGATCTAAAATTTCTACTTTTCGAGAAAATATACAAACTTTGACCGTATTGAGGCAGTTCTAAATATTGTTTTATTTCAAAAATATTTTACACACGATATTTTTGACAAAATGGAACCAGAAACGCGCCCGTCCCGATAAAAATTCAAACTTTCGAAAATAAGTGTCACCCTAAGGCCCGTGGTGTAGTGGTAGCATATCTGACCAGCAATTGGAAGATCCTGGGTTCGATTCCCAGGCGGTCACCTCATTTTTCATTTGTTCATTATTTCTCTTCCTCATGTGCAGAACACTCCTCTATACTTACGTCGTTTCTATGCATATATATAGATATTTTTTTTTATTTTTTATTTTTTCTGTAACCTACTGTATATATAGGTTGTAACTCTTTATGTACTTCAGTGTTCCTGAGGATGTCATTAGACGAAAGCGCTTGAGCACCATCTGTGTTTCCTTTCCTTCGTGGTTTTATTCATCATAAATTCTTTTCACGTGTTACTTTCGTGAAATAAATTTCATATATATATATATATATATATATGTATACGTATATATATATATATATATATATATATATATGATGAATAAAACCACGAAGGAAAGGAAACACAAAATGGTGCTCAAGCGCTTTCGTCTAATGACATCCTCAGGATGTCATTAGACGAAAGCGCTTGAGCACCATTTTGTGTTTCCTTTCCTTCGTGGTTTTATTCATCATAAATATTTTTCACGTGTTACCTTCGTGAAATAATTTTCATATATATATATATATATATATATATTAATATATTTTGCTTGTTAATGCATTGTTATGTATTAGGTATTTAAACAAAAATAAATATCCCCCATTTCATCTCTGCCACAAGACTCATCAGACAACTTTGATTAAACTGGCTGTTGTTATGGGGGAACTTCCAATCCCCTTTATTAATGAATACAATATAAAAATTATCAAAACAGTTGAACATTACTTAAAGAAAAAAGTAACAGGTAATACACATATAATGACTCCATATTATACAAGGATAACATCACAGTAATCAACATCCTACATATGTACATATACACAGTAAAATTCAGGTTAATCTATTTATATGCTCCTTTGCAAAGTTTTCCATATCTTCTGCTGGGAAAATATACTGGATACGTGTTCATCCTCTTAGTCCTGCCTGTACTGCTCCAAGGATATTGTTTGCTGGCACTGGGCAACTATCTTCTTTGGTTGGGAATGTATATGATGGGGCAATGCCTGAGGGATGCAGGAAATTGATAATGTAATCTTCATATTCAGCATCATAGTCTTTTACCAGCCCAAACCACAGTTCTTGTCCATATATACAGCCAACAAAACACCCAACTTTCACTTCAGTGCATGTGTTTCCCTGAAGACTGCTGCCCTCTTCACTACCAGACTGAGTGCCAATATCCTTCAGTAGGCTTTTGAGCTCTCCTTTGGCACTCTGAGAGAGGGGGTAAACTATTAAGCTATCCATTGACACAGGTACAAATCTATGAAGTTTTAGGGTATCTGCAATTGACTTGATTGAAGGGCTGAAGTGCTGCTCTAATCTCTCTTCGATCTCCTTGATTTTCATTGATGACACATACAAAAATTTTATTAAAGACTTCATTTCATTGGAACAAAACTGGTACATGTCTTCAGCTGTTAAAATTTGTTTTTCGACATGTCTTTGTTGGCTTGCTTTTGCTGCTGCTCTCTTGACAGTACCTCCAATTCCATCACATGCATTTTTGCCGTGTGATGTAGCAAAAAAATGCCACTCAGCATCAATCCCGAAGTCAGCTCTGTGATGGCAAAGGTTCAAGAAATTGAATTTGTTCTTATACTGAGCAGCACATCCATCAGTAAAATAGTGAATTTTTGTCAGAGTTGGATGTTCTGCATGAATAACAGGTATTAGCTCTTGGAGAAAAGAGTACACCATCACTGTATTATGTTTCAATGAATCTGAAATGAAGCAATAACTCTGATGACAGACAGTATCAGATTGTTTCCAGTAAAACACAAATGGGTGTACTGTGCATTGAGAGTTTTCCCAATGAAATCCTTGTGCTGCATCCTGGACAATGAATGAATAGTTCTCTGCAAAATCTCCTACTAAGCACCCTTCATGCAATGGAAGGTTATTTTTTAAATTTTTTAAATATTCTGCTTGGTGTTTACTTGTAAAATGATGCCTTGTGAGATTAGAAATGCTCTTACTTAATGATTCTATGAAATCATATAAATTCTCAACCTTTTCTGTCAGTGAACAGCAGTCCGCTGTCACCCATTGCTTATAATGAATTTCTTCTGGTACAGTCTCCATAGCACCTAATCCTTCCAACAAGGCCTTGACACCCTGTTCGCATGGGCAGTTTTGGCACTTATGCATCATACAATCTTCATTGTTGATGTCACAAAATGAAGCAGCCATCAGCTGTGAATATTTTAGCTGTCTCACTCCAAGAGCTGCAAGCTGCAGTTTGGGATTCTGATGATATGTACAGACAAACTGAATGTGTACCACTGCTACCTCTACAAGGATACACCAAGCAGGATGAAGACTGGCAAAACTACTAAATCCAATATGAGGATTATTTGAATCCTTAGTAAATTCTGCATAGAACTCTCGCAAATTACAAAGTATTAAACGCTTTTGCATCTTTATCTTTTCTCCTTCTTCATTGATTACAACCTTGCAGTCTTTCATTCCAGGACATTTATGGCTATATTAATCTAATTCATAAACATTTCTCACTTTCACTTTTGTCTCATTTGTAATTACTTTGCCTTTACTCATTGATGGGATTTCAGGTAGTACTCCATGTTCACTTTTCAGACAGCGACATTTTTTACCATGTAAGTTGATGTTCCAAAGAATGTCAATGTTTTACCTATTATAAATGGTGACAGTGATAAAATTTGAAGTTTTAGCTTGCTGTTTTGTGTGGTGTTCAACTTATCCTTGAGCTCTCTCATGAGAAGTTCATACCTGCAATTTTTAGAAAACTTTTATTAAAAAGATTTCTAACTAGTTAGTCGTAAAATATAAAAATTCTAAACATATCCCTAAGTGGATAGTTTCATTGCGTTAATTGGTGATACCTTAAAGCTACTTTAGATAGGCTTAATCATATACAGTATGTATAACAATATATACATAAATATATATAATATTCATAGTACCTAAATTAATTTAAGTGATACTTACTTATGTAATTCAGAATTCTTTTTGTCATGGTGGGAACTTGTTGATGGACCAGCTTCTGGAAGTTCTACTCCATATGCAGATTCTATACTTCTCTTGATTTTTTTCTGTTGTCTTCAAAAGTTTGGAGGTTCCTTGTTTTTCCTTTTGCTGATGTGTCATACTCATACCAGCTGTAAGCAATATAAATATAAAGTGTTAGTTATACAAGTAAACTAATATTCATGGAATAAATAATATGTCAATTTATAATAAATATCATTCATTGTACAAATGTTTTTTATTTAATCATTATAGCTATATATATATATTAGGGTGTCCCAGCCTCATGTGAAAATAAAAATTTGCAAGAGTCAAATCGCACACCCCTTTAATTAATTACACTTGAAGAAAGGAAAACATGGGCGAAATTTCATTGGCCTATTAGGAGGGGAAGGGTCCCCTCATTGACCTTGTTTATTCGACCCTATATGAACAAACGTAAATGCTCAGCTTTAATCATTCTAGAATGGAAGAATGAAATGTAAATTCTTTCTAATGACTAAATTAAAGGAAATGGAAATTCTTCCTAATGGCACATTTCATTTCGGGGGACAGAGGATCTTTTTGTCTGCTGAGGGGAACTGCTGGCGGTGGTATTCGACGACTTGGTACACGAGCTGCCGTTCCTCCTCGTTTTTTGTCAGGCCCTCATTGAAATCTTCCGCCAGTTTCACCGCCCGTTCTGCCGCGTCGTTCACAGACTTCAACGATGGTGCACATCCTTCGAGATCTTTGGGGGTTTTTGGAACCGGCAGCTTCAGGCAATGAAAAAGGTTTTGAGTCCTTTTCGTGACCAAGGTGCTCAAATCCGACCGTCTCATGGTCAAGACACTCTTTCCCTCCAGCCGACGCAGATCTTTTGGGTTTTCGGTCTTCTTGTGCAGGTTTTGGAGCATGGCCGTCTTCTCTGCATCGGTGGTTTTGGAGGAGAACATAGCGAGTCCTGCTAAATCTTCGCTTAGGTACCAGAGGTGGCCCCGGAATTTCGTCAATGCGGCGGTACCTATATCATGATCCACCGCCTTGTACCACTCTAGGTCCTCCAACAGCTCCAGGTCATTGACGGGCGTGTCCGCCATCAATGGAGCCTCGAACCACCTCTGGAGGTAGATGGTGATGGCAAAGACGTTTATCCTGCGTAGTGACCGGACCTCGTGAGTGGTCAGGTGGAATTGGCTTCGGAAGATGAACATCTTAAGACAGTAAATGCCTTTGGCCATCCACCTGGCCCGGTGGTATGCTCCAGGACGATTGTACCGGAGATCTCGTTTGCCATGACCATCGAGGAAGACCAGAGCGAGGATCAGGAACTCCCGGTAATCGTCTCTTGGGTGGCCAACTTCAAGCTGGTCTTCAATGAAGTGGACAATCTGCTCTTTTTTCAACGCCACTCATTCCGAAAGGATGTCGCTTGGGCCATCGCCGTTGAACGGAGAAGCCTGCTTCTGGTCGATGAACTCCCATTGGGATTTGAAGCGAGCGAACTGCGCAATTTCGGGGCCAGAAGACCTGAAGAACAGGTCAAAGACTGAGGTGATTACCAATTCCATCATGTGGTGTCTGCAAGCCAGGAAAAGAACGCGGCCATCCATTTGGTCCTGGATAATCGTACAAGCGCCGCTGTGAATACTGGTATTCGCCGCTGTTGTGTCGAAGCAGAGACCGGCAATCCATGGTTGAACTTGCGGCCAATCATCCAGCACCTTCAGAACAGCTCCAGCCATCCGCTGTCCCATGCTGTCAGGGATTTTTGGGATCGCCAACAACTTCTCAAGATTCTTCCCGCTGACCAGCACTGGTATGCGATCCGATTTCCCTCCATCCGAATCAGGGAGGAGTTTGCCATCAAAGTGGATGACAAGCGGCGTATCAGGATTGAACTCGGTCTTGATTCTGGCTGCCAAGTTCTTCCTGGACTTCTGCCGTGAATGGTGAAGACTTGATTTGGACAAGGTGACCGAGGATAACTCAACTCCCGCAGCAGCGAGTGCTGGAGCCACAATGTGCATCGCTTGGCGTAATGAGGTTCCAGTTCGATCCAGGGCTGCAACCAAATTGGGATATTGGATGATCCTTCTTGCCGACACTTGGCCGTCCTTGGGAGTGGATCGAGGAGCCAAAGGACCAGGAGAGGAATATTGGACATCATCATTGGATGCTTCGGCCATGGACTCCGAAGAAGAAGAAGAAGACCCACTTTTCACCGTTCCTTTTGCTTGCAGTGAGTCCATCTCTTCGCGGCTTTTCTTCTTCCTCTTCTCTTCAGCTGCTCGGCGTTTCTCCCGCTCCGCTGCCCTGCGAGCAAACTCCAGGTCCTCTCCTCCGATGTACATCTTCCGCACGGTTTGCTGGTCATTCAGAAAGTCTCGATCTTCCGGGACTTTGATGAGTTTCATGGCGTTGGCATGAGCTGTTTCGAACAGTGTATTCAGGTTGGCTTGGAATCCCTTTTCCCACTCCAGTTGCTTCTCTCCCCCACGGTTTCAGTTTCTGGCAACCTTCTCGTAGTCCGTGGAGAGGGCCTTGATCCTCTCGACGCACTTGGGCTTGTGGGAGGTCGGAATAGATGCCCGAGCCCACACCGCCATAACCTCATCAGCTACCACATTGGCAGCTTCCGCCGTGGACGTTTTTTTCTTCCGAGTGAAGAACAACAGACGTCGAAGAACATCTCCCACTGTCGGGAGTTGACACAGCGTTTCCATGGGTTCATTTCGCAACACCCCCACCAACCACACAGTCTCCTGCTTTCTTGTATCCATAATCTGAAAAGAAATATGCTACAATTAGTATAAGGTAGAGAGTAGCCGTTCAGCAATAGTAACACATGGTTTGAGGGGACCCTTAAAATTAAAGAACATGAAAGAAATTCATCTTGCTGGCATGTTTTCACGAGTGGAAGAAATTAGGGGGGGTGTGCATGACAAACTTCAGGAACAAAAAAAATTGGGACACTCTAATATATATATGTATGTATATATTTTTATTTGCATCAAAATAGCCTTACTTGTTTTTATTGGACTTTCATCCAAGTAGGGAAGTATATTGTCATGAAGTATGTCTTTCTTTGGAAAGCTGTCTAGATGCTTTGAAGGAGTCATTAATTGTGGATTGGAGAGACTTGAGTCAGATGAGGCACATGAATCTTCATTGATTTCCATTGGTGAAGTGGCTTCCACTGCTGTTTGCTTCTGAAGACCTGGTTCCTTTGATATTAATTTTAGACAATTTGCACATAATAGGTCATCTTCTTTTAATAGTCCAAGACTCCTAAGAATAATGTCCTTAACTTTTGTTACACTTTTAAAAATTCTTTTTTTGTTTCTTCAGAGGATCAGAACAAAATTTCATATTCTGAGGCATTTCGTAATAAGAACTACACTATATTTATAAGCAGGTTCCTTCACTGTAGCACCGCAAAATAAAGAATATATGACAGTACAGGACCTGTGGGCAAAAATAGTTGATGAATAACAGAAAAAACATGGATAATGATGTTACTCAAATACATAATAATGCATAACGAAGCAAAATATATTATTTATATATATATTATATATATATATATATATATATATATATATATATATATATATATATATACAGAGACATGTAAGAAGTAAATAGACAGCCCAGATTTTGCTGTAACAATTTGGCGTAAAAGATTCAGCAATTCTGATCGTGTTGCTGGTTTTTTGGGCTTTTTACGTAAAGTCTTGTCTAGTATTGCCCACACATGTTCTATGGGGTTCATGTCAGGGGACTGACTCGGCCAAGGAAGTCGTTTGATATCATTTCGCTCCTCCCATTCTTTCGTCTTTTTTGCAGTGTGGCATGGGGCTCCATCTTCCATGAACAGGCAGCTGTCTTTTTCAATTTGACCACTTGAGAATATTGGCATAAGCAGTGTTGGGCACTAAAGCATTAATCTGATAACAGTTAATTAATAAAGTTAACTTTTTTTAACGGACTATTAACGGAAGTTAATTTCCATTTATCATTATCGGACCAGTTAACTTCCGATAACTCAATATTTAGTCTGTTAAAGTCCGTTAACACATTAACTGCGAGGAGTCATTCACAGAAGATCACCGCTCCGCGAATGAATTCAAACTGCCATAACTTCAGTCTGCCAATTCCATCCTCTGCCGCAGTGGAACGGCTCTGCTCTCTCGGCAAGGACATCCTGAGGCCCAAGAGGTCAATACTGGCAAGTTGGTCTTTCTGAAGGGCAACCAGCACATTGTGTCATAGTCTTTAATAAATGTGCCTAAAATTTAATTTTACCTTTCAGTTCCCACCATAATAATTCTCTGGTAAATTAAAATTTAGTTAATGGTTAGTGGTTACAAGGGTTTCAAAACATGTAATCAGTACATTTTTTATTAAAAATAAAAAAAAAGTTATTAAGCAAAAAAGTTGCAAAACTTGATAAATAGAGTTAAATACCTATTTATTGTTGGATTTTGCATAAACAAACATTTTCTATGGGTTTTAAAGCTTTTTTCCTTGATTTTTTTAAATGTTAGTAAAGAAATAGTTATCGTTAACAGATTATTGTTAACTTTGTAGTAAAATTATCGGATTATCGTTATCGGAGTTAAAAATTGGGGTTAACGGATTATCGTTATTGAAGTTAACTTTTTGGTTAATGGTGCCCACCACTGGGCATAAGTCCTTCTTCAAGGATAGAAATGTAGGAAACGAATATTAGTCATAATAATGGCCAAAAAATTGGATGCATACATTTTACCATAAAATTAAGGGTGTCTATTTACTTCTTGCATGTCTCTGTATATACACCCCCTCAATTAGGTACTCCGGCTTGCCGGGCCGAGGGGGCTCGTACACCTCGTGGGTTGTTGGGGTTTCCTCAACTCCTCGTGGGGTGTGGGCAAAGAGTTACCTAATTGCATTTTTTTCCCCCTTCCTTTTCTTTTTGCTCCCCTTTTTTTTTCGTATATCCTGGAATTTCTTTTGTCTTGATTCAGTCTTGGGCCTCTGTCAATTGTAGTATCTCACCCCCCCCCCCCCCCCCCCCTCTGTTTGTATTTTGCAGTCTTGGGGTCATCAGGTGCACCCGCCGGGGGGCATTGCTCTGTGGCTGAGCCATGCTCTGGGGATGGTATGGGCACCCGGACCGCTGCTGCGTCTGGATTGGGTCTTTGCTAGGCCCTTAACGGACAAATCTCCGTAGAGCCAATCTGTTTTTTTAAAAATGACAGTCAGGTTGGGGGGGGGGGGGCTACCTGGGACGTTGGGCCTGTGTCTTGAAGGATGCAGTGGCTGTTTTTTTTGTAAAGCTATTGTTTATGGGTTCAATTTCAAAACTTCAATCCACCCTGTTGATGACTCTGGACCGCCCTTGGATTTGGATAAGACTTCTACTTCTGGTTGTTCAGCGGCCTCTGCCTCCGCTGGATTGACCTTAAAGCTGTATGGCCCCCTCTCATCCTCTGCAGCATCTAGCTCTTGTGGCTGGACTCATGGTGGCCGTAGGGCGGGGTCTTCACAGCCCTCATTCTCTCACCCACTCTCGGTTACCGTTACACATGGACCAGTCCCTGCTGCCAATTTCTGTCCGGTGGACAGGTTCTTTGTTCTCCACCCTTCCGCTGGCTCCCTTCCAGGCAACTCGGAATGGGTGTTTCAGCATCTTAAGATGGTGGGGGTTCCCTGTCATTATGATATCCACCCTCTGAAGGATGGGTCTCTTCTTTTGAAGTCCCGTTCTTCGGGGGTGACTGAGTGCCTTCTACAGTTGCAGGATGTTTTGGGTTGCAGAGTTTCTGTGACTCCCCATCCGCAATTGAATAGCTGTCAGGGCACCATTTTTGCTTCCCGTCTGCTGTCAATCCAGGTTGGCGAGTTGCAGGAGGATCTTGCCCCCCATGGGGTAATGAAGGTCTTCCACTTTTCATCGCACCAGGATGGTGCTCTTATCCCGTCCGCTTGTCTGCTCCCGGCCCAGGTGTTCTGGGGCGTGGGTGATCACCAGCAGTCGTGTGGTTTTTGGTGCAACCGTATGTGCCTGACCCGGTTCGCTGCTTTGGCTGCAACCAGTTCGGCCATGTTAGCTCTGCGTGTCACTGTGAGGGTAAGCTATGGGTCCGCTGCGGAGGGCATGCGCATCCTACCCCATGCACGAAGCCCCCACAGTGCTCGAACTGCTCGGGGGTCCACCCTTCCTCCTCTCGGGACTGCCCCATTTTCAAGTTTGGGTTCGAGGTGCAGTCCTTAAGGACTACCGAATTCCTTAGTGCGTGGGAGGCACGCGATAGGGTCCGTGACCACGGCGGGGGTTGTCCTATGCTGCGGCTCTTGGCCCTGGTGGGTCCTCGGGCCGGAGTGGTGCCCCCCCTGGAAGTTCCGGGGGTTGGTGGTCCTCTTGGCGCTGCAGGACCTTCTTGTCTCTCTGCCTCACTTTCAAACATCCCATCTGATTCCCTGCCTACAAGTGCCCCCTTCTTCCTCTCTGGCCTTGGGGTCTGGATCTTTGCCTACTCGCCTCTCGGGTGGGGAAGGTGATGCCCCGAAGGGGAGGAGGAAGCGTCGCCGTGGTCGGAGCCCTCCAGACCCGATCGTGACCACTGCTCACCCTGCTTCCCCAGAGGGGAAGCAGCACACCACTCCTGATCTGCTCGGGACTCCTCCCCCTATACAGAGAGGGCTGGTGAGGCGTCACCTCCTGGTACCCCAACTAGTGTCCAGGTGTCGGTTGAGGTACACTGCCCCATGACACCCTCGATTACTGACTCAGTTCCCATGGTGGACCCAGTTGAGAGGAGCCTGGCCATTCTTCATGGAGTCTCTCTCCCTTTGGCTCCTGCTGAGTGGTCAGGTCTCTCTCCTGGATCTACTTCTCCCACCTGTGGTGGACCTTCCCCCCCCCCATCAGCACTTGTCTGGTGTGACGAGCCCTCCAACATCTAGTTCTCCCTGGCCCCCCTCTAGTGGGGAGTTGGGGTTTTTGGCTGGGCCTGTCTCGTTGTCTCTCTCCTCCTCAGGGGAGCCCCCTTCTGAACTCCCTGTTCCACTTTCCACCTCTCATTCTACTATGGGTGAAGCAGCTGTGGGGTCGGTGGCCCCTACCCCCCCCATTTGGGGTGAGTCGGGGAAGCCAATTCCGTCCCTGGTTATGGACTGTTGAGTTTGCTGCTCAGCTTGGTCTGTGGCTATTTCTCTGCTTCTTATAATGCCACTTCCCCCTACAGTTCCATTTTGCATTGGAACTGTAGGGGGCTGTTAGCTAACTGGGAGAACGTTGCCTCCCTGCTGGAGAGCGAGCAGCCTTCCTGTGTTTGTCTCCAGGAGACTATCCTGGCTGCGCGGGGGCTCCCTCGTGCCTCTGGCTATGTTGGTTTCCCTTGCACCCCGGATGAGCACACACGCCGGCAGGGTGCGGCGATTTATGTACATCATTCATTACCTTCGCGAGGTGTGCCTCTTCGTACTTCCTTGCAGGCTGTGGCTGTGCGCCTCTTTTTAGATCGGCAGTACACTGCCTGCTCGATTTATATTCCTCCTCATGACCCTCCTTCTCGTGACGCAGTTCGCGAGTTGGTGTTGCAACTGCCTCGACCGTTTCTCCTCCTCAGGGACTTTAACAGTCGCGACCCGGCTTGGGTAGATGTCCGGTCGACTACTGTTGCTGGTATGTTGCTCTCCTTAATGGAGGAACTTTCCTTCGCATGCCTCAATTCCACTGAACCTACCTACTTCCACGAACCCATGGGCATGACTCCAGATTCCTGGGATCTTGGGAGCATTGCTCCAGTAAATTTGACCATGAGAAAAAGTAAATTTGGGTTTGGGTTTTGTTCATCCGCTAGACGTTATGCAATTTTTTTGCGTATACGTTCTTGTACAAACCAATTTTTTTAAATTACAAATTTAGTTATTTTAAGTTTAGTTGGTAATTCCATATTTAACAATTATTTTTATTTTTTGTTAAGCTTCAATGTTTTGATAATTAAAATTTTATTAAAACGTATATTTTTTTAATATAAAATTATCAGGATTGGACTATGTTCCATTGATCTTGGCCAGGTTTGATAAATTGGCCAGATAATTACTTGTGCGGTTTTAAGTAATCCACCATGACTCTAGAATTGAAAAGTTTAGTTAAGTTTAAACTTACTTTTACTTACTCTTCCTTACTTTTACTAAGTTTAAAGCACTTACTTTTACTTACTTTCATTGTACTATATTTACTTACTTTTACTCACTTTTACCATACTATATTTACTAACTTTTACTTATTTTGTATTTTTTCAGGTAGTCAATAATCAATAATGGATCCTAATATTGATGAAGTTGGAGAGAAAAGTGAGGGTGTTAAAAGGGGTTACTTTTGTGGTCAATGCAAGAACAAATATTCAAAGAAGCAAAACTGGGAGGAACATTTTAATTCCCCAAAAAATATTTGTTACAATACAAGAGGTCCCAGAGTTTGGGCCCACAGCTTAGATATTGCAGTAAAGAAATACCAGGATGAAGTGCAGCAAAGAGATACGGTGAAGCAGTCTAAATTTAGTTTGTTCACAAAATGTGCTAGTGCTAGACCTCAGAAAAATGAACCAACTTCTTCAACTGCTAATCTAGAAAATGAAACTTTTTCACTAGATGTTTTACAGACTGAAGAAAGTGCTTCTCCTCCACCTAAGAAACAAAAGGTAAGTGAGGAATCTGCGCATCAGACTAACAAAACTGCTTTAGAGGAATTTGAAAATTCCCAAATCCAGAAGACATTGAATGCAATTTTGCGCCTAACAAAAGAAACTCACCAAGCTGTTGTGGTTAATAAAGAGAAGAGTCAAAATATGCCTTCAAGTTCAAGTGTTGCATCCAAATCTAATAAAGCAAAAAGCAACAAATTTGACATTTCCATAGCCCATTTAAGGAAGTGTAAATCAATACAAGAAATCCTGAACAATGATTTGATCAAATCTACATTCAAATTGGTGGAAAAGAAGGATCTAGGGCATGCTGATGATTCATTTTCAGTACCAAGTGATATAATGGAAAACATTGCAAATAGTGACACTAATATGCCTGATGTAGATATAGCTGTTGAGGATGAAGATGATGATAATCAAGAAGATATTGATGATGCTTCTCATGATAAAATGTTTACATTATATTGCATAGCTTGCACAAACCCCAAAGCATGTGCTTCAGACAAACATTCTAACATAAAAGGTTACTTCAATGTTAAAGATTTAACCTATGTATGCAAACAAAGAGAAAATCAAGAGAGATGGTTTAGAAATCTGAAAACCCACCTGAAGAGACATTTAATTAAACTTCAGCATCATCAAAGAGCTGCTGTTTATGAAGTGATGAAAACATCTTCTCGGAACACTACTAAACGCATAGAAGACTTATGTGGCAACATCTTATACTACATAATGAAAACAAACACTGC
Source organism: Bathynomus jamesi (assembly GCA_023014485.1). NCBI lineage: Eukaryota > Metazoa > Arthropoda > Malacostraca > Isopoda > Cirolanidae > Bathynomus > Bathynomus jamesi. The sequence continues at coordinate 48,809 of JAJOZX010000552.1, read as the reverse complement.
ATGGGCTCTATATCCAGTACTTCTAGCTGTATTACATAGGTCAGGTTGTGAGGTTGGAAATTTGAATCATAGCACACATGCTTGCGAGACAATTTGTGAGCTATTAGATAATCAACTTAAAGAACAAACTGTAAAGTGGTTCTTAGAACAAACTTCAGTAACAATAACAGCTGACATTGGAACAATTTTGGGATTAAGCATGCTAGTTGTATTAGTTATGAGTGAAGAAGATAAGACTGTAAAACTTGCTGGGATAAATTTAGTACGCAGCAAATGAGGAGTTTATTTGGCCAATGAAATTTTTGATGTGTTGAAGTCTCCTAATCACTTGAAACTATCTGAAGAAGCAATTAAATCCAAGGTATCTGGAATGGTTGGAGATGGGGCTTTTTGTAAGGACAACGAGCCATTTAAAAACGAAATGAAAAAGTTGTTTGGAGAAAATTTCAAATTTCGATGGGACTTAATGCATCTTGTGAACAGAGCCCACGTTGATGCATTGAAGAAAATTTGTAAACTAAGTGAGCTTTTAGACTTTATTCAGAATCACACTTCAAATCTGAGATCAGGCCTTGACTATACCAATATGGTTCTTGACAATATCATTGGTTTTAAGAGACCAAAACTCAAATCTGATACTCGCATGGTTAATTACGAATTTGATCAATTTGACAGATTTGTGGAAAATTGTGTGTTTTTTGATCATCCACAAGAGAAAGAAATTAGTGCCAAGTTCTATGTATTGATTTCCTATGTAACAAAGATTATGTTGCAAGTAGCTCAAAAAACCACAGTTAGTGCAGAATTTGTAGAAATATATTTTATAAAGGAGGAGGGAAAACTGTTATGTTAAGAGTGATGGAAACAATTTCCAAATTAGCTAATGGAGGAAATGCAAATGATGTAGTTTCTGAATTTAAGCACAATACCACAGGGCAGCAAAAGGAACTAACAGCTGAGGATTACATCCTAAATGAAGTTTACAAATACATCAAGAAACGTTCTGATTACTACCAGGTTGCTGAAGTTGCTAGACCATCCAGAACCAGATCTGAAAGTAGTTTTACAAAAGACTCAGTGATAAATTGGCTGACAGAATATATAGAACAGCTGTGGAAAGGAATCACAGAGAGATTAAAGCATTTTGATAAAGATGGATCAACTGCCTGGAGTGAAGCACCAGCTGAAGGGACATTCTCCATTCTTGGTTACATTGTTGAACACAAAGGATCCATTAAGCCATCTCATTTGACTAAGCTGTGCAGAATTGTGAAGGAGGGTCCAGCTCCAGGCACTAGATCTGCTGTAATGATCACACAGAAAGCCATTGATCAGTGGCCAAGCATACATGGCGGTAAATTCACAACAAATGCCTACATGCAAGGTCTAACATCGTCCACTGTTGCTGCTGCAATGAATAAATAAACTTAAGGTGAGTTATAAACTGTACATTATTGTATTATTATGTTTAGCTAAAACAATTTGTAATTGGTATGTCGTCAATTCAAGAGTTTACTATCATTAACCTATCTAGTGGTGTAAGGGGAAAAAAAGTAAATTCAGAGCTGTGCTCCAGTAAATTTTTTCAAATCTGGAGTCATGCCCACGGATTGATCTACCTGTATTGATCTCTCCTTGGTGTCCCTCGATGCCTTACTCGATTTTTCGTGGAAGGTGTTGGGGGACTCTTATGGCAGTGATCATTACCCAGTCTGTCTTGAGCCGGTCCGACCGCAGCCGGGTGTCTCGTCTCGACCGAGGTGGTGCCTTGCGCAGGCTGACTGGCCACCCTTCAGAGCTTGTTCCGTCGTTGCCCATTTGGTGTTGAGCTTTGGCTCTGTGGATGAGAGCTTGGAGTTCTTCGAGCGGGTGGTGATGGGCATCGCGGAGGACTGTATTCCTCGACCTTCTGGTAACCCGCGTATGCGTAGCGTCCCGTGGTTTACTCCAGCATGGCACCAGGCAGTGTGTGAGAGGAAGAGGGCAACGCGCCGCTTCCACCGCACCTGGCATGTGACCACTTGATTAAGATCCGGCGGGCTAAGGCTTTCGCCCGCCGGACTCTCAAGTTGGCCTCTTGGGCCTCTTGGCATGCATCATTAAATAACAAAATTTAAATATTAATACCAAAAATTAATTTGACACATTAATTCCAACCTACAACACTAAATTTCAGTTAGAAAACTCATAATTTACAAATTACAGCTATGAGACAACTCTCTCCCTCAACATGAAACGCAGCATGGTTCACAAATCACAGTAATTTATCATTTCCAAGCGAAACTAAATAGAAATTTTCATTATTATTCAGAACGCCAGCTTGAACGGCCCCAAGGGATAATCTTAAGATGTCACCACCTGAATTTTGAAAAAATAACTGTATGGTCATAATCTACACAACAATATAACTTTTTTGAAGAGTACTGGTTTTGTGCAAATACTTTATGAGCAAGTTATTATGAAATATAATATCTCGTTGCTATTCATTTGAAATGGTCATGAATCTACGTGGCAGAAAGTGAAAAATGGGGTACCACAGGGATCAGTTTTGCGTTCATTATTCTTTATTGTATACCTAAATGATTTAGAGAAAAGAGTAGGTTGTAAAATTTCTAAATTTGCAGTTGATACAAAAGTAGTTGCCTTGGTTACAAATATAGAAAATTTTTATAAACTGCAAAAGGATCTTGATATGATTAGTTGCTTGAGCTAGTAAATGGCAGATGGAATTCAATGTTCAAAAGTGCAAATTCATGCATTTTGGTAGAAATAAAGAAAACTTTAGTTATGAGAACTGATTGGAGGATATTAGAAAGGAAAGGGATCTTGGCATTATAGTTTGTAGTGATCTAAAATTTTCTAAGCAGTGCTTAGAGGCTAGAAATAAAGCAAATAAAATGTTAGGTATTATTAAGTGGAACGTTAGTTACAAGAGTAAGGAAGTCATGTATAAATTATATAATTCTTATGTTAGGCCTCACTTAGAATAGCTACTGCATTCAAGCTTGGTCACCTCACCCTAGACATGATATTGATATGCTTGAAGGTGTGCACATGACTCCAGATTTGAACAAATTTACTGGAGCACAGCTCTGAATTTACTTTTTTTCCCTTACACCACTAGATAGGTTAATGACAGTAAACTCTTGAATTGACGACATACCAATTACAAATTGTTTTAGCTAAACATAATAATACAATAATGTACAGTTTATAACTCACCTTAAGTTTATTTATTCATTGCAGCAGCAACAGTGGACGATGTTAGACCTTGCATGTAGGCATTTGTTGTGAATTTACCACCATGTATGCTTGGCCACTGATCAATGGCTTTCTGTGTGATCATTACAGCAGATCTAGTGCCTGGAGTTGGACCCTCCTTCACAATTCTGCACAGCTTAGTCAAATGAGATGGCTTAATGGATCCTTTGTGTTCAACAATGTAACCAAGAATGGAGAATGTCCCTTCAGCTGCTGCTTAACTCCAGGTAGTTGATCCATCTTTATCAAAATGCTTTAATCTCTCTGTGATTCCTTTCCACAGCTGTTCTATATATTCTGTCAGCCAATTTATCACTGAGTCTTTTGTAAAACTACTTTCAGATCTGGTTCTGGATGGTCTAGCAACTTCAGCAACCTGGTAGTAATCAGAACGTTTCTTGATGTATTTGTAAACTTCATTTACGATGTAATCCTCAGCTGTTAGTTCCTTTTGCTGCCCTGTGGTATCGTGCTTAAATTCAGAAACTACATCATTTGCATTTCCTCCATTAGCTAATTTGAAAATTGTTTCCATCACTCTTAACATAACAGTTTTCCCTCCTTCTTATAAAATATATTTTCTACAATTCTGCACTAACTGTGGTTTTTTGAGCTACTTGCAACATAATCTTTGTTACATAGGAAATCAATACATAGAACTTGGCACTAATTTCTTTCTCTTGTGGATGATCAAAAAACAACACAATTTTCCACAAATCTGTCAAATTAATCAAATTCGTAATTAACCATGCGAGTATCAGATTTGAGTTTTGGTCTCTTAAAACCAATGATATTGTCAAGAACCATATTGGTATAGTCAAGGCCTGATCTCAGATTTGAAGTGTGATTCTGAATAAAGTCTAAAAGCTCACTTAGTTTACAAATTTTCTTCAATGCATCAATGTGGGCTCTGTTCACAAGATGCATTAAGTCCCATCGAAATTTGAAATTTTCTCCAAACAACTTTTTCATTTCGTTTTTAAATGGCTCGTTGTCCTTACAAAAAGCCCCATCTCCAACCATTCCAGATACCTTGGATTTAATTGCTTCTTCAGATAGTTTCAAGTGATTAGGAGACTTCAACACATCAAAAATTTCATTGGCCAAATAAACTCCTGATTTGCTGCGTACTAAATTTATCCCAGCAAGTTTTACAGTCTTATCTTCTTCACTCATAACTAATACAACTAGCATGCTTAATCCCAAATTGTTCCAATGTCAGCTGTTATTGTTACTGAAGTTTGTTCTAAGAACCACTTTACAGTTTGTTCTTTAAGTTGATTATCTAATAGCTCACAAATTGTCTCGCACGCATGTGTGCTATGATTCAAATTTCCAGCCTCACAACCTGACCTATGTAATACAGCTAGAAGTACTGGATATAGAGCCCATGCAGTGTTTGTTTTCATTATGTAGTATAAGATGTTGCCACATAAGTCTTCTATGCATTTAGTAGTGTTCCGAGAAGATGTTTTCATCACTTCATAAACAGCAGCTCTTTGATGATGCTGAAGTTTAATTAAATGTCTCTTCAGGTAGGTTTTCAGATTTCTAAACCATCTCTCTTGATTTTCTCCTTGTTTGCATACATAGGTTAAATCTTTAACATTGAAGTAACCTTTTATGTTAGAATGTTTGTCTGAAGCACATGCTTTGGGGTCTGTGCAAGCTATGCAATATAATGTAAACATTTTATCATGAGAAGCATCATCAATATCTTCTTGATTATCATCATCTTCATCCTCAACAGCTATATCTACATCAGGCATATTAGTGTCACTATTTGCAATGTTTTCCATTATATCACTTGGTACTGAAAATGAATCATCAGCATGCCCTAGATCCTTCTTTTCCACCAATTTGAATGTAGATTTGATCAAATCATTGTTCAGGATTTCTTGTATTGATTTACACTTCCTTAAATGGGCTATGGAAATGTCAAATTTGTTGCTTTTTGCTTTATTAGATTTGGATGCAACACTTGAACTTGAAGGCATATTTTGACTCTTCTCTTTATTAACCACAACAGCTTGGTGAGTTTCTTTTGTTAGGCGCAAAATTGCATTCAATGTCTTCTGGATTTAGGAATTTTCAAATTCCTCTAAAGCAGTTTTGTTAGTCTGATGCGCAGATTCCTCACTTACCTTTTGTTTCTTTGGTGGAGGAGAAACACTTTCTTCAGTCTGTGAAACATCTAGTGAAAAAGTTTAATTTTCTAGATTAGCAGTTGATGAAGTTGGTTCATTTTTCTGAGGTCTAGCACTAGCACATTTTGTGAACAAACTAAATGACTGCTTTGCCGTATCTCTTTGCTGCACTTCATCCTGGTATTTCTTTACTGCAATATCTAAGCTGTGGGCCCAAACTCTGGGACCTCTTGTATTGTAACAAATATTTTTTTGGGAATTAAAATGTTCCTCCCAGTTTTGCTTCTTTGAATATTTGTTCTTGCATTGACCACAAAAGTAACCCCTTTTAACACCCTCACTTTTCTCTCCAACTTCATCAATATTAGGATCCATTATTGATTATTGACTACCTGAAAAAATACAAAATAAGTAAAAGTTAGTAAATATAGTATGGTAAAAGTGAGTAAAAGTAAGTAAATATAGTACAATGAAAGTAAGTAAAAGTAAGTGCTTTAAACTTAGTAAAAGTAAGGAAGAGTAAGTAAAAGTAGGTAAGTTAAAGTAAGTAAAAGTAAGTTTAAACTTAACTAAACTTTTCAATTCTAGAGTCATGGTGGATTACTTAAAACCACACAAGTAATTATCTGGCCAATTTATCAAACCTGGCCGAGATCAATGGAACATAGTCCAATCCTGATAATTTTATATTAAAAAAATATACGTTTTAATAAAATTTTAATTATCAAAACATTGAAGCTTAACAAAAAATAAAAATAATTGTTAAATATGGAATTACCAACTAAACTTAAAATAACTAAATTTGTAATTTAAAAAAATTGGTTTGTACAAGAACATATACGCAAAAAAATTGCATAACGTCTAGCGGATGAACAAAACCCAAACCCAAATTTACTTTTTCTCATGGTCAAATTTACTGGAGCAATGCTCCCAAGATCCCAGTCATGGGTGTGCACCATAGGGAAACCAAACTTATCCCTAACCTAAGAAGATTGGAATATAGGGATAGATTAAAGGAATTAGGTGTGTTTAGTTTTGGGTAATTTCAGGACAGATCATGCAGTGCTTAACACCACACCCCTTCCAATTCTCCTATAATTTGTTGTATAGCATTGTCTATACAAAAACCCCCAAAATTTCAAGTTTCAGATTGCTCCTCCTTAGGTTCAAAGGTTATGGCCCTTTCACTTTGGGGATTCTCAGGGATCCCCAAATTTCAAATTGCCATATCTTAGCCCCTAATTGAGATAGAAGAATGATTCAAATTGCATTTGAAAGGTAATTTGTCAAATATTAAATGAGTATAAACATTGATAGCAACTTAGTTGAGGAGTAAAGTTTTGACAATTTGTATTATTAAAGGGGGGTTTTATCCCCCCCCCCCCATCTCAATGGATTTTTTAAACATTTTTATATCAGATTGAGCCCAAACTCTATCTGTATAAGTGGCATTTAAGAAATTGCTATGTATTTAAGCAGTGGCGTAGCTAGAGTTTGTGCCGCCCGGGGTGGTCCTTGAGTTTGCCACCCCCCTGAAACACAACACAATACACATAACAAACATACTTAAACTAAAAGTGAAACCGACGTATAGAAAAAAACCTGTGAAAAAATATTAGGACAACATGTTTACTTCTGAAGTGAAAAAATTAACTACAACATTCTACACAGTTATTTTTCTTGCTTTTCTGTTAGCAAAATCTTCGATGACATTGTCGAAGTCTATTTCGTCTGTCAATTATTGTTCTATAGACAGAATGGCAAGATTTCTCAACCGCAAGGTGCTCATAGTAGATCTTAGGTAATTCTTTATCAGTTTTAGTTTAGAAAAACTCCTCTCACAGCTAGCAACACTAACAGCAATTGTGAGAAAAATCCGCAGCAGTATTACAATATTTGGAACCGAGTTACCAAGATTATACTTTGCAACTAATACCAGCATATTAGTTTTGATATTGATTATTTATAAATATTAAACGTATATTTATAGATTATAACGTATTTACAGAACTTTATGGGTTATTTCCCTTTTTAATGAAATAAATGCATTTATACCAATGCTATTATTAATTAAGCACAACTAAGCGCTTAAATAGGTATGATGGTCAATAAGGCCATCTTCAAGGGAACACAATCCTTACCATTGTCGGAAATTAACGAAGTAAGCAGTGTTTTCGTGGAAAAATAAAATTGTGTCTGGCGTCTTGTATCCTTCTACTGTCCCGACATAAAAAAAACTTTTTTTTTCATTGCAGTAGACCAAAAGTGCCGCCCCTCAAAAAGTGTCACCCGGGGTGGACTGCCCCCTCTGCCCCCCTATAGCTACGCTAGTGTATTTAAGGCAGTGGTTCCCAAACTTTTTTTACTCACGGCGCACTTTAGAACAAGTAAACATATTGTGGCACACTTTGTACATAAATTCGAAAATTTATTCAAGAGGTATTTATACATATACTTTATTACGAATCTCAGTTTGTATTTTTCACATTTTGAAATATAATCTTGCTCTTTCGCGGTGCACCTAATTACATCTCGTGGCGCACGGTTTGGGAACCACTGATTTAAGGTGTAAACTAGTATGTGTTTTGAGATTTGAATAGTGACAACTTCACTGAAAAAATAAATTTTTTTGCAAATTGTCAAATATAAAATTATTTTCCCCTTTTCTGATTCAACTATGTGGTTAATATGTTTTAAATGACATGGGCTGAACCTGTAAATCAAAATAACTTTTTATGAGGTAGTTTTAGTCGCTTTATTCAAATTTGTCACTCATTTTTTGTGCAAACTATTGTGGAAAATAACAATAATATAAATATATAGAAATTTAGTGTATTTGTAGTTGGGGGTGGTATGACATCATGTTACTCTGCAACTTAATTAGTTTGTTGGTTTCTGTTCTGGCTATTTTTATTTTTATAATTGGATTCACTTTGGTGGTGTTTGTGATAGAATTATGATGTGCCATTTGTATGGTTTTGACTTTGAGAATTTGATTTGTCATGTGCCCTAAATGAAGGCAAAGCATTGGATGTGTTTATCAATTATGGCATTATTCTCTCATCCTTAACTTGCCCGAAATGTGACAGTGAGTGCCTAATATGAAAAGATCAGAAGATATTTAGGTGAAATAACCAATATTAACCTGTTAGGTTAATTGAATGCCTGGTTAGGTCAACTGTATGCCCTTGATGATTGGTTAGGTTAAGTTATGATATTTTCGTTTAAACAAAAATGATGAGAGCAAATTTTTCTGGTTAATTTTGAGGTGTTTTGCACATTTCCTATGGTAATGCATCATTTATGAGATCTCATAACATGAACATGTTAGGTTATGCTTTATTGTATAAAATGTAGTCAAAAGTACATTTTTCAAGTGTATTTTGGTGTGCTTTGTTCGAATATGGCCTTCATTTCTTGTGCAAATGAACAGAAATACAGTTGTCATTGCATGGCCCAAACATGTATTTCTGTTCATTTGCACAAGAAATGAAGGTTATATTTCAACAGAGCACACCAAAATACACTAGAAAAATATATTTTTTATTTCAACTTCAGGCCATGTCATTTGCGACATAATTACCCAACTATGCAGCAATGTGTTTTATACATGTCTATGCAAGTATATAAAGGATACAAAATATATAAATAAGTAGAGGTAGTCTATTCAAAAGCTATTTAAAAATACCTACATTAATTAATAAAGATAGCCTTAATCAAAAGCTAACACAACTAGTATTAAATACTATTGAGTAATCAAAGGAAGTATGCTTAGGAATCAAAGTGTTCTGTTCTCTTGTTTATTGTGTACATATGTGAAATAATTAGCTTATAGAGGCATATATTGAGGAAATATTTTTCTTTGCAGAAATTCACAGTACATAGCTACAGATGGTACTTAATAGAAAATGGCAACTAAATGTAAAAACTATACCTATCATTGCTGTAACCCATTCAAAACACACAAAAAAAGTTACTGAGAGTGCTTTGAGATCACTCCCAAATTATCTTATTGAAAATAGTGATCCTGTACATGGCTTCAGTCATTCATCAAAAGTTTGTATGAACTGTTTGAAGGAAATCAATAAAAATGATGAAGCAACAGTTATTCAGCAAGAAAGTAAGTTCAGGAAGTGATACTTGTACATCTGAACCTTCACCACAAAAATCTTCATACTTTGAAGGAGAGCAGCTAGACAAGACTCTTGATTATAGGGTGGAATGAAGAAATCAAAAGGGGGGGGGGGGGGGGGGGGTCTAGATAGTTGTCTTTTGTCCAGCATTAAACTTTAAAACCAATTTTGGGTGGTTGCATACAAAACTGTGACTGCTACCGGCCAATTTATACAAAAAGAGTGTGTGTGTGTGTGTGTGTGTGTGTGTGTGTGTGTGTGTGCAAAATATTTGAACCCAGTGACCTATCTCGGGTTCTGGACATGATAGAAAGACAATTTAAAAACTGTTTTGATGTATTTTGTACCTCTGAAGCAGAGAAACATTTGCAGAGGGTTGCAGGGTCAATAATGCATCAAAAAATACATATTTTGTCATTTTTGTTCAAGAAATGCAATTTTTTGGCTCTCTTTCTCCAAATATTTTATTTTTTATTTGAAATTATATTTTATATTTTTCTTTTCAGGTTGAATTTATAGAATTGATAAATACATATATTTTGATAACCTTATTGCCAAAAAAAAATGCATAGTAGGATGCTAAGACACAGTGACAGTTAAAATTCTTGATAGAGGTCACAGATTTTTAAGCACAGACTCATTCCCCAACAGAAAGCTTCCTCTTGGTAAAGATGTCATCCAACGTGCAATGGCAGAAGAGAACTGGACAACCAGACAAGCAGCTGATACAGTTGCACTAAGTCTGATTGAACACTGGATTTAGTGCAATGTCTATCCAATTTCACGCCTCAGTGTCACCAGCAAGATTCAGGATCTAATCAAAGAATTTTCGAGGTAAGACTCAAATTTTCAGTCTTATAAAAAGATTTAAAATATGTCATACTTTTGTAAACTTTGTAGTTACATTTATTTGTTTGTAACAGTAATTTTATTAACATAATCATGTGATTCAGTGATTTGCAAATCATAAGAATGATCAGTAATTAGTGATGTGAGTCGTTTTTTATTGTCGTTTTTTTGTCGTTTTTTTTTGTTTAAAACGAAGGTAGTCTGTTTTTTTTGTTTTTTATTGTTTTAAACTTATTCCATATTTTTTTTCCTTTAATCTAATAAGTATATTAGTATTACCTATAATTTACTATACTACCATGCTTATACGGTTATACCTAGTATATATACTATATAGTCATCTTTTAGAAAAATTGAATCACGCAAAAAGTATATAATAGAAAGGAAAAACAAACCCTCATTTTTTATATGTATATATATTTTTTAACTAGAACATAAAACATTCTTCCTCGTTTCAAACAATATACATAATTGTGATTGGCAAGAGTACCAGTATATATATTCCAGATAGAAAGGAAAATATTCACCTTTTTTTGAACCTTTTTGTTAACCTACATTTCCATGGAAGAATCATCACTAGATTGGGTAGAGCATATATGCTAGTTTCAATATCACAGGTACTGGTATATATCCATAATACTGGTATAAAACAATAGATATAATTGTGATTGGCAAGAATACCAGTGTGTGTATATATATATATATATATATATATATATATATATATATATATATATATATATCGTAAAGAACGACGCTTGTATAGGAGATATTCCGCGCAAGACGAGAAAGAGAAAACAACAAATGAAAAAATGAAGTACCACCTGGGAATCGAACCCGGGATCTTCCGATTGCCGGTCAGACGCGATAACCACTACACCATGGACTTCACTCTTCCAAATGTCGTAATTCCTCTACATACTCGCAGAAACCAATGCCCCAAGGGGGCACCTCCCGCTTGCCGTATCATTATATACATTCAACTGCAAAGAACACGCAGTATAAATAACGTAAAGAACGACGCTTGTATAGGAGATATTCCGCGCAAGACGAGAAAGAGAAAACAACAAATGAAAAAATGAAGTACCGGCAATCGGAAGATCCCGGGTTCGATTCCCAGGTGGTACTTCATTTTTTCATTTGTTGTTTTCTCTTTCTCGTCTTGCGCGGAATATCTCCTATACAAGCGTCGTTCTTTACGTTATTTATACTGCGTGTTCTTTGCAGTTGAATGTATATATATATATGTATATATGTATATATATATATATATATTTATTCCAAATAGAAAAATAAAAAAAATAAATATTCATCTCTTTCTTTAACCTTTGTGTTAACCTAATGCTGTTTAACTTTCATTATCTGATTCTATTTCCATTGAAGAATCATTATCACTAGATTGATTAAAGCAAATAGTTTCAATATCACAGGTACTGGTATTTATTGCAGATTTGGATGTTGACGAAGCCAATGTAGCACCATGTTTTACTTCACTTTCTTGGAATTTTGCATTTTGGGATATAAATACTAGCTTTGCTGCTCTGTCTGTGCTTAATTGGTTTCTTTTGGCTGTATGGATATTACTGTATGTGCTAAATGATCTCGGAGGTAATGAAAGGGCGAAATAGAGGTGTATGAGTTTGTGTAGGTATATATGTGAGTATGCATGCGTATGTATCTGGAATTCTGGATGTATGCATGTGTATGGGGTATACAATAGATATAAATGTGTATATAAGTATTTATGTATATATTGGTATATATGTATATGGGTGTATGTGTATGTTATATATATGGATGGTCTCATGGGGGGGTGGAATATGTCATCGCGGGTCTAAAGGATAGTTAAGTGGGAGATTCAAAATCCGAGGCATGGATGGGAGTCCTGGGAAGGTTGGACAATGGGCAGTCAGCTCCCAGCCAGTGTTCTCGCAAGTTTAATGGATCTCAAGATACAAGACTTTCAGTGCAAGAAAGAGGCCAGTTTTTTCTGTAAATAGGCTGAAAAGGACATTCTATACTGGTACCATATGGCCTATTTTATTATTTATTTATTTATTTTTATAATATATATCATTGCAAAAGTATACCTTATAATTAAATTGGCAATATTTATATTAATTATTAAAAAAAACAAAAAAAACAAAAAAAACAAAAAAAAAATGACCAAAAAAACAAAAAAAACAACAAAAAACAACAAAAAACAAAAAAAATGGTTTTTTTACATCACTATCAGTAATAAATTCTGTTTTGACTAGAACTTAACTTAGGGTTTATAATTGAAATTTGCATTCACAACATTAAAGTTTTGGTAATTTTGTAGGTTAGATAGATATCCAAAAAAGAAATGTGGTGACAAGTTCTGGAGTGATCTTTCTTCCTTCATTGAAAAAACTTCCAAGTTGTTTGACATCTTCTGTGAGGGTTCAAATCAGAGAAGAGATTTGGAGCATTTGCATCAACTCAAAATGACAGAAGAAGACTATGCTTTCTATGAGGACCAGAAAACAGCTAGAATAGGATGATGTAGTGGTTTTAAGGAATGCCTTACATCGGCAGACATCAGATACAAAAGGAGAGTTGTACAGCAGGAGCAAGCAAAAGAAAAGAATCAGTGACTTTGATCTATATAAATTTAAAAACTTTTGATTAATGACCATTGAAAATCTGGGTTTCTTGAAATGATTGTGCTACAAATTATAAAATTTTATTTTTGTGTCTTTGGTAAACTATCTTGTATCATAATCATATTGTATTTTATTATCCTCAGGGAAGAGCTCAGAAGAGTTTTTCAAGTTGTTCCATCAAGCTCAGCAGCAATGCATGACAGTGATCTTGACAGTCTCTCAAGTCAGGGCAGCCTGGAATCACATGATGAAACAGCTGGTGTCAGTGAACATTTAGCAGAGAAAATAAATAAGGCAAATAGATTAGTAGGAATAATACTCAGAACATTTGTGACCTTAGACAAAGAAATGTTTAAATCATTATACACTGCACTTGTAAGACCTCATCTAGAATATGCCAACCAAATATGGTGCCCATACAAGGTAAAGGATATTGAGGCCTTAGAAAATGTCCAACAGCATGCCACTAAGCTAATCCCATCATTGAGAGACCTACCATACCAAGAAAGAGTTAAGAAATTAGATTTACCAACATTGGCATATAGAAGATCTTGAGGGGATATATTAGAGGTATTCAAGATTACGTGTAACATCTATGATAAACAAGTATGCGAAGACCTATTTACGATTCAAGACAACACAATGACAAGGGGGCACACGAAGAAGATCTACAAGGAGAGACCAAGGTTAAATTTGAGGAAATATACATTCTGCAGTAGGGTCATAAACACCTGGAATAGTCTACCAGCCTCATTAGTTGACTCAGATTCGGTTCTGAGCTTTGAGAAGAAGTTGGATAGTGTGTGGGCCCACCAGGAACGCAAATTTGATTACAGAGCAGACATTCTTTGTACAGTCAACCCTCGCTATAATGGACCCTGTTAGAGCGGATATCGGATAAACCAGACACACCACTGGCGATATTAACCAGGAAAAGAAGAAGCGTGTGACCCTGTCGGTGACCCAGAAGCTGGAATTAATCAAGAAGTTAGAGGCGGGTGCTTCGGTGGCCAAGGTGTGCGCGGAGTATGGCGTGAAAAAGCAAACTGTTTCCGACATTCGAAAGGCCAAGGACAAGTTAACTTTTATATTTTTATTATATTTCATTATTTTCTGTATCATTTATCATGTATCGTGTTCAGCAGACAGTGCACAGTACTGTATATAGTATCTCCATTACCGTATCGTATACGTATACCGTAGGTTACCAGAACTGTCGGTTATATCGGACAATCGGCTATAACAGACACCTTTTCCCCCCTATTAGTCCGTTATAACGAGGGTTGACTTACTAATCTTGACCACCACCAGACAGAACACATAACCGAAGGTGAAAATTCAGAGCTGGAGTCACAGGCTTGATGGCCTCTTCCAGAAGACTTCTGTGAGTATCTGTGAGTATGGTGAACAGCAGGCCCATCACCTTTGTTTATAACAGTATGCAGGATGCAGAGCCATTGACACCAAATCATTTTCTTTGTGGTAAACGATTAACATGAAAGCCCGTTTGCCAGAAGACTTACAGCCTATCCAGAGTAGTCAAGAAGAGTTAACCAGAAGGTTCAAGTACCTTGAAGAGCTACAAGATCAGTTATGGAAGAGGTGGCAGATGGAATACTTGCCAGAACTCAATTATTATTCATCAGGCAATGTAAAGGGCTTCAATGCAAATTGTATAAAGGTAGGAGAAGTGGTAATGATTGGGGATGAAAGACCAAGGCAATGCTGGAAGCTTGGCATAATTGAAGAGTTGTTTGTTGGTAAAGACAATTTAGTTAGGTCTGTACTCGTAAAGACTTCAGGAGAAAAATAAGAGAGACCTATACAAAAACTCTGCTTTAGAAATCAGCAAAAACACGGATAGTCAAGATGAAACATTTGAGTTACAGCCTCATGGAGAAGGCTTGGCTAAACTTGCAAAAGGTAATGACAACAATGCCTCTTCGGTGGGAAGTGTTAGAAAATCTAGAAGAGGAAGAGCTATTGTTGTCCCAAGGCGATATGATGATGACAGCTGATTGATGCAGCATTGCTTGTATATATTAAGTTAAGGTGTATATATATCCATCTCATAATTTAAAGGTTAGTGAAAAATTCACTTAATTTAGAGCTACGTAGCACTTTTGGGCTCTCGTGGCATCATTATTTTTGGGTACTGGCGCGTCCTTTCTACTCATTTGTTGAATGCAGCACTTACAGGGCGTGGTCTTGTAAAGAGCTCTCTTGCAATTCAGTTTGGTTGTTTAGATACAAGATTGTTGCCTCATGCAATGGTGCAGGTTGTGTTGTTGTTACAAGGTTTAGAAAGAAGACCATAAATAGTACCCCTTTTGTTTTTTATTTTTATTTTATGCAACTGAGGTCTAAGGTAGGCCCACATCAAGTCGGCAACCCTGAGGTAGGACCTAATAGGACCTCCAAGTCCGTAAGTTTTAGTCTAGCTTAACTTGGGCTTAGGTCGAAGTGGCCCTTCAGAACATGGCCATTCAGGGCTCAGCTGGGATTCTGAACACAATAAAATAAAAAATAACAGTTGCCTCATTAAGTGAAGCAATTAATCCATCAATGTACACTAGGGTGTCCTGTTAAACCCAAAGTTGGTCGGGCACAGCATTAACCAATATAATATCATGAAGTGGGCTACTAAGAATGCCCAAACAAGTTTTTAAAGTCCTATCTAAAAACAATCATGCATCCCCAGTTGTTTACATTTTACACCCCCGATTCAGACCAAACAATTGGCATTTTGACCTTTAAAAGACCCATTAAAGCTAGAAATTACATACACATTTTTTCCAATCTGTTAGTAGGAAGCCCCAGAACCACGTCAAGGTTGATTGGAATCTTGCGAGATTTTTTTTATAATTTTTGTTAGTTTTTCTATTTTTTTTTTTTTTTTTTTTTTTTATGAAAAATTGCATAAATCCCCCTTTTTTAAAAAAAAAAATTGCATTAATCCCCCTTTTAAACTAATAATTTACTAGTAATTATGAAGATTCTTTTTCTTGATTTCTTTTAAATTTTTCCTATGAAGTTCTGTGGTTTGAATTTTAGCTTGAAGCTGAGCTTCATCTTTAACTGTAGGAGCCAGATCAGTTATAAGCTTAATAGCCCTTTCAGCACAATCATTGACAACCTTCAAATTACTCACAAACTCTTCCATTTCATTATAGTTTGGATCTGAGCACCATTCTCCCACTGGCTTTGACAACCAACAACTTCCTAAATTCATGATTTTAAAGATTTTCCATGAATTAGGTCCTATCAAATCCACCAGATGTATATCTGGGTGTAGTTCTGGAACTTCTGGCTTTCCTATAATAATTTCATCTGGGACTTCAGTTCCTAATACGAGCTGTGATACTTGCTTTTGTATTCTCATCTAAAGTTTTACTAAAAAAGAGATAAAACTACAAGTTCTTGACTTAAATACCACTTGTCTCTTAAGAATGCATCTACTGCAGCAATAGAAACTTCTGGAACTACTTCCTGCCAGACATTAATTGCTTATAAAATTGCAGGTAATTGAGTGGTGCTTCTGCAGTTAATGGGGTCTTCAGCCAATAAGGGCCATAAACTAAAGATGTAAACTTGACAAATCTTCCAAATGATTCTTTTACTTCTGGTTCATAGTTAAGCTGATCTCTAAATAAGACAAGTTTATTTGAATACAGCTGAGGTGCCATGAATCTAGCTCGCTGGCATGCTCCTGGTTTATGAAGATGTATCTTTGAAAGCCTGTGCCCCAACCAGTGGCGGACTGGCTCATAAAATTTTGTCTGCCAAAGGGGTCAGGGGGCCCATAACCCTATTACATAATTAAATTCCATTCCTATCCTAATAGGCCTATTTATGAGTTAAGTTTATTGAAATAAAAAAAAGATGATATTTTTTTATAAATTTATTTTACCAATAAGCACAAATATTTTACAAGTACTGCCTGCATATACATGCTATAGGTACTAAGAGTAGTTTTTTAAGTTCATTACTCGAGTTTGCAAATCAGTCTATTATAGTTTCCATGTCTAACTCACCCAACATGATCCAACATGACCTTTTCTATAGACATCAACATGTATGCTTCCAGATTCTCCTCCGACAAAGAATTTCGTAATCTTTTTTTTATTATTTTAAGCTTAGAAAATGCCCATTCATACTGAACTTGAGTCACAGACAGTGTACAGATAGCGTTGTACATTTGGTAAAGATTATCATATGCTTTGTCATTGTCATGGACAATTGCCATAATATTTAGAGCATAAATTCATTTTACTGCTGCTCTCTGCATTATCATCATTCAGCAAAAGCTTAAATATTTCAAAGTTTGATGCAAAAGACTGCAATTCTAATTTTACTTCACTTCTATTTATTCCTGGAGCAAGCTCAAGAACACCTTCCAATGCTGCTTCTTCAAGACCATTTTTAGTAATATATTCATAATTTGATGGATCGAGGCATGACATATCCTTATATAGTTGTCTATGGTCAATGAAACGGGATTCCAGTGATTGTACAACACAATCCATTATCAAGTTGAACACGTATGTTAGAAAATCTAGAAGAGGAAGAACCATTATTGTCCCAAGGCGATATGATGACTAAGCTGATTGATGCAGCATTGCTTGTATATATTAAGTTAAGGTGTATATATATCCATCTCATAATTGTAAGGTTAGTGAAAAATTCACTTAATAAGAGCTAGCATTTTTGGGCTCTTGTGGCATCAGTGTTTGGGACGCTGGTGGCATCATTTTGGGGTGCTGCGCGTCTTTTCTACTCATTTGTGGGATGTCGTACGTACAGGGTGTGGTCTTGTAGAGAGCTCTCTTGCAATTCAGTTTGGTTGTTTAGATACAAGATTGTTGCACCATGCAATAGTCCAGGTTGCGTTGTTATTGCAAGGTTGAGAAAGACCATAAATAGTACCCTTTTTGTTTACATTAAATTCATGTAACTAAGGTCTAAGGTAGGCCCGCATCGAGTCAGCAACCCTGAGGTTACCCTTGAGGTAGGACCTAATAGGATCTCAAATCCGTAAGTTTTAATTTAGCTTAATTTGGGCTTTAGGTAGAACTGGCCCTTTAGAATTTGGCCGTTCATGGCTCAGCTGGGATTTTGAACCCAACAAATAAATAAGATAACATGGTCCTTCAGAACTGGATTCTACCCCAAGACTGAGTCAGTGACTATTTTTCGGCAAAGTTCTGATTGTGCAAATTGTAGCCCAAGTTAGGCCTAGACAGGTTGAGTATTATTGAATTAAGGTCCCAGGGTAGAAAGTTTGGTAGCCCAATTGCGAAACTTGGCCAGTCGTCTGTCGTTGTTTTGGCCTACATTTTACCAGTCTGGTTAATTTTGGGTTATGGTAATTTTTTACTATCACTCCGGTCTCTTCAATTCCCATAATTTATAGATCAATGGATTCGTTATTACACCAGGAATGCAATTTGGATAGTCTCAAGTGAGGGAACTGGCCCAAAACTAAGTTAGGACACGAAGTTTGTTTTGGGGTATAAGTGTGAAAAAATACCCTAAAATGCGGGTAATTCCTTCAGTAGAGACTATCTAGGGCGCATTCGCGATGTAAAAACGAATCCATTGATATATAAATTATGGAAATTGTAGAAACAGCCAACATGAGTGACCTAAAAGGTATATATATACATTTATATATATGTAGTAAAACGAACACTGTATATATTCACTGGGATCTTTTCCGTTTGACTGCCGCCATTGAAACATAATTAAACTCCAGCCTTCTTTAGTTAGCTTTATAAGGCTAACTAACAAAAATATCACGACCTAACCTAACCAATCGTCAAGGTCGTACAGTTGACCTAACGATTGGTTAGGTTAGGTCGTGATATTTTCGTTAGTTAGCCTTATAAGGCTAAGTAAAGAAGGCTAGGGGCACTCACCTCTTATGTTTCAATGGCGGCAGTCAAACGGAAAAGATCCATTCACTATATATATTATATATACCGTAAAACTAAACACTACTAACCTAACCTAACCTACCTAACCTAACCTACCTAACCTAACCTACCTAACCTAACCTACCTAACCTAACCTACCTAACCTAACCTACCTAACCTACCTAACCTAACCTACCTAACCTTGCGTGTTCCCCTTCTCCGTTTCTTATCACGCACCGACCTATGGCAACGAAATGCTTTTCTGTTTTTATCGAACACACACTTATTACCACAAACACTATTGTCCTTGTTTTTCTTAGGGCAAATAAATTCTTTTAGCAATACACCGTGTTCTACATAAAAATTAAATGGGTAATTATATAGAAAACGGCACAACCCGAAGTATGATGTAAAAAACATTTTATTAGGTCAATTTCGATGTGCTGAAGCCAAATCTGTTAACCATTTGGTGTGCAAATGCTTCAAATTAGAGTAAATGTTATTTATATTTTACTCTTATTTTGAAGCATTTGCCTAAAAAATGGCTAACAAGCACATGAAAACTAACCTAACCTAACCTAACCTAACCTAAGAGTAAAATAACCATACGTTGAGCACGACAACTCAGAAAGCAAAACACCATGTTTTTGGAAAAATAGAATTGCTTCTTCATCATTTTCGTAACACTTTACAATAGCTTCAATGTATCTAACAGAACACCCTTCACACTCCATTGCTATACAAACATTAAAAGGGCGCATTTTAAAAGGGTTATAAAATTGCTTCTGTTAAGAACTACTTTGACTCGCGGAGCAAAATTATTGGAACCAAAACATAAATGATGGGCAAATGAATGAACTTCAAAAATTTGTAATTTTATTTATAATCTATAAAAATGTAATTTGCACACCAAATGGTTAACAGATTTGGCTTCAGCACATCGAAATTGACCTAATAAAATGTTTTTTACATCATACTTCGGGTTGCGCCGTTTTCTATATAATAACCATTAAATGCAGCCTCTTCATCACCAAAAAATTTGCATGAAGTTTAACACACTGAATAATTACAACCATCGCAAACCGACGCCATCGTGACACTAAAATCTTATGAGTTCAGGTCAAACCACCCAATTTTGTTAGCGGTACCTTCCTAACCTTTGTGGGATCAGCCATTTTATCACTCCCAAAAACATGATCCGCGATTTTATCGCTCAAAAAAAATTTTATTAACATTAATTTTATAGCTTTAATCGGCATTTGCCTTCATATTGTACTTAATAAAAGTTGTTTAAAAAAATGTAGAGTCTTATGATAAACTTTATTTTCAGTTTCCAGAGACCGGACTGATAGTAAAAAATTACCTGGGTTATTATTGAATTAAGGTCCCAGGGTAGAAAGTTTGGTAGCCCAATTGCGAAACTTGGCCAGTCGTCTGTCATTGTTTTGGCCTACATTTTACCGGTTTGGTTAATTTTGGGTTATTATTGAATTAAGGTCCCAGGGTAAAAAGTTTGGTCGCCAAATTGCGAAACTTGGCCAGTCGTCTGTCGTTGTTTTGGCCTACATTTTACCAGTTTGGTTAATTTTGGGTTATTATTGAATTAAGGTCCCAGAGTAGAAAGTTTAGTTGCCCAATTGCGAAACTTGGCCAGTCGTCTGTCGTTGTTTTGGCCTGCATTTTACCGGTTTAGTTAATTTTGGGTTATTATTGAATTAAGGTCCCAGGGTAAAAAGTTTGGTCGCCCAATTGCGAAACTTGGCCAGTCGTCTGTCGTTGTTTTGGCCTACATTTTACAGGTTTGGTTAATTTTGGGTTATTATTGAATTAAGGTCCCAGGGTAGAAAGTTTGGTTGCCCAATCGCGAAACTTGGCCACTTGTCTGTCGTTGTTTTTAGCCTACATTTACCATTTTGGTTAATTTGGTTTATTATTCGTAGGCGAAGGTTGCACACCAGTGCGCCAGTTACTTGGGTGGAAAAATTGGTATTCCATACTGGTGTTGGTTAGTACCCCACCTAGCAATTCAGTTTATTTGAAAGTAAAATTTACGTTTGATCAGTTCGGTTAAGTATTTCTGCCAATTCAACTTATTTGGCATTGAGCCCAATTGTTGTTTGCATTGAAGATGAGTGCATCTGAATTGAACAAATTTATAAAAAGGAGAAGCGCCTACAAAGGTCTAATTACAAAGGTCATTGCCACTATAGATTCTGCCATAGAGCAAAAGGATTTACGCTTAGTGACTGCGCAGCTTTCCATATTAGAAACTAAAAAGGTTGCTCTAAGTGAGGTAAATGTTAAAATTGAGGCTCTTATAGAAGAGGATGAAATAGAAAATAACATAATTTACTTTGAAGAGATTATTGATAATATAATTAACGTAGGCCTCCGAGCAAGAGAGTTTAGTAGCTCAGTACAGTTAGAGAACAGGTCTGATAATGAAACACAACACTCAACAAATGATGTTTGTGAAGTTAAGGTTAACAGATCTGTAGTTCAATTACCGAGGCTTGTACTCAAAACATTTTCTGGGAGTATTCAGGAATGGCAAGGATGGGCAGACAGTTTTCAATCAGCAGTTCATTCTAGTCAAGTGTTAAGTGCCGTGGAGAAGTTTAATTATTTGCGGTCCCTCTTGGAAGGGGAGGCAGCAAAGACTATAGCAGGATTAGCATTAACAGAGGCTAATTATAATGTGGCTTGGGATATATTAAAGAAACGGTTTGGTAAGCCAGAGATCTTAATTAAAGGCCACCTCCGTGCACTTTTAGCTATACCTCCTGTTAATAATCCTAATAGTGTCAAGGAGTTACGGCAGTTATATGATGAATTTGAAATTAGAACTAGGTCCCTGGACAACTTGGGTGTAGGAATGGAAAAGTATGGTATAATGTTGGTTCCTACACTGGAGTCTAAATTGCCTAGCTCAATTTTGCTTGAATTAAGTAGGGGACACTCTGCAGAACATGTGTACATCCCCCTTCAGCAGATGTTAAGTCTTTTAGGCACAGAATTAGCAAGACGAGAGGGAGTTGAGTTTGCACAGTGGGAATGTGGGATGGTAAACAAGGGGACAAAGGCAGGCACAGCACCAAAGTTTCCACAAAAAGAAATAGCCCAGGTACAGTGTCAGCTCTACATGCCTCCTCTGAGAATAAATTAAAGGGAATCAAGGAATGCATATTTTGCGAAGGCAACCACAAGTCATATAAATGTGAGGTGGCTGAGGCCTTACCCTTTGAGGAGAGAAAGGACAGGGTAACTAAGTCTACAGCATGTTTTAAATGTTTTTTGAAAGGTCATAGAGCAAGGTTTTGTAAGTTTAAAATTTTGTGCAAAAAATGTCATGGTAGGCATCAGCCATTATTGTGTGAAAACACTCTTAGTAGGCCTACCCCAGAAGTAGAGACATCAGTGGCACATGCCACTGCTATGCAAGGGAGTAAAGTAAAGGGGGATTATTGCAAACAACTGCAGCCTTATTAATTGGGAATGAGGGAGAAGCTACTGTAAGAGTGTTGTTGATAGTGGTAGCCAGTGTAGTTTTATTAAGACCAGAATTTCTAGAAAATTAAAGTTTAAAGAACTTAAGAGGGAAAATTTAAGAATTTCTGGGTTTGGGGGTTCCGTTCAAAACCGAACCAAATTTAAGAAGGTAGAAGTTCTGGTTAAAGAGTTGTTACCGCAAAGTCCCACTATCAAGGTCCAAGCTGTAGAGATTGAGGAACTTTGTGCTCCAGTCTACTTGTTTAGATATGGCATGTGTCCAAGAATTGCAAGTTAAAGGAATTAATTTGGGCAATAATAAGTTTGAGGGAACAGAAGATATTAGTCTTTTGATTGGAGCTGACTATTATTGGGACTTCATCACTGGTAATATTGTCCGTACATCTCAAGGCCCGGTAGCTATTGAAAGTAAGCTAGGCTGGATGCTACATGGTAATTATTGCAATGAAATGGAAGTTAAGGCTCTTTTTGTTAAGATTGAGGAGAACAGCCATGGCCTGGAAAGGCATTTGAAAGCGTTTTGGGAACTTGAATCTATTGGCATAAAGGACAACCAGGCAAGTACAGTGAACAATGATGTTTTAGAGCAATTTGAAAAAGGGATTGGGTTTAGAGATGGTTGCTATGAAGTTGGCCTACCATGGAAGGATTCTTGCAAACCCGTTTCAAACCTTCAGCTAGCTAATCGGAGGTTGGAGACTTCATTGTACAGGCTAAGAAAAAATGAGGAGTTGTTAATTGAATACGATGAGGCCATCCTAAGTTATGTAAGAGAGGGCTATGCTGAAAGGATGCAAGGTGAGCTGGTGAGCCAGGAGGCACATTATCTGCCACACCATGCAGTTGTACAGCGAGACAAAACTACCACCAAACTGAGGGTAGTTTTTGATGGCTCAGCCAAGGACAAAGGTGGTGTGTCTTTGAATGACTGTTTGGATGCTGGGCCAAATTTAAATGCAGATTTATTTTCCTTGTTACTGAGATTCAGGTTTGGTAGAGTAGCATTGACTGCAGATGTGAAGCAAGCCTTTTTGCGGATAAAGTTAAAACCAGAGGACAGAGATGCAGTAAGGTATCTGTGGGTGGATACGAAAGACTTGTTGGAAAATGAACCTAAGGTTCAAGCATATAGAATGAAGTCAGTGTTGTTTGGCCTCAGCTCTAGTCCATTTCTGTTGGCAGCTACTATGCAGTACCATTTTAAGAAATATTCTGAAGTCTATCCTAACACTATTGAACACATAAGGAAAAATTTTTATGTTGATTGATTTGCTATTTTCCGTGGATAATACAGAAATGGCTAAACAGATATTCATGGAGGCTAGAGCTATAATGAGGGAGGCTGGCATGGAGCTCAGAAAATGGCAGACCAATCATTCGCAATTACAAGAGTTTATGAGTCATTCCTCTGCAGTACCTGATGCAGCAGAAAGTATTGAGGATTCTGGTATTAAGGAGTTGTGGGCAATAGACGCAAAGGTGCTAGGCATTGTTTGGCAGCAAGATGATGATTTGTTTACCTTCAATGGGAAATCTTTAGTAGAGCTGGCTGAGAATGAGACAAGGTGGACAAAACGTACAGCTCTTAGTTTGGCTTCAAAGGTCTTTGATCCTCTTGGATTCCTGGCTCCATTTGTGATAAAGTCAAAAATTTGGTTTCAGAGCCTCTGGGAAATTGGACTTGGTTGGAACCAAGAGTTACCTGATCATATGGTGGTAAAATGGAAATATTGGTTCAAAGAATTGGCACATCTTGGAGACATTGAAATCCCAAGATGGTACTTTGGAGAGTTGAACAATAGTTTAGACAATTTGGAGCTGCACATCTTTTGTGATGCAAGTGAGGAAGCCTATGCAACTTGTATTTATATAAGAGGCGCATTGCAAGAGGAAGTAAGTTGCAGGTTGGTTGCTGCAAAGAGTAGAGTAGCACCTTTGAAAAGGCTTTCTGTTCCAAGGTTGGAATTGATGGGTGCCGTTATTGCTAGTCGGCTTGCAATTACTGTTAGAAAATCTAGAAGAGGAAGAACCATTGTTGTCCCAAGGCGATACGATGACTAAGCTGATTGATGCAGCATTGCTTGTATATATATTAAGTTAAGGTGTGTATATATATCCATCTCATAATTGTAAGGTTAGTGAAAAATTAAATTAATTTAGAGCTAGCATTTTTGAGCTCTTGTGGCATCATTGTTTGGTCACACTGTTGGCATCATTTTGAGACGCTGCGCGTCTTTCTACTCGTTTGTGGAAGGTCGTACGTAAAGGTGTGGTCCAATAGAGAGCTCTCTTGCAATTCAGTTTGGTTGTTTAGATACATGATTGTTGCATCGTGCAATAGTCCAGGTTGCGTTGTTGTTGCAAGGTTCATAAAGAAGACCACAAATAGTACCCTTTTGTTTACCTTTTAAGTTCATGTAATTTAAGGTCTAAGGTAGGCCCGCATCGAGTCAGCAACCCTGAGGTTACCCTGAGGTAGGACCTAATAGGATCTCAAATCCGTAAGTTTAATTTAGCTTAACTTGGGCTTTAGGTAGAACTTGCCCTTTAGAATTTGGCCGTTCACGGCTCAGCTGGGATTTCGAACCCGACAAATAAATAAAATAACAATTACAGTGCGAAAGTCTTTGGCCCTCTATGAAATTCCAAGCTATTATTGGACAGACTCCACTATAGTTTGGCACTGGTTAAGAAGTCAGGCAAGGAAATGGAAACCATTTGTTGCCAATAGGGTGGAGGAAATTCAAGCGCACACAGATCCCAAGCAATGGAAGCATTATCCAGGCATCCAAAACCCCGCTGATTTACCAACACGAGGAATTTCAGTGAAAGATCTTTCACAGTCAAGTTTGTGGTGGAATGGGCCAGAGTGGCTAAAACTTGGAAGTGAAAACTGGCCTTCTAATCAGCCTATTGTAGGAGAATGCCAGGCTGAAGAAGCATGGGTGAGTGAGGTGAGAAAATGCGCTGTGAACAGTTGTCAAATTATGCAGCAGGACCCCATATTGAGGCTTGAGGACATTAGCAGTCTGAAAAGATTGTTAAGAGTGACAGCATGGGTATATAGATTTACCAACAACATTAAGGGAGAAACAAGAAGGGAAGGAATTCTGAACAGTAATGAGATTCAGCAAGCCAGGAAATACTGGGTGGTATATATGCAGAAGGAAAATTTGGTGAAGAGAGAGAATTGCTCACCAGCCATCCATTACAGGTTCTACCAACACATTCTGCGCTCAAGGGTTTGGATGTGTTTTTGGATCAGGATTTATTGAGAGTAGGAGGTAGACTACAGTTTTCTGGGCTTCCAGAGGAGAAAAGACATCCAATTTTGCTACCTTCTGGGGGCACTTTGTGGGCCTTTTGATCCTGGATACTCATAATAAGCTGTTACATGCGGGAGTTAGAGAAGTGATAATAGAGATTAGACAACAATTTTGGATTCCCAAAATTAGACAAGTAGTAAAAAAGGTCTTGCATAAATGTGTGGTTTGCAAGCGTTGGAGTGCAAAGCCTTATTATGAAAAGGTGGCTCCACTTCCAAGAGAACGGTGTGTCTATACTGCCCCATTTGATGTAGTGGGAGTAGACTTTGCAGGGCCAGTCTATGTGTATGAGCGAGGGGAGTCTAACAAAGGTTATATATGTCTTTTCACCTGTGCTACCACCAGAGCAATCCATTTGGAGTTGGTAAGCAACTTAAGTAGTGATGTATTTCTTTTGGCCTTTAAAAGGTTTGTGAACAGAAGGGGTTTCCCAAATAAAATCATATCGGATAATGCAAAAACCTTCAAAAAGGCTGCAAAGGAACTCCAAGAAATTTGGTCCTTGCTAAAAGAGGAAGGATTCCAATCCTACTTTTCACACCAAGGGGTACAGTGGGAGTTTATTGTTGAGAGAGCACCATGGTGGGGAGGATTTTGGGAAAGGCTAGTGAGAAGTGTAAAGTGTCCATTAAAGAAACTTTTAGCTAATGCTCATTTGAGCAAAGAAGAATTCTGCACTATTTTATGTGAAGTAGAAGCAATGGTGAACAGTAGGCCTATCACTTTTGTTTACAACAGTATGCAGGATGCAGAGCCATTGACACCAAATCATTTTCTTTGTGGTAAACGATTAACATCAAACCCCAGTGTGCCAGAAGACTTGCAGCCTATCCAGAGCACTCAAGGAGAGTTAACCAGACGGTTCAGGTACCTTGAAGAGCTACAAGATCAGTTATGGAAGAGGTGGCAGATGGAATACTTGCCAGAACTCAATTATTACCCATCAGGCAAGGTAAAGGGCTCCAATGCAAATTGTATCAAGGTGGGAGAAGTGGTAATGATTGGGGATGAAAGACCAAGACAATGCTGGAAGCTTGGCATAATTGAAGAGTTGTTTGTTGGCAAAGACAATTTAGTTAGGTCTGCACAGGTAAAGACTTCAGGAGGAAAGTTAAAGAGACCTATACAAAAACTCTATGCTTTAGAAATCAGCAAAAACACAAATAGTCAAGATGAAACATTTGAGTTACAGCCTCATGTAGAAGGCTTGGCTAACCTTGCAGAAGGTAATGACAACAATGCCTCTTCGGTGGGGAGTGTTAGAAAATCTAGAAGAGGAAGAACCATTGTTGTCCCAAGGCGATATGATGACTAAGCTGATTGATGCAGCATTGCTTGTATATTATTAAGTTAAGGTGTATATACTGTATATCCATCTCATAATTGTAAGGTTAGTGAAAAATTCACTTAATAAGAGCTAGCATTTTGGGCTCTTGTGGCATCACTGTTTGGGACGCTGGTGGCATCATTTTGGGGCGCTGCGCGTTTTCTACTCGTTTGTGGGATGTCGTACGTACAGGGTGTGGTCTTGTAGAGAGCTCTCTTGCAATTCAGTTTGGTTGTTTAGATACAAGATTGTTGCACCGTGCAATAGTCCAGGTTGCGTTGTTGTTGCAAGGTTGAGAAAGAAGACCATAAATAGTACCCTTTTTTGTTTACATTAAATTCATGTAACTAAGGTCTAAGGTAGGCCCGCATCGAGTCAGCAACCCTGAGGTTACCCTGAGGTAGGACCTAATAGGATCTCAAATCCGTAAGTTTTAATTTAGCTTAACTTGGGCTTTAGGTAGAACTGGCCCTTTAGAATTTGGCCGTTCACGGCTCAGCTGGGATTTTGAACCCAACAAATAAATAAAATAACAACGTATACACGATAGTCTGACAAAGAATCAGATGTGTTTTTTTCATCAGCAGCTAGTTCATCTGCCATTCTCTTTGTTTTATGTTTCGTCTTGATTGGTAACTCAGTTTTTACAAAATCAATTTTCACTGTTTGCACAATTCAATAATGATGAAAATCAATGTGCTCATTGGATTTGTTGGCAAATTTCAAAGCCTGACTATATACTTTATCAAATTCTCTTGATCTTTTCTTCAAATCTGTAATGGATTTTTCTACCATATTCCATGCAGTAAACAAATTTAAGCCACTTGTTTATAGATAGCTTGAGAAAGGGGCTGTAATTTGAAAGATATATAAGTATGTGAATGCTATCAATATTGTTTGAAATTCTAGAAGGCTAGACAGTAAAACATTTACCTCCTGTTTTGTTTTTGCATCAAAATTGTTAGAGTTTTGAATAATGAATAAACATGTCAGAAGATCCACAAAATTACTGATACATATCTCATCAAAATTTCCAAATATAGTAGTTGCTGCATTGGACTTCCCTGACCACCTGGTTTCACCAATTAGCTTTAATCATTTCATCTTTTCTTTCCCCAGATGATGTCCAACAACTTCAATCCAGATGGCCATTCGCTTATATGATACCTTCACCAATTTTGCTAAATTCTGGAGTAAATTGAAGAAGGAAACTGCTGGTACACACTTGGTGGTTTCAGTAACTACTAAATTGAGTACATGGGCAAAGCACCATACATGAACATGCTGATCAGCTACATCAGCAATTTTACTCTGCAAGCCATTATATTGTCCATGGTAGCTTGCAATGTCATCTGTGCTATCTGATAAGCAGTTTTTCGGATCTATTTCAAGATGTTGTAATGTTTCATTTAATAGGTCAAAAAGTCCCTGCCCTGTACCATCATTGCTTGGAACAATTGCAAGTAGTTGTTCATGGATAGTACCATTTAGTACATATCGAATAACAATACTAAATTGATCAGTTGATGAAATATCCTGGGTTGAATCTACTTGTATGGAATAATACTTGGCCTCAGCAACTTCTTGAGTAATTTTTTCCTGTATCATATTCTTCATAATTTGGGTCAGAGAAGAGATAGTTGTTTTACTCAAGAATGTAACAAGACTACCATGACCTTTACTTTGTGCCTTTCTTTGTTTTTCCAATCTTTCACATCGTTGTTCAGACTTTTCCTTCACCATGGAAACATGAGAAGCCATAATAGGATCATATGTTGCCATCAACTGCACAGTAGCCAAGAAATTCCCATGATTTTCTATTTCATCAAGAAGAGAATATGCTGATTCATTTCTGTGTCCACGAAAAGGAAGAGCTTGTTTACCTAACATCTTTAATATATCTACAACTCGGTTTAATTTAGACTGAAGTTGAATAGATTTAAATCTGTTTAATTTAGACTGAAGTTGAGTAGATTTAAATCAGTTTAATTCAAAATTGAAATGGCTGTAACTTTTTAAGTTTTCATTCCTGCAAAAACTGAGTTGAATTTTCTAAATCAATTTAAAAAACTACACTCTTGAGCAAATTTGTGAAAAAATCGAAAGAAGTGCGTGGAAAGGATAAGGCCCCATAAACATAACGTAATATTTAGTTAATTTCAAACGAAAAAATTCAAAATTGAAATGGCTGTAACTTTTTACGTTTTCATTTCTGCTAAAAATGAGTTGAATTTTCTAAATCAGAAAATGAAATTGCACTCTTGAGCAAATTTGTAAAAAAATCGAAAGAAGCGCGTGGAAAGGATAAGACCCCATAAACCTAACGTAATATTTAGTTAATTTCAAACGAAAAAATTCCAAATTGAAATGGCTGTAACTTTTTAAGTTTTCATTTGAACAAAACATGAGTTGCATTTTCTAAATCAGAGAATAAAACTGCACTATTGAGCCAATTTTGAAGCAATGGAAAGAAGTGCGTGTTAAGAATAAGACCCCATAAACATAACGTAATATTTAGTTAATTTCAAACGAAAAAATTCAAAATTGAAATGGCTGTAACGTTTTACGTTTTCATTCCTGCAAAAAATGAGTTGAATTTTCTAAATCAGCTTAAAGTACTACACTCTTGAGCAAATTTGTGAAAAAATCGAAAGAGGTGCGTGGAAAGGATAAGGCCCAATAAACATAAGTAATATTTAGTTAATTTCAAACGAAAAAATTCAAAATTGAAATGGCTGTAACTTTTTAAGTTTTCATTCCTACAAAAAATGAGTTGAATTTTCTAAATCAGCTTAAACGACTGCACTATCTAGCGAATTTGTGAAACAATCGAAAGAAGTGCGTGGAAAGGATAAGACCCCATAAACCTAACATAATATTTAGTTAATTTCAAACAAAAATATTCAAAATTGAAATGGCTGTAACTTTTTACGTTTTCATTTCTGCTAAAAATGAGTTGAATTTTCTAAATCAGAAAATGAAATTGCACTCTTGAGCAAATTTGTAAAAAAATCGAAAGAAGCGCGTGGAAAGGATAAGACCCCATAAACCTAACGTAATATTTAGTTAATTTCAAACGAAAAAATTCAAAATTGAAATGGCTGTAACTTTTTACGTTTTCATTCCTGCAAAAAATGAGTTGAATTTTCTAAATCAGTTTAAAAGACTTCACTCTTGAGCAAATTTGTGAAAACATCGAAAGAAGTGCGTGTGTTGAAAAAAGTGGTTAGAAATAACCGCATATATTTCCAAAGAAAATATAAACAAAATAAATAAAAATAAAAACCCTCGTTTCTAACCAACTAGTGAAGTTGGGTTTCCCTAATTAACCAAAAGAAGGAAAAAAAAAAGTTTCTGGGACAAAGAAAAACGGAGCTTTGCCAGTCTTGAAAATTTTTGACCGCATGAAGCGGGCCCTTTTTTCTCAAAAAAATTAAAATGCTCGTGGTTACCCAAACCGGGAAACTGAGTCAACCTTCAAACCTAACAACCTTTAATTAAATCGTATCCTTAATTAATAACCACTGCAATTAATCAAAACCCATGTTTAACTAAATAGAGGCCTATCAGAACTAGGTGCAAGTAAGTTAAAGAAAATAACTAAGGTAAGAGAAAAACTAGGTACCTAGACGAAACTCGAACCGGGCTACAACGGCCCTAACTCAATAATTAAATGGCTGTTATAGCCCCTATTAAAACCTAAAGGCAATATAGCCCTAACTTAACTTAAATAAAACCTTCTAAACCTTAAACCTTTAAAACCAAAAACTTAAGGGCAATCCAGCCCTAGCCTAACTTAACCTGCAAAACCTAGGTCTGGGAAATAGCCCCTACAAATAAATAACCTAGCAGTGTGTTAAACAATAACCTAAAACTTAACAACGAAAATTAAAAAAACCTGGAAACTAAATGAAACTTATGAATCAGTTAGAAACTGAAAGGGTAACGTTCAACTGGCAACTTCATTTTTGGTAAGTCTAAATTAATTTTGATGAATTTAGCTTCACCATAGTTAGTAATCTGGCTGCTGACCAAATTTAACCTGAAAACCACTGCAACCTACAGTGAAAAAGTCTGTAGCTGTGTTGACAGTGTCTAAATAGGCCATTATTATTTCTATAATTACCGAGTCTATTTAAAGTAAACTTAACCTTAATACTACACCTAAATAAAAATAATATCTCTCAAGCTAAACAATAAATTTTTCAATATGGCGCCCCCGGGTGGGCAGTCGAGAAGTTAGTTACCCTTTTTTGTTTTAATTCTGATACAATAGTTTTAAATCCAGTGAATTAAATTTTTTACATAATCTGAAAATTTAAATATAAATATCATTTATAATAAACCTAAAAATGGCTAATCAAACTGAAGCCACTCGTGGAAAAAGTATGGAGACCTGGTTGGGAAGTGATGTGGAAGCACTTGAAACTAGTAAACTGGTAAAAAGGAGGGGAGCAATCAGAACCTCAGCTACTAAACTTTTAGCTACAATCAAAGAGAGATGGGATGATTGGACTGAGGAACAAAAAAATTCACATGCTCGGCTTTTGTCCTCACAACTGGACAAGTTACAAAATTTAGACGAGGAAATCCTTAGAATGTATGTTTGTTCCGAAGGCTTCTCAGAGGATAAACAAGAAGAACTAGATGAAAAAAATAGTTATTACCACTTTGAAATAGATCAAATGATACAAGCATTAACAACTAAAAAAGAAAATAATGCCGAAGCCAAACCTAAACTAAGAATAAGTACTAAAATTCCTGAGCTTCAAATATTACCATTTGATGGAAATCCCTCTAAATTTCAAAACTTTAAGACCTCATTCAGAAACATTTATGATAACATAGGTCTTTCCGAAGAAGAGAAATTTGCCTACCTAAAACAACATTTGAGTGGAAACCCTGCCATTCAAATAAACTGCATGCAAGAAAGTAAAACATCTTATGAAGAAGCATGGCAGCAGTTGGAGGGCTGTTATGCAACACCAGGCCAAATTAAATTCTCCATAATAAAATCCCTTTTAACTAAATCCATAATAACCAAAAATTTTAAATCACTTCATGACTTTCAAGCAGATATGCACTCTACCATAAATTTAATGCAAACTCAAAAATTAGAATTAGAAGATATACTCTTGTATGTATATTATAATAAACTAACTCAAGAAACTCAGGAATTTTTAAGAACTTGTGGGTTTAAACTCTATGACCCCTTTAATAATTTTAAAGAAGCAATTGCTGAAGCTACCAAAACCTTAGCTAATGTTAATTTTGATCTGGAACAAAGTGAGTTAACTACCTTGATACCTAAACAAAAAAGAAACTTCTCTCCAGAACCAGCCAGAAAACCATGGTATTCTGGCCAAACTACAGCTGCTCTGGCGGTTTCTACCCAAAGACAATCCTCAAGAAGAGCTCAATATACTGACCAGAGAGAACCTTACTGCAAATTGTGTAAGAAAAACTCTCACAGAATCTCAAAATGTGATTCTTTCCCTGAAAGTTGGGATAAACTGAAAAAACTTGCTAAATTAAATTATTGTACTAAATGTACCTCATCTAAACACCAAGCCAAAGAATGCCCCATTTCTTTACAACCCTGTTCATTTTGTAGGTTTTCTAACCATTTATCCTTCCTTTGTACCAAACAAAAAGGAAAACCAGAGGAAGATAAGAAAACCAAAACCAGTACGGAAGTAGCTACCCAAAAAGAAAACTCCAAACAAGGGAAACAAGTTACTAACTTATTAAGTTTAAAAAACACTGATCAAGAAGTAGCATTAATCCCTTCCATGCAAATGAGAATAAGAAACTCAGAAAAATCAATTAAATGCAGAGCACTTTTGGATAATTGTAGTCAAGCCAGCTACATTACCAAGGAACTCGTGAAAAAATTAAATCTTCCAACTAAACACTACGAGGAATCCATAACCATAACAGGATTTATAGCCGACAAGAAACAACCAAATTATGAAGTAGCTATAATTAAATTGGAGGATTCTAGAAACCCTGGAAACTACCAAGAAATAGAAGCTATCATAATTGATGATATTAATATTAAATATGAAGTTCCAGGATTACTGAAACTTCAAACTTATTTAAAATCATTAAATTATCAGCTTGCAGATCACTTTGAAGCTGATGAAGTGGCTGACTTCATGTTAATTTTTGGGGCTGCAACCCACAAACTTTTTGCCCTCAGCAGTCATCAGATTCATACTGCCTCTTGTTATAAATCTCCCTATGGAATACTTTTATTGGGTTTCCCTTCAGATTACTACCCTGAAAAAGAAAAAGAACCAATAAGAGATCAGATCAGCTTCTGTATTACCAACCCGCTACCTACTAGTACAACTTCTAATGAAGATCTAAAAAAAATTGAACACCAGATTGCACAATTTAGCAAACTAGAAAACTTGGGTATTTCTGGGGATGAACCACTTTCAAACAAAGAAAAAGATCTGATTGCAAACTTTGAAAAGGAAGTTAAAATAGAAGATGAAAGATTGTCTGTTAAGGTACCATGGAATGACCAAAAAGATAAAATTTCACCAAACTTTAACTATGCTATTAGCAGGTTAAAGTCCACTTGCAAAAAATTAAAAAAAGATAACTTAATGCAACCTTATTCAGACATCCTTGAACAACAATTCCAGGAAGGAATAATAGAAGAAGTACCTCTAACAGAACACTTAAGACAAGCAGGAAATTTTTTACCTCTTTCCCGTAGTTCGCCCTGGGGTACAAACAACTAAAGTTAGGATTGTAGTAGATCCCTCGGGTAAAAGCAAACCAGAAGAAATAACCGTAAATGATGCTACTGAGGACTGCCCTTCACTCCTACCTCACTTAGCAAAATTGTGCATTAAATTAAGGCATGGTAAATATTTGATGATTGGGGACATTCAAAAAGCATATTTACAACTTAAATATCAAACAGAATTTGACTGCAATGCCCACAAAATTCTGTGGGTAAAGAATACCCAATTGGCTCCAAATGACAACAACCTGATCTGCTATAAATATAGAAGAGTTACCTTTGGCAACAAAAGCAGTCCATTTTTACTACAACAATCTCTACAACACATTTTAATGAACAACAAAACCAAGTGGCAGACTACCTAGCTAACCGCTTTTACATGGACAATGCTTTAATTAATGCCAACAATCTCTCAGAACTCAAAGACCTTTACAATTATAGTGTAAACACTTTAATTGAATATAATTTGAAGCTATATGAATGGGCCTCTAATCACTCAGAACTTCAAGGACTATTTGAAAAACATGACATAGCCTCCTCCGAAGATAAAGAAAATGTAAAACTATTAGGATATGGTTGGAACACAAGTGCTGATACACTCCATCTAAAAACGGTAAACTTGAACTCAGAAGCCAAAACTAAAAGAGAAATACTAAGTTCTGTGCAATCATTGTTTGATCCAATTGGATTTGTTGCACCCTTAGTGTTTAAATTAAAACTCTTCATGCAGAAAGTAACAGCTACCAAAAAAAATTGGGATGTAGTGAATACTCTTATTTTAGTTTCAAGTTAAATGTTAATTTTACCGTCTTGAATTTCGGAATAGTATAAATTCATTTTAAATTAGTTACCCCATTATAATTCAATTGTGAACCACATTAATACTAATTTATGTATACTATTTATTTTATTGTATGTAACATAATTAATTATATATCACAATTGTCAGTTAATTATTATATTCAATATTTATTTTAATCTAATACCATGTCCATTTTACAAATAAATAATAGAAAACCAAAGGTTATATTTTCCACCTTTGGTACTGTCGCAGTTTCGCCTACGACTCAATACGGCTAGTGAGATAATCACTGGTTGGCACTTAACTAGCGGCAGTGCTTATGGCTACATCATCCAGGTTAACCTATACCGGATAGATGCGCTACGGTCCCAAGCCGTAGCTTGCCTAGGCCAACGACGACGACGTAAACCAACAATTGGTGACCCCGGAGCTGGATTACCCCTTTTACCCGAACGACTAGGATTAGACTGTAACGTCGTTCGTGCCCATCACCCCCTTCACCCGAACGACTAGGACTAGACTGTAATGTCGTTCGTGCCCATCACCCCCTTCACCCGAGCGACTAGGACTAGACTGTAACGTCGTTCGTGCCCATCACCCCCTTCACCCGAGCGACTAGGACCAGACTGTAATGTCGCTCGTGCCCTCTGCCCCTCACCCCTGCCCGTGCGCTCTGTGCCTGCGCTCGTCTCAACCTCCACCTTCGTTGGGAACTTGTCGTCTTGCTTGTACGTCAGCAAGCATAGGAGAAGATGCCTGACGACGCTGGTGCCATCTCCCACTTGAGCGTAAAGCTCCCCGTCTTCTGGCCGGGTGATCCATTTATTTGGTTCCACCAAGTGGAATCACAATTCAACTTGGGAAGGATCACCGCTAGAAGGACGAAATACGATCATGTTTTGTCCTCTCTACCAGCGAGCATCATCTCTGAAGTCCGTGACGTCATCGTATCTACTTCCACGAGTGAGGACCCGTACAACGATCTGAAGTCTGCCATCCTGTGCCGCACCACTGTCTCCGAGCGTGAGA
Source organism: Bathynomus jamesi (assembly GCA_023014485.1). Classification (NCBI taxonomy): domain Eukaryota; kingdom Metazoa; phylum Arthropoda; class Malacostraca; order Isopoda; family Cirolanidae; genus Bathynomus; species Bathynomus jamesi. The sequence goes on along the minus strand of JAJOZX010000552.1, from coordinate 13,123 downwards.
AACTACATCAGTTAATCTCAAAAGAAGAACTTGGAGACCGTAAGCCCACTCAAATGCTGAGGGCTATGCAGTGCGCTCTAGGCGAACGCGCACAAACCTTCGATAAGGACATCTTTAGACAGTTGTTCTTGCAGAAACTTCCTCCATCAGCTCAGCGTGTCTTGGCCACTATGGATCCTGCTACTTCAGTTGATAAACTAGCAGAAACTGCCGACAAAGTAGTGGAGATTGACACAGCTCCGGTCAACAACGTGAACACACAATCGGAACTGGAGTTGAAAGTGAAAGAGTTAAGTCAACAACTCAACCACGTTTGTTCTCTGCTACAAAATCAACGGCAAAGAAGCCATTCTCGGTCAAGATTTACGAAGAGGCATCGTTCGAGTTCCGGGAAGATCTGCTCTACCACGCCAAATTTGGAAAGAAGGCTAGGAAGTGCATCTCCCCTTGCAATTTTTCGTCGGAAAACCCCAGCAGCGAGTCCTAATGGCGTCTAGTACTCGCACTGCCAACCTGTTATTCATAAAGGACAGGAACTCTGGTGTCAATTTCTTGGTCGATACCGGAGCGTCAGTCAGTGTATTCCCTCAAAAATCTGGTCATACGCACTCGGAATCTCCGCCTCTATACGCTGCTAACGGTTCACGCATACCCACGTACGGTACTCAGTCGCGTGAACTAAACTTGGGCCTTCACCGATCCTTCAAGTGGATTTTCATCTGTGCTCAAGTGCGGCATCCCATAATCGGCGCTGACTTCCTCCAGCATTTCAAACTCCTGGTGGATCTTGACAAGCGACGCTTATGCGACCAGGCCACACTGCTTTCTGTGCTTGCCAAACAGGTTGCCCTTCCGGACGCCTCGAACTCTGCACTTTCCCTCGTTCCCCCTAATTCCATGTACCAGTGCCTTTTCAAGCGATATCCAGGAATTCTTCAACCGATGCAGATGGGTGATACCATTAAGCACACCATTACCCATCACATTACAACAAAAGGTCCCCCTGTGTTTGCAAAACCCAGACGTCTTGCCCCGGACAAACTGAAAGCTGCCAAATCGGAATTCCAGCTTATGCTGGATCTTGGGATAATAAGACCTTCCAAAAGCGTTGGTCCTCTCCCCTACACCTGGTCCAGAAGAAGTCAGGAGACTGGAGACCATGTGGGGATTACCGATTTTGAATTCGACAACCATCCCGGACCGATATCCGGTACCAAATGTCCAAGACTTTACTTCTCTTCTCCACGGCAAATCTATCTTCAGTAAAATAGATCTTGTTAAGGCTTTCCACCACATTCCCGTAGAGCTTCGGATATTCCCAAGACTGCAGTTTGTACACCATTTGGGTTATTCGAATTTTTGAAGATGCCGTTCGGGCTACGGAATGCTGCGCAAACCTTTCAGAGGTTTATAGATGAGGTCACCAGAGGCTTAGACTTTGTTTATGCCTACATCGATGATTTGCTTGTGGCCAGCTCAACGGAAGAGGAACATAAGGAACATCTTTCACTCCTTTTTCAACGCTTAGAACAATACGGTGTTACTATTAATGCATCTAAGTGTGTGTTTGCACAGCCAACCTTGGAATTTCTTGGTCACACGATTTCGCAGCACGGAATTACCCCCTTCAGGACAAGTGTGAAGTGATAAAAAATTACCCTATGCCAAGTAATCAGCGTGAGTTACGTCGGTTTCTAGGTTTGGTAAATTATTACCACAAGTTCATTAAAAACTGTGCTAGTGTTCTTGCTCCTCTACACGCTATGATCACACACAAACGCAAGGTAACGAAATTGGTATGGTGTAGCGATAGTTTACAGGCGTTCGACAATGCCAAAAATGCTATCAATAGTGCATTGTCTCTGTCATTTCCTATCAGTGATGCCCCCTAACTCTGACGGTCGATGCATCAGATGTTGCGATCGGTGGGGTGTTGGAACAAACCATTAACGGTCAACAAGCACCCATCGCGTTTTACTCGAAAAGCTGCAGCCAGCCCAAACGCGTTATAGTGCTTTCGGACGTGAACTTCTTGCTATTTACTTAAACGTGAAGCATTTTCAACATTTCCTTGAAGGCCGAGAGTTTGTGTTTTTACCGACCACAAACCTTTGGTCACTGTCTTCAATAAAAACAGCTGTAACCACTCTCCCAGAGTCATCAGGCAACTCGATTATATCTCGCAATTTACCACAGATATCCGCCACATCAAAGGTGTCTGACACTCCAGCGGATGCACTTTCAAGAATAGAGATTACTTCTGTTACCCTCAGCTCTACACTGTGGAATGCTATTGCACAGGATCAAGATAAGGATACGGAACTACAAGACCTGCTCAGAGAAGACTCCACTCACTCACTTTCCCTCAAGAAAATGAGTATGCCAGGATTGTCTGTGCCCCTCTATTGCGACGTATCAACAGCTGCTATTCGCCCTTATGTCCCTCCATGTCACAGAAAAGCAGTCTTCACGGATCTTCATAAGCCCTCCCATCCTGGTATCCGTGCTTCGCAACACCTGGTTACCTCTCGCTTTGTTTGGCCTCGATGCGGAAGGATGTCAAACATTGGACCAAAACGTGCCTTGCCTGCCAGCGTGCCAAAGTCCAAAGGCACACCAGGTCCCCCTTTGACGCATTCCCGCCCCCATCCCAGCGATTTGAGATAATTCATGTAGACATTGTTGGCCCTCTTCCAGTGATTCAAGGCCAACGTTATCTGCTCACCTGTCTCGACCGCTTTTCCAGTGGCCTGAAGCCATCCCACTTCCTGATATCCAAGCGGACACTGTTGCAAGAGCCTTTCTTCATGGATGGGTATCAGATTTGGATTGCCGACAAAAGTCATCACTGACCAAGGTCGCCAATTTGAGTCTTCGCTTTGGAAGAAGTTTACCAGCTGTTGGGTACAGTACATGCGCATACCTGTGCGTATCATCCGCAAGCTAACGGCCTCGTCGAACGCTTCCATCGCCAGCTGAAGTCATCCCTTATGTGTCACGAAGACTCCCATTGGATGGATAAGCTTCCACTCGTGTTGCTTGGTATTCGCTCTGCTTTAAGAGTGATCTGAAGACTACAGCGGCTGAACTAGTCTATGGAACAACACTGCGGCTACCAGGTGGCTACTTCACTGCAGGGGATAAGTCATGTGATCCTACGGAATTCGCTCAAACACTTTCCTCTCACATGCAGTCCTTCAGCCTGTTCCCCCTCGATTGACTAGCCAACAGAACATCTTTGTTTCCCCAGCCCTCCAATCTTGCACCCACGTTTTCGTTCGTGTACCTCTCCCAAACGGCCTCTCCAATGTCCATATGACGGACCCTATGAAGTTCTCCGACGTACGCGCAAATCATTTCTCATCCAGCGCGGTTCCAAGGTCGACAAGGTTTCTATCGATCGTCTTAAGCCTGCGTTTTTGGAATCAACCTTAAGCGAGGTACATGTAGCTACCAAAAGGTCCAGCGGAAATCTGTGTCGTTCGGAACTCTTTGAACTTCCTCTCTGGTGGGGGAGTGTGTAGTGAATACTCTTATTTTAGTTTCAAGTTAAATGTTAATTTTACCGTCTTGAATTTCGGATAGTATAAATTCATTTTAAATTAGTTACCCCATTATAATTCAATTGTGAACCACATTAATACTAATTTTATGTATACTATATTATTTATTGTATGTAAACATAATTAATTATATATCACAATTGTCAGTTAATTATTTATATTCAAATATTTATTTTAATCTAATACCATGTCCATTTTACAAATAAATAATAGAAAACCAAAGGTTATATTTTCCACCTTTGGTACTGTCGCAGTTTCGCCTAACGGACTCAATACGGCTAGTGAGATAATCACTGGTTGGCACTTAACTAGCGGCAGTGCTTATGGCTACATCATCCAGGTTAACCTATACCGGATAGATGCGCTACGGTCCCAAGCCGTAGCTTGCCTAGGCCAACGACGACGACGTAAACCAACAGGATGAATATCTAGAACTGGAAATGCTGCGGGAATGGAAAAAACTTTGTAAAGAAATAAACAAAGTGGAATTTCTGAATTTTCCTAGACAAGCTTTTGAAAATCCCAAACCTCTCATGGAAAATCTTCAACTCCACATCTTTTGTGATGCCAGCCAAGAAGGTTATGCGTAAGTTGCTATCTAGTTGGAAATGGAAAATCCGAACTAATTTACGCTAAATCAAGAGTCAATCCCAAATCAAAAAATTGGGACCATTGTAACTTGGAATTAATGGCAATACCCATGGAACCACAAAGTCTAGAATACCTTAAAGAAACCTACCTAGAAGAAAACTCAGAAAACAAAATTCTTCAAAACAATAATCTGGACAGACTCACAAGTGGCTTTAAATTGGACTGCTCAAAAATCTCTAAAAATGAAATCAATCTTTGTAAAAAAACAGAGTGAAAGACACAGGAGAGCAACAAGAAACTTAAACCATCACCTGGAATTCAGACATGTAGCAGGAGAAGACAACCAGCAGACCTACTCACCAGACCAATATCTTTCAAGAAATTAAAACTTCTTCACTTTTACCAACATGGTCCCACATTTTTGAGAAATGAGATGGAATGGCCACCAACTTAATTTTAACCCCCACCAAGAAACCTTACACGCAAATAAATGTGTGTCAACAACTTGTAAAGAAATAAATGAAAAAATCCCTTGTTAAATATGGAAAGATTCTCTAACAGGAAAAACTGATCAGAATCACTGCCTATGTTCTACGGTCATAGAAAACTTAAAGTACTTCCGCACTCACAAATATAACCCGAAATGAACCTGACAATGGAAGAAATTGCTGTCTTGGAGAAAAATCATACAGCTTACAAAACTAAGGCACAAATTACTGCTAAAATTAGTCCAGCAACAACATTTCTCAAAAGAAAAAGAAATAATCCACAAACTAAATAAAGGAGCAAAAGTTGAGGACCTAACAAAGCTGCAAAAGAATCTAAACTCTTCATTGACAAAGAAGGGTTAGTCAGAACAATGGGGAGATATAAATATGCAACTAACCTTAACTATTCTGCTAGGTATCCTGTACTACTGCCCGAAAATTCTCATTTAACAACGTAATTGTAACTGAATGTCATGCAAAAGCAGTCATGCAACCTTAGCTACCACATGCAATTTCCTCAGACAGGAATTCTGGATCCCCAAAATAAGGCAAGTAGTAAAAAGGTTCTGAAACAATGTCTGTTTTGCCAAAAATACTTTGCCATGGCTTATGAAGGCCTAACTGGACCCTAGTAACGGAACGTTTAAGCTATGAAAAACCCTTGAAAAAACTGCCCTTGACTATGTTGGTCCAATTTCTGTCCAGGATGGAATAACCAATTCATGAAAGTCTACTTATTATTGTTACTTGCTGCGCCACCAGATTCACTAGCCTTCACATCTGCACTGACCTTTCTGCTAAAACCTTTTTAAGAGAACTCTACCATTTGTCCTTAAACTACTCCCTTCCAAAGGTTTTGATTTCAGACAATCAATCCACCTTCAAAAGATCTGAAGATTACCTTTAAACATTGGTTCCAAAATGTTCTTGTGTCTCAGTACCTCTCTGATCATGGTATCCAGTGGAATTTACAGCAGCCTATTCACAGACCTTAGAATAGCTGAAAGAATGGGGTTTAGTCAAAAGAGCCCTCTATACCTCCCTAAAAGGAAGAAAAATCCCGTTAACTGACTAAAAACAATGTTCTTGAAATAATGAACACAATTAATTCAAGACACTCACTTATGTTAATTCAAAGAAGATCCTTCCTCTGATCTACTAACTCCTTTCAAGTGCTTTTTGGGTATGACAATACCAAATTCAACTTTTTAACCACTAATGATACCCAAGAAGCAGTAATGAAGACGATCAGGTGGATGTGATTATATGACAACAACAGAGGACAAAGAAAGAAAGAAAATACTGGATTACTTTCATAAGGGAGCTAAACAATCTCAAGAAATCAAAAAAAGATGGCGATACGATATTTGAGTAGTTGAGGGAAAAAGAATACCAACAACACAAACAACCAGTAAGTAAAGAACCTAAAGTGGAGAACTATGTCTCTTAGATGAAAATTCTATGAATCCCAAATACTTCTGGAAGATTGCGTAATTGAAACATTACACCCAGATGAAGATGGAATAATCAGGCAGTAACTGTAAAAACACCCAATGGTCACTCTCCAGAAGACACATATATCGGTTATACCCACTGGAAATAACTGATAAGCCAAATATGACCTGGAAGAACTGGAAAATTCTTCCACGGAATCAGGAACTGTAGATTCTCTGACACTACTACTGCCGCTACTCACCCCGACCACAAAGACAGCTGCAGTTAGATTTCGGGAAGAACTGCAAAGGAAAATACAGAGTGGATCGTGAAGACCACAAATAGAAAAATTGTAATAATTGTAAATAGCTATAACTTAGGACAACGTTCTACAGAAAAGACGCTTTCATCTTCATATTTCACCTAAAAGGAACTTTTCTGAAGAGCATGTCATTTTCATTCAAAAAAAAAATAAAATAAATAAAATTTCCCAAGAATACAATTCTGGGTAAATTTTCCCCTTGGGGGGATGTTGAAAAAAGTGGTTAGAAATAACCGCATATATTTCCAAAGAAAATATAAACAAAATAAATAAAAACAAAAACCCTCGTTCTAACCAACTAGTGAAGTTGGGTTTCCCTAATTAACAAAAAGAAGGAAAAAAAAAAGTTTCTGGGACAAAGACAAACGGAGCTTTGGCAGTCTTGAAAATTTTTGACCGCATGAGCGGGCCCCTTTTTTCTCAAAAAAATTAAAATGCTCGTGGTTACCCAAACCGGGAAACTGAGTCAACCTCAAATCTAACAACCTTTAATTAAATCGTATCCTTAATTAATAACCACTGCAATTAATCAAAACCATGTTTAACTAAATAGAGGCCTATCAGAACTAGGTGCAAGTAAGTTAAAGAAAAATAACTAAGGTAAAGAGAAAAACCTAGGTACTAGACGAAACTCGAACCGGGCTACAACGGCCCTAACTCAATAATTAAAGGCGTTATAGCCCCTATTAAAACCTAAAGGCAATATAGCCCTAACTTAACTAAATAAAACCTTCTAAACCTTAAACTTTTAAAACCAAAAACTTAAGGGCAATCCAGCCCTAGCCTAACTTACCTGCAAAACCTAGGTCTGGAAATAGCCCCTACAAATAAATAACCTAGCAGTGTGTTAAACGATAACCTAAAACAACAACGAAATTTAAAAACCTGGAAACTAAATAAACTTATGAATCAGTTGAAAACTGAAAGGGTAACGTTCAACTGGCAACTTCATTTTTGGTAAGTCTAAATTAATTTTGATGAATTTAGCTTCACCATAGTTAGTAATCTGGCTGCTGACCAAATTTAACCTGAAAACCACTGCAACCTACAGTGAAAAAGTCTGTAGCTGTGTTGACAGTGTCTAAATAGGCCATTATTATTTCTATAATTACCGAGTCTATTTAAAGTAAACTTAACCTTAATACTACACCTAAATAAAAATAATATATATCAATCTAAAGAATAAATTTTTCAATAGCGTGGAAAGGATAAGGCCCCATATACATAACGTAATATTTAGTTAATTTCAAACGAAAAAATTCAAAATTGAAATGGCTGTAACTTTTTAAGTTTTCATTCCTACAAAAAATGAGTTAAATTTTCTAAATAAGTTTAAAAAGCCACTCTTGAGCAAATTTGTGAAAACATCGAAAGAAGTGCGTGGAAAGGATAAGGCCCCATAAACATAACGTAATATTTAGTTAATTTCAAACGAAAAAATTCAAAATTGAAATGGCTGTAACATTTTACGTTTTCATTCCTGCAAAAAACGAGTTGAATTTTCTAAATCAGCTTAAAAAACTGCACTCTTGAGCAAATTTGTGAAAAAATCGAAAGAAGTGCGTGGAAAGGATGAGGCCCCATAAACATAAGTAATATTTAGTTAATTTCAAACGAAAAAATTCAAAATTGAAATGGCTGTAACTTTTTACGTTTTCATTCCTGCAAAAAATGAGTTGAATTTTCTAAATCAGCTTAAAAAACTACACTCTTGAGCAAATTTGTGAAGCAATGGAAAGAAGTGCGTGGGAAGGATAAGACCCCATAAACATAACGTAATATTTAGTTCATTTCAAACGAAAAAATTCAAAATTGAAATGGCTGTAACTTTTTACGTTTTCATTCCTGCAAAACATGAGTTGAATTTCCTAAATCAGCTTAAAAAACTGCACTCTTGAGCAAATTTGTGAAAAAATCGAAAGAGGTGCGTGGAAAGGATAAGGCCCCATAAACATAAATAATATTTAGTTAATTTCAAACGAAAAAATTCAAAATTGAAATTGCTGTAACTTTTTAAGTTTTCATTCCTACAAAAAATGAGTTGAATTTTCTAAATAAGTTTAAAAAACCACTCTTGAGCAAATTTGTGAAAACATCGAAAGAAGTGCGTGGAAAGGATAAGGCCCCATAAACATAACGTAATATTTAGTTAATTTCAAACGAAAAAATTCAAAATTGAAATGGCTGTAACTTTTTACGTTTTCATTCCTGCAAAAAATGAGTTGAATTTTCTAAATCAGCTTAAAAATACTACACTCTTGAGCAAATTTGTGAAAAAATCGAAAGAGGTGCGTGGAAAGGATAAGGCCCCATAAACATAACGTAATATTTAGTTAATTTCAAACGAAAAAATTCAAAATTGAAATGGCTGTAACATTTTACGTTTTCATTCCTGCAAAAAACGAGTTGAATTTTCTAAATCAGCTAAAAACTGCACTCTTGAGCAAATTTGTGAAAAAATCGAAAGAGGTGCGTGGAAAGGATAAGGCCAAATATACATAAGTAATATTTAGTTAATTTCAAACGAAAAAATTCATAATTGAAATGGCTGTAACTTTTAAGATTTCTTTTCTGCAAAAAATGAGTTGAATTTTATAAATCAAATTACAAAACTGCACTATTGAGCAAATTTGTGAAACAATCGAAAGAAGTGCGTGGAAAGGATAAGACCCCATAAACCTAACGTAATATTTAGTTAATTTCAAACAAAAATATTCAAAATTGAAATGGCTGTAACTTTTTACGTTTTCATTTCTGCTAAAAATGAGTTGAATTTTCTAAATCAGAAAATGAAATTGCACTCTTGAGCAAATTTGTAAAAAAATTCGAAAGAAGCGCGTGGAAAGGATAAGACCCCATAAACCTAACGTAATATTTAGTTAATTTCAAACGAAAAAATTCCAAATTGAAATGGCTGTAACTTTTTAAGTTTTCATTTGAACAAAAAATGAGTTGCATTTTCTAACTCAGAGAATACAACTGCACTATTGAGCCAATTTTTGAAGCAATGGAAAGAAGTGCGTGTTAAGAATAAGACCCCATAAACATAACGTAATATTTAGTTAATTTCAAACGAAAAAATTCAAAATTGAAATGGCTGTAACGTTTTACGTTTTCATTCCTAAAAAATGAGTTGAATTTTCTAAATCAGCTTAAACAACTGCACTCTTGAGCAAATTTGTGAAAAATCGAAAGACGTGCGTGGTAAGGATAAGGCCCCATAAACATAAGTAATATTTAGTTAATTTCAAACGAAAAAATTCAAAATTGAAATGGCTGTAACTTTTTACGTTTTCACTCCTGCAAAAAATGAGTTGAATTTACTAAATCAGCTTAAAAAACTACACTCTTGAGCAAATTTGTGAAAAAATCGAAAGAGGTGCGTGGAAAGGATAAGGCCAAATATACATAAGTAATATTTAGTTAATTTCAAACGAAAAAATTCATAATTGAAATGGCTGTAACCTTTTACGTATTCATTTCTGCTAAAAATGAGTTGGATTTTCTAAATCAACCTACAAAACTGCACTAGTGAGAAAATTTGTGAAACAATCGAAAGAAGTCGTTGGAAAGGATAAGACCCCATAAACCTAACGTAATATTTAGTTAATTTCAAACAAAAATATTCAAAATTGAAATGGCTGTAACTTTTTACGTTTCATTTCTGCAAAATGAGTTGAATTTCTAAATCAGAAAATGAAATTGCACTCTTGAGCAAATTTGTAAAAAAATCGAAAGAAGCGCGTGGAAAGGATAAGACCCCATAAACCTAACGTAATATTTAGTTAATTTCAAACGAAAAAATTCAAAATTGAAATGGCTGTAACTTTTTATGTTTTCATTTCTACCATAAAGGAGTTGCATTTTCTAAATCAGAGAATAAAACTGCACTATCCAGCCAATTTTTGAAGCAATGGAAAGAAGTGCGTGTTAAGAATAAGACCCCATAAACAAAGTAATATTTAGTTAATTTCAAACGAAAAAATTCAAAATTGAAATGGCTGTAACTTTTTACGTTTTCATTCCTACAAAAAATGAGTTGAATTTTCTAAATCAGTTTAAAAGACTTCACTCTTGAGCAAATTTGTGAAAACATCGAAAGAAGTGCGTGGAAAGGATAAGGCCCCATAAACATAATGTAATATTTAGTTAATTTCAAACGAAAAAATTCAAAATTGAAATGGCTGTAACTTTTTACGTTTTCATTCCTACAAAAAATGAGTTGAATTTTCTAAATCAGTTTAAAAGACTTCACTCTTGAGCAAATTTGTGAAAACATCGAAAGAAGTGCGTGGAAAGGATAAAGCCCCATAAACATAACGTAATATTTAGTTAATTTCAAACGAAAAAAATTCAAAATTGAAATGGCTGTAACTTTTTAATTTTTCATTCCTACAAAAATGAGTTGATTTCTAAATAGTTAAAAAGCCACTCTTGAGCAAATTTGTGAAAACATCGAAAGAAGTGCGTGGAAAGGATAAGGCCCCATATACATAACGTAATATTTAGTTAATTTCAAACGAAAAAATTCAAAATTGAAATGGCTGTAACTTTTTAAGTTTTCATTCCTACAAAAAATGAGTTAAATTTTCTAAATAAGTTTAAAAAGCCACTCTTGAGCAAATTTGTGAAAACATCGAAAGAAGTGCGTGGAAAGGATAAGGCCCCATAAACATAACGTAATATTTAGTTAATTTCAAACGAAAAACTTCAAAATTGAAATGGCTGTAACATTTTACGTTTTCATTCCTGCAAAAAACGAGTTGAATTTTCTAAATCAGCTTAAACAACTGCACTCTTGAGCAAATTTGTGAAAAAATCGAAAGACGTGCGTGGTAAGGATAAGGCCCCATAAACATAAGTAATATTTAGTTAATTTCAAACGAAAAAATTCAAAATTGAAATGGCTGTAACTTTTTACGTTTTCACTCCTGCAAAAAATGAGTTGAATTTACTAAATCAGCTTAAAAAACTACACTCTTGAGCAAATTTGTGAAAAAATCGAAAGAGGTGCGTGGAAAGGATAAGGCCAAATATACATAAGTAATATTTAGTTAATTTCAAACGAAAAAATTCATAATTGAAATGGCTGTAACTTTTTAAGATTTCTTTTCTGCAAAAAATGAGTTGAATTTTATAAATCAAATTACAAAACTGCACTATTGAGCAAATTTGTGAAACAATCGAAAGAAGTGCGTGGAAAGGATAAGACCCCATAAACCTAACGTAATATTTAGTTAATTTCAAACAAAAATATTCAAAATTGAAATGGCTGTAACTTTTTACGTTTTCATTTCTGCTAAAAATGAGTTGAATTTTCTAAATCAGAAAATGAAATTGCACTCTTGAGCAAATTTGTAAAAAAATCGAAAGAAGCGCGTGGAAAGGATAAGACCCCATAAACCTAACGTAATATTTAGTTAATTTCAAACGAAAAAATTCAAAATTGAAATGGCTGTAACTTTTTATGTTTTCATTTCTACCATAAAGGAGTTGCATTTTCTAAATCAGAGAATAAAACTGCACTATCCAGCCAATTTTTGAAGCAATGGAAAGAAGTGCGTGTTAAGAATAAGACCCCATAAACATAACGTAATATTTAGTTAATTTCAAACGAAAAAATTCAAAATTGAAATGGCTGTAACTTTTTACGTTTTCATTCCTACAAAAAATGAGTTGAATTTTCTAAATCAGTTTAAAAGACTTCACTCTTGAGCAAATTTGTGAAAACATCGAAAGAAGTGCGTGGAAAGGATAAGGCCCCATAAACATAATGTAATATTTAGTTAATTTCAAACGAAAAAATTCAAAATTGAAATGGCTGTAACTTTTTACGTTTTCATTCCTACAAAAAATGAGTTGAATTTTCTAAATCAGTTTAAAAGACTTCACTCTTGAGCAAATTTGTGAAAACATCGAAAGAAGTGCGTGGAAAGGATAAAGCCCCATAAACATAACGTAATATTTAGTTAATTTCAAACGAAAAAATTCAAAATTGAAATGGCTGTAACTTTTTAAGTTTTCATTCCTACAAAAAATGAGTTGAATTTTCTAAATATGTTTAAAAAGCCACTCTTGAGCAAATTTGTGAAAACATCGAAAGAAGTGCGTGGAAAGGATAAGGCCCCATATACATAACGTAATATTTAGTTAATTTCAAACGAAAAAATTCAAAATTGAAATGGCTGTAACTTTTTAAGTTTTCATTCCTACAAAAAATGAGTTAAATTTTCTAAATAAGTTTAAAAAGCCACTCTTGAGCAAATTTGTGAAAACATCGAAAGAAGTGCGTGGAAAGGATAAGGCCCCATAAACATAACGTAATATTTAGTTAATTTCAAACGAAAAAATTCAAAATTGAAATGGCTGTAACATTTTACGTTTTCATTCCTGCAAAAAACGAGTTGAATTTTCTAAATCAGCTTAAAAAACTGCACTCTTGAGCAAATTTGTGAAAAAATCGAAAGAAGTGCGTGGAAAGGATGAGGCCCCATAAACATAAGTAATATTTAGTTAATTTCAAACGAAAAAATTCAAAATTGAAATGGCTGTAACGTTTTACGTTTTCATTCCTGCAAAAAATGAGTTGAATTTTCTAAATCAACTTAAAAAACTACACTCTTGAGCAAATTTGTAAAAAAATCGAAAGAAGTGCGTGGAAAGGATAAGGCCCCATAAACATAACGTAATATTTAGTTAATTTCAAACGAAAAAATTCAAAATTG